>JAGDYQ010000252.1:153443-178854 GCA_021962125.1 Bulinus truncatus
TTATCATCACATTAATAATAATACTATCACTGATCTGTTCTTAATGATCATCACATTAATAATAATACTATCACTGATCTGTTCTTAAAGTTATCATCACATTAATAATAATACTATCACTGATCTGTTCTTAAAGTTATCACATTAATAATAATACTATCATCATTCTTTTTTTTTGGTGGGCATCGGCTGCTTAAAAAGAAAAATTGTGCAAATAGTAATAGTAATTTGTGTCAGGAATTAGGTCTGTATATCACCATTCCATGCACCTCTAATGTTTAAACTTTGTTACAGCCAAGATCAACGTGAAACTGAGCCTATTACTGTCAAAAAGATAAAAAACGACAACACTGTGCCTTGGATTCCAATCGATCCAACTTTACTTACACAGCATCATATTGCCAATAATAGAATTCCTGCAACCTTTTTGCCCAAAGGTAATATTTTTTCTTGCAATGTGTTTTAATGAAATATAAGGGGGAAAATCCTTTTTTTTTTTTACTTTGTTTTATTTTGTTTAATTTTACTTTTGGCCATTTTTATAATTTTACAATTGAAAATTTTCCTTATTTTTTAACAGGAGAAAATAATTCAAATTTCTAGACCCATAGCAAAAATATAACTTTTATAATTACATGTAAAAAAAATATATTTGTTAATCATGTACATGTATTTACATTTAAGTCATAGGAGTATCAGCCCTTTAAATAAATTGCATTTGTTAACAGGTTTTTCTTTAATCCTACACAGTTATTGAAATTCTCCACATTATTTATATTTCTTTTATTCTCAACCAGATTTTGTAATTGGAGGGAAGCAAACAAACAAAAAACACAAGAAAAACAAATCAAACAAAGGGAAAAAGAGGAAAGCCCAAAACATGCAGAATGGAGAGAACGATAAAAGAAATGACAGGAAAAAAAATAATCGAAAGAAAAACGAAAACAGTATTCTTCTTATGTGACCCAAGGTGTACATCCAAAGCATTTTTTAAAAATATTATTGTATAAATGTGAACATTACTAGCTGCTTTCCCCCTCCCCCCTAGACAGTTTTCAAGAGGGTATAGAACTTATCTGTAACAGAAAAAATATTTGAAGTAACCTCAAGATATAGGCTGTCCTTAAAATAATGGCGACAACCACCTAACTTTTGCCATTGGATAGCAATATATATATTTGATTTTAATAGCCTTTCTTTTGATCAGACCATGTAGGTTATATTTCAGACCATATAGGTTATATTGAATTGTCTAAAAGTAACATAGATAAGTACATAGTTTGTGTTTTTTTTTGTCCTCAGTAATAAAATAAGAAGAATCAGTAAAAAAGCAGTTGTTTTTTTTCCCTTCAGAACGGGAACATTGATTATGATTCCTATCTCTCTTTAAACGCAGATTGGATATGTACAGTTTTCCCTCACCACCTTGTGCTTCAGCTTTTGCAACTTCATTCTAATGAGGTTTTTATAGGCTTTATAAATATATATAAAGCTATGTAAAATTTGTCCATACTTTAAATAAAATTGGATTCTTTTAGTATGCCTTTCTCCTCTGATATAATTAAATATATTTTAAGCCATACGCGCAGAATGGTGATTATACAATGTTATTTCATGTCTAAAGAGCTCTAATAGTGTTAAAACAGTAAATGTATTAAGAGGGTTCGATAGCTTGTTTTTTCATGCTCTAATTACGAAAATATGCCATTTAGAAATGAAGAATCCTACTTAACACAAATTCTCCAGTCGCAGCAAAATCTGGAACTGATTAACTACAAAAAATGAGAGAAGACTGAATATATTTTATGAAGCACTAGCTAGCACTGGTATGTGTGCATTTTTTAAAATTAAAAGCTTCGGTTATAGTGGAAGATTCTTTAAATGGACAGTGGGAAACTCTTTTTTCATTTTTGCCAGGTTATCGCTATTAATTTCTGAATTAATTGATAGGTTATGTAGATTCAGAGATAAAAATATCTAACTGTGCCCTGCTTGCAGTCTAGTTGTTATTTATTCATGTGAATTTTTATTTTTTTGCTTTTTTTAATAGTCAATAACATTTGCTTTTGAGTTTCTTTGTTTTTATGTAGTGAAAAATATTCACTATCAATAATTTGTATAAGGTTATTGAATGTAGCTTAATTGTGATTTTTTGTTAAATCTAGTGAACAGATAGATTGATATTCACTGTTGGAAATGATTTTTTCAAAAGAAAAAAATGCACATATTATTATTGATGAATTTGTGAGCATAAAAAATAATTGTTTTATTTGCTCATGACTTGTTATTAAAAAGATGTTTGTTAAGAAATAATGTCTCCCTTTTTAATTCAACCTGTTTAATCTCTAGATATTAGAATAAAGCAAGAGAATTAAAATTTCTATGAAAAATGTTTATAGTTCTTGGTGCAGAGTATATATTGAATAGAATATGCTATTGCTTTATTATACTATTTAATATAATAATTTATATTTTTACGATCTACCATTATGTTAAGTTCCCTTAGTCCGAACGGGCCATCAGGGCAGATAAAGTGTAGTTTCTATAATCTCAGCATATGAAGGGTTAGCAAAACGCCCAGCCGCCTTTACTTCCCCAACTTATAGTCAGGTAACCATTTAAAGCTGGGTGGACTTGTTGAACAACTTTGAAACGAATTTCACCTCGAAAAATTCCCATGGTTCTCTCAGAGGATTGAACCTAGGACTCTCAGGTCAACAGTCGAGTATCTACACCATTCTGCCATCCATCCCACTTAATGGAGTATGGCTTCTCCTGTATTCAGGGACATTTTCCATTACAACAATAGTAAAATTTCAGGTCTTTTTGAGACACAAAATCTCAACGAAAAGGTGATTGATTTGCTAAGTTTTAAAAAGCAATAATATATTTTAAAATCCGTCCTTAGAAAAACTAAAATTTGTCCTTTCCAGTGACTTTGGGGCTAACTTTCAGGAAATACACAATTAATTAAACCCCATGCTACAATACATAATTTTGTACTTCTAGTATCAGTAGCTTAGTGAAACTCTGACTTTAAATTTCATATGAAAAGTACGATTTAAAATGAACATTTAGTTCAATTTACATTCTGTGGTTCCCAATGAGTACATTTTTTCAAATCCACATAAAAAACAAAAAGGGGAATAAATTTTGGAAAGTCTGAAAAAATTGCAGTTTTAAAATCATCTTTAATGGGTGAGCTGATATTTTTGAAATACACTGATAATTATAAATGGACCACTGATACCTTGAGCTGCCACACCTGTAAGCAAGTATTCTCTATTATTTAACTACTGAACTTCATTAAATCCGATACAATGACTAAAAAGTATTTTCCACCATATTAAAAACCTCAATGTAGCTTTCGGCAACCACATGAGGCCACTTGTTGTTGTTTGATTTAAAAACAAAAACTGCTGGTAAACAAAGCATGTCTTCTGACAATGTACAGTAATATTTTAAGCCACAATTGGGTACATCCCTATGCTAGAATGATTTATTTTTAGAAACCAAGCAAAGAGTAGTAGCTCTCTTAAAAAAATCTCTTGTGGTCTGTTAGCTGAAGAGGGACATTGAACAGGAATCTTTGGCCAATGAAAAGTTCTATATAAACTTTTTGGCATAGACTTAAAAATGTAGATGGCAAAAAAAAATATCAGTATATGACTTGAAGACATGGTTTCATAAGTTTATAGGTTGACCTTTCACCTACTGTTGCTGATTCAGAATCCAGAAATGTGGTAATGAGTTCTCATGTCAACACAACTATGGCGGAGTAAGTGAACAGTTTAAATCCATACCCAAACTTATACTTTACCTTAAAAATAAACAAAGGACTTAATTATCACTAATGTATTATTCTTTATTTAGTTATGTCGAGAAAACTTAAATAATGTCGCACATGTGGGGGTAGGGGTAGATCTTCAATGTTCTTGTCTATATTTGGTTGAACGATCTGTCTTATTCTGACACGGCACAGCGCCAAAAGACCTAGAGGCTGCGAGATGTGATCCTGTAGCAGGTTGAATAAATCTTTTTTCTTCTGCGCCACATATGGTAAAACAGCCGTGGGGAATTTGAATGAATCCAGATGCTCCAATTTTAATTTAGAGCCAGCAGCAAGTAGAAGTCTTATGATGATTGCAGCAATGTCATACTGAGGCCCAATGGACAGAGACAGACTGTGCATGTTTGCCATTAGAGGAGACAGACGAAGACGGTCCTGAGCGTTCACATCCGCACCATAGGCAAGAAGCAGTTTGACTTTGTCAACATCTTGTAAACTGCAGGCGTAGTGCAGCGCAGTCTCTTTCATGTGAGAACAAGCGTGAATATCAGCACCCCAGTGTAACAAGAGTTCTACAGTATCAGTGCCCGCTGTCTGAGAATAGCATGCTATCTGCAAAGCATTCATACCAAGGGAATCTGTTTTGTTGATATCAGCTCCATATTTGTAAAGAATCTGAGAGAGTAAATGGGATCATAAATTTATATTGACAAAAAAAAAAAAAAGTTTTATGAAAAAAATGTTGAAACAAAAAAATATTTTAATACTTGGATCAGTGATGGCAAATATAATTTTATCAAAGTGCCAAAAGTAAAGCAATCTGAAATTAAATTGTTTGTGTGTGCCAGAAATAAAGCAATTTACATTTTTTTCAGCACACAAGTATCTTATGTATTTACTGCAATATTTTTAATATAATTTAATTTTTTTTTTGGAGTATCAGGAAAATTTTCTACTGTGTTGTGTATTTGCCATCCCTGCCTAATATGATTTATAATGAAACTTTTATTTTTTATGATCAATGAAGAGACACTAAATAAAGCCAAATAATCTCATTTGCAGGTGACACACTTATCAATGTAGTTTTACTAGGAAATAATTTTAAATATTCTTTTATACAAATTTTGAAAAATCGATGACTAAAGATGAGAACTAAAAATGTAACCATTAAGAGAGAATGAGGCGTAGTGGAGAAAAGTGTACATGGGCACAACTGAAAAAGACAACCCAAAATTGTGTCCTCTAGAAAGATGTAGCTAGGATCCTGTACTCTAAATGAGCAAGATGATGAAACAAAGAAGTTTAAACTAATGAAACAGTATCTTACTTTCATAAGCTCTGTGTTGCCACATTCACTAGCATGTGTCAGATATGGCCGTTTGTGGACATTAGCACCAGCCTTAATAAGTAGGTGAAGAATTTCTAATGATGATTCACGCATGGCAATTTCTAGAGGAAGTCCTTCTGGTGAATTAACATCACAGCCAGCTTTCAGTAAAACCTCTACCAATGCTTTGTCCTTGGTGTAGCACGCCTTTGTTAGTGGAGTGTCTCCATTTTCCCCTGCAATGTTCACACTGGCTCCATGATCCAGGAGAAGTCTCACAACAGGAATATTAATCTTTTGACATGCCAGGTGCAGACTAGAATTTCCATCTCCATCCTTAAGAAAATAAATAGTTAAAAAGTGTATTATCATTTTTTTAACACAAGTGCCCTGGATGGTAGGAAATATATATATATATATATATATATATATATATATATATATATATATATATATATATATATATATATATATATATATATATATTTGATCTAAGTGTAAAACTAAATCACTTAATTCCAAAACAGTCCAGAATGTAAAAAAAAAAATACATACCAGTTCATCTAGATGTGCTTCTGCTTCAATTATTTTCCGAACAATACCAATGTTTCCATAGCTATGACTGCATGCAAAATGTAGAGGGGATCTATTCAGATATGAACATGGTTTGTTAACTTGAGCACCGTGGTGCAAAAGCACAGTAACAAGGTCCTCTCTGTTGTACTTGCAGGCAGAACATAGAGGGGTCAAGCCACTGGTAAGCTCTTCGTCAACTAAATTTAATGTGACTTGGTCATTTAACTGTAGAAACATATCCAACTCACTGAAGGATATTGTTCCCCAGTCTATATTTGTTATAATGCTCATCTTTGAAAGCAGACGAGAAAAAGTGACCTCGTAGTTGTAGGCTTCAAAACTTGCAGACTTTGTAATAATTTATAATACTATCCTAAAAAAAAGTGAACTAAGCACATTTATTTTATATGAACACTTTTTAAAACAGTTAATATGTATACAGCACATAAACATTTTATTTTTAAGCCGAACATTTTAAAGAAATTATAGCGGTTATATTATATGACTATAATTAATTAATTAGTTATACATAGTTTGTTTTTTTCCTCTACAATTTAACAAGGGACATCACCACAGTAATTCAAAGTGTGACATCACTAGCAAAGACAAAATGTAAACTGCCAATTAGGATATTTTAGATGCTCGATCATAATTTTTTTTTACGTTTATCTCTGAATGTATCAGATAAACAACTTAACTCATGTTTTAATTTACTTATCACATTATAAAATTACAAATTTTATGATTTTGCTAATATTTAAAACTGTTTAATTGCACACATTAATATTGTAATTTGTTTACATTGCCTTAAAATTCGGACACGAGTTGTCTCATTGTCTGCTAGGATGTAATCAATTGTTTACAGTACCTGTTTTGCATGACTTTCAAGGGTGACGTAGAGTTGTAAACAAATGGACCTTTAAAACTAATCTAGGTGGACTCAGATATTAGAAGGAAAAACTAAGTTGTCAATATTATCTTAAGTTGCAGACTGCACCAAATTTTACGTGAGTAACTTTTATAGTTATTTGTCTCCTTTTAGTTTATTAATTTGATTATAATCATTACTTTAACTTGTTTAAGCTTTAAGTGTAACGCCAACTGTTCAACTCTAGTATAATAGTAGTAAGTCTACTTTTATGAATTTGTAAGAGCAGTTAAGGAGAAATTTAATCTTACAGTAATTATGTTCATTGCCTACCAAGCAGTGCCAACCGAAAAAAGCATTACAATCATTTACAAGCCAAAGAGTATGCATTGATCATTGAGAGTTTTGTATTATTTGCATGATGTCAGAAACTATGTATAATGTAGCCTAAAGACAAAGAAAATGTTATCATTTATTATTTAAAATGTATGCAGTGAAAAACAGATTAAGTATGAATCAATAAAATCATCATTAATATCACTATATTCTTTACAAAATACATTTTTAAAATTGAAATAATTATTTATGTCTTTAAATGACTGTCCTCAAGTAAGAAACAATAATTGTAAAAAAAAAAAAAAAATGGCACCAAAGGCTTAAATATTTGTAACATTTTATTTTACAAGTCCATAATTTGAAAACAAATTGATCCAAATTATGAATGAATGTACACAATAAATAAAATGCATATTTTATTTGTACACTCAAAAACTATGGACCTTGACACACACCCTTTTCAGTTTTTATTGTTGTTGTGTGTTTGATTTTTTGGCAAAAGTCTGTGTTTTCATTGTCTCCTTTAGGCTTTACACAATCTAAGACTTCTTTCTTCAAGATATCATAAGGCACTCTCTTCACTGTATCTATCTTCATCACTCATAACATCAGTGAGTAAATCACTTGGTCTGTGAACTAGGCTGAAACTGAAAACACATGTAAAACCAATAAATTTTCCACCCACACTTGAATAAAACAATGCAGAACAAATGGTATTTAATTATCTCTGCAAGATTAATTTTTTAGTCAAACTGGTGTAAAAGTATGGTCTTGCATGCTGTGTAGTGAATCATTTAAGAGTTTTATTAGTATTTATAAATCTTTGCCGACTTTGAATAAGTCCTTTTTTTTTAATGCCTGTTTTAAATTTTGTTTTAATATTTCAGATTGAAGTATTTGTTGAAACAGTATTACATTTACAAAATGGAGCCACCAATGGAACTTTTGGAAGTTCAGTCTGGTATTGTTTATAAATCCCGATCAACTGTGGTTGATGCAGTGATTGATTTTACTGGTGGCACTCTGGGTAAAACTCAATACTTTATACTTAATTTGTTAGAGATTTCATGTCAGCAATCATGATTGTCTTTTCCCTAATGTATGTATGAATTTTTTCAGACTTTTGTTTGAAATATATTTTTTTTAAAATAATATTTTGAGGTAAATGTGGCCTGTAGTTTGCTTTAAAACTGTTTCTTCACCACACAAATGAATTATTTCAGCAAACATTGTCTTATTATTTTTCAAACTGAGCAGTAAAAAAAAAAAAATGTATAATGATCAGGCCCTGCAGAGCCATCCCTCTCCAGAAAAATTACCCTATTTCCCTATGTATAAGCCACCCCTTTTTTTCAAAAATTTTCTCACCCAAAAAGACAGTGATGATGAGTGTATGAGTGATTACTATGAATCTTGAATTTTGTTTCTTTGTAAATTTTCTTTCTTTAATAACTTGTTTCTCTAATAAAATATTTTTTCACAACTTCACAGTCCAAAAATTGGGGGGGGGGGGGGCTTATACAAAGGGGGTGCTTATACATGGGGAATACGGTATTTTGTCTTCAGTTGAAAATCAAGCCCAAGTCCCTAAATTCACACTTAGTTGCTGTGTATATTTAAACATTTATTATGTTGTCTGTAGTAATAAGCCTGATGAAATAATCAGCAAAATTTTGTACATTATTTTGCTCTCTCTAGGTGGTATCGCCAGTGTCTATGTTGGCCAGCCTTTGGACACTGTTAAAGTTAAAATGCAGACTTTTCCAACATTGTATAAAAATGGACTTGACTGTTTTTTGAAAACATATAAACAAGATGGCATTGCAAGGGGCCTCTATGCTGGCACCGTGCCATCACTGGCAGCTAATATTTCAGAAAATGCCGTGCTTTTCTGTTTTTATGGTGTATGCCAAAAGTTGGTAAGTTATAAAAAAACATTTTTTTTTTTAAATTTCATCATTTCTTGCTGACTGGAATTATGATACATATTTTTATTGTTTATGTTTATCATAGGTGGCTAAAATTATGGGTGGAAAAGAGATCTTGTCCCTAAATCCTCTAGAAAATGCAATCTCTGGCGCCATGGCTGCCTTCTTCTCCTCCTTTACCCTATGCCCTACTGAGCTGGTCAAATGTAGGCTTCAGGCTATGCGAGAAATGGCCACCAGGGGTCATTTAGTGGGTGGACTTGAAAGGCTGAAAATGTGAGTGTATTGATGATATTGCATTCGTTAATTACCAAGCGAAACTTATAAACAGACTGTGCTGAATTTATATATCTGACCGGTGTCTGACAGTTTCAGTGAGCACACAACCCAAAATATCAAACTATTCACATTAAATTTATCTCATTGCATGTAATTTTTTTTTTTTACTTAGCGGACCTTATGGACTGACGAAGGAAATTTTGAAAGCAGAAGGCATTCGTGGATTATACAAAGGGCTAACAGCAACATTTCTGAGAGAAATGCCTGGTTATTTTTTCTTTTTCGGGGCTTATGAAGTTTCCAGGATTATGTTAACCCCAGAAGGAAAGACAAAAGATGAAATTGGTTAGTAAAGATTTGAGTGATTCCATTCTGTTTTTATTTTGTTTTGTTTTTAAAGAAAAACAAATTGTAATGGTCTGTGTTTACATCAGTTATTATTTTTGGTTTTATTTTCATGTTTCCAGATATTATTATAAAAAATGTAGGGTTTTTTTTTTACATTTCAATTATTTATCCGTGTGACATCTCCACTAATGTCCAGCTATTTTGTCTAACTGTAATATAACAGAAGAGATCATGGAGAACAGGAAGATTTTTAAGTCTTTGTTTTTTTTTTTAAATGGAGAGAAAAGTGTGTACATTTGTGTTTGTTGTTTTAACAAAGAGAAAAGTGTGTACATTTGTGTTTGTTGTTTTAACATAGAGAAAAGTGTGTACATTTGTTTTTGTTGTTTTGACATAGAGAAAAGTGTGTACATTTGTGTTTGTTGTTTTGACATAGAGAAAAGTGTGTACATTTGTGTCTGTTGTTTTGACATAGAGAAAAGTGTGTACATTTGTGTCTGTTGTTTTGACATAGAGAAAAGTGTGTACATTTGTGTTTGTTGTTTTGACATAGAGAAAAGTGTGTACATTTGTGTTTGTAGTTTTGACATAGAGAAAAGTGTGTACATTTGTGTTTGTAGTTTTGACATAGAGAAAAGTGTGTACATTTGTGTTTATTGTTTTAACATAGAGAAAAGTGTGATTGTGTAAATAACGGAAAAAAACTTCCTTCATTTTGTTAGATTTCTTCAATTCACTATTGTAATATTACTCTTGAATTAAAAACATTTTTCTCTTTTTTTTTTTATGCTTCTAAATCAGGAGCAATTAAAACAGTTATATGTGGTGGTTTGGGAGGCGTGGGTCTATGGGTGGCCATATTCCCGGCTGATGTGGTCAAATCCAGAATTCAAGTCCAGGCCGTCTCAGGTGTGGCTCCAACATTCCGAACTGTATTTTTTAACATTCTACGCCAGGAAGGTAAATCTGGTTTTTAAATTTATTCTTTATAAACTGTAACTTCAGTATTCACTGTTTTATATTTTAGTTTCATTTTTATTAATCAGTGCTCGTTTAGAATTCAATATTTTATTTTTTTGTGTGTTATTTTTTTAATTGATTATAATGACTTTTTTCCTCACACACACACACACATACACAAAAATAACATAAATTGTTTGGTTAAGTCAGAATTCGATGATTTTTTTATTTTCCAACATTAAAATGTTGCTAAAGGAGAGTAAGGGTTCGACATTTTAGTAAATTACATAAAGAGGGGGATACATACATGTATTTTGTAACTTATTTTGATGATATTTTCTTAGTAAATTGAGTCAATTCTAACTCACTTATTGGTTATTTGTCATTATTATCTAATTTAATCTCTGCAACATTTCCCTACATTGTCCTAGATATTTCACTTGAGATATGTTGCTAATAAATTGTGTGTTTTATTTCCTGACATAAATTTGAGTCTCATAATGGTTTTAGTTTCATTCCTTAAATATAAATGCACATATTTTAATCATTAATTACCACTCTAGTTGAACACACTTTTAATTTTGAGAATTTTAATCTTTATTCTCAAAGTCATATTTTTACAATTTTTACTGCACACTTTTGTGCTTCCTCAAAAACTCTATGTGTGTGTGTGATATATCTTTCTTATATGTGAATTAAGTTTTGAAATTGTGCATTTTGAAAATATGTCACAAAAGCCACATTTTTACCCAAAAACCCACAAAATATTTTTGGGACAATTTAAATGCTAAGTTGTTCCTCTATTAGTCTGTTATCGCTTGTCAGAAAAGTCTTATAGAACTCAATTAAAAGTATAATTGAGTGCCCACTAAACTAACAATAATTTTTTTTCAAATGCGTTTTAATTCTAGTCTAATGAATAAAACATTCTTTGCTATAATTCTGCATTGTATTGCATAACCTTGTATACATTTTTTAACAACAGACTTTTTTCTCACAAATATATAATTTAAATCTCTTTGAACTTTGGTGTAGGTCCCAAGGCCCTGTATAGAGGATTAGGTCCCACTGTGATAAGGACCTTCCCAGCCACCGGCGCCCTGTTTCTAGCTTATGAGACGACCAAGAAATACTTGAGCCAGCTTCACGATTACTTCACACATCCAGCTCAGTAGCTACTAGTGAATATTTCCTTCTCTTAACGGAGCAGTATAATATACTGTCAGGTGGTGAAGTAAACAAGCCATTTTATGACCTTATTTAATGCATTTGTTGCAGTGTATAGGTTTCAACAAGTGTTCTTTTTTTTTTTTTTAAAGAGAGTTATTTTGTATTTTAATTAGTGATCAAACATTTTTTCATGTGAATTTTCTGATTTTTGTTGGAAGTGCAGCATAATAGTGAGAGTTCAAAGGTTATTTAATGATCACATGTTTAGTGCTTTTTTTTTAAAAGAGTTATTTTGTGATCACACATTTGACCATGTTATGTAGTCTACAGTGATCACGTAGGTACAGACAGGTATTGATGCATTAATTATGGCTGTTAGACGCAGCACATTTTAAGGAAAAATAATAATGAAATGACAGTCTTAAAATGTGATTTTACATTTATATTAATGGTAAATTATATTGTGTTCAATAACTTACTTAAGTTTGATGCCAACTTTAAAATCTCTCTTTAATGTCAAGAATTCATTTTCTGGAATTTATTTTTTGTATTTTGAATGATACTGTCTTGTAATTTGTGGAATTTTGTTCGAAGAATTGTTGACCATGCTTGTCTAGTCATTTCCATTTTTTCCTTTCACGTAATTGTAGTAATATACAATTTTTTAAATTTTTTTGCGCTATATGATTTTATTTTATGGCAGTGCCTCTGGTCCTCAACCAGAATCTCAGAAATGCCCAATACATGCATGAGACATAGACTTGAAGCTTTTTAGGGATTAAGAACACTGCAGCTCCATCTTTTGGTAGAAAAGAAAAAAGTTGTAGAATTTTTGAAAATTGAAATTACCAATTTCTGTTTGACTGAATAAGATAACTGTGTGTGAATTTCAGTTTTCAATATTAGCACTCTGAAAAACTTGAAATGATATTATTGTTTAGTTAACAAAGAAAAAAGTAATTGGATGGGATGATTTTATTTGTTATTTAACAAGTTAGAAAATTTTTTAAATTGTAACATTAATAAATGAATGTACACAAAACATTGCCTGCCATTCAGATAAAATATCCCCCATATTGCTTATTTGCTTTATTTATTTGATTAAATTTTAAATGCAGTACTTTGATAAGTCTGACAGTATTTTTTTTGTGGCCATAGACAGCAAGGCTTGTTCATCTTTTGTATTACTTCTAACATAAAAGATTTTTTTTTTTTACAACAGTCTGTGTCTTTTATCTTTTAAAAGCTCATTTTGAAAAACTATACACATAAAACCCCGTTTGGCAATGTATTTATCAAAACATTGACTGTTACTGGAGTTCATCTAATGGACAAGTATTCTTTAAAGATAAATGTCCTATTATTCTGCAGGAAGAGATAAAATGCTGATTGACCCAAGTTGAAATATCTGTGTCAGTGTTATCTTACTTCTGCATCTGTTATGTTTGTGTGATTTTATTATATTTTTTTAAAAATTGGCATTTATTTACGACATTATCTGTACAGCGCCTTGTAGTTTACACCAACTGACAATTAGGACTTACTTTAGTTGTTTTTATTAGTTATTGGTTGTTTTTATTAGTTTAGTGTAACAATAAGACCTAAGCTAAGGTTGCGTCAGGACAAAACTTTTTTTTTTTTTATATCATGTATTTTTGCTCAGGTGATTGTTATCTTATTAAATTTTATGGTTTTTTTTTTTTCAAAACTAGTTGTTGAAAATATGCATAACCTCAGTGTTTCCTTAAATGTACAGTTGCTCAACAGATAGTATTAAACTGAATCTTGACTCTGCTTGTGCCTTGTGTTCTTTGTTGACCCAATGGATTTACAAGCTAGAGAGCTCAGCTGAGATTATTGTGTAAATTGGCTCTTTCTATCTATGCACACTGACCTTTGACTGTATGATAAGCAGAGGGAAGGGGTAGAAATTTATATCCTTACTGTTGTTTTTAGAAGAGCTGCAGGTTATTGTGATAATCAGGTCAAGTGCTAATCTTTCCAGCCCTCTTGAAGAATTATAAGTTTTAATGAGTAGCTCACATCAAGCTGATAAAGGCTTAACTGCAAATCTCCTTGTATATCAAAGAAGTCATCATCATATATATTACATTAACTATTCTTCTACTGTAATAGGTTGTACTTAACTCCTTTTAGCCATACTTAAATTTCACACGCTAAAGTAATTTCTTTAAAAATATGTTCCAATTCAAAAAAAAGGACAATTAAATTTGATCTCTTAAGATAAGGAAAACATCCCTGCTTAGCTTAAAACATTTAGGGATGGAGGCTCTAGTATAATCTATTTTGATTTTGCTAATGGCTGGCATTTTGTAATATTATTATTACCCTGAATTATATTTACCTTGTAAATCTGTGTGTTCGATTTTTCTTTTATATCCTTTAATGAACATGGATTATTTATTGCACTGTGCTTTCCAATCAAAAGTGCTTCTCTCACTTCTTTTACTTACACATTCTTTATGTCATTGTTAAAAAATGTATGGTTTAAAGTAGGGCTCAGATTTTTATGAAAAATTTTCAAATTTTTTAATTTTGTGGTCTATGTCTAATGTAATGCAAACCATATTGCACTCAGTCTGAACTCAATATAACAATTTTTATTTTGTCATATAAATGCATCTTTCAGCTATTTCTAGATGTTCTAGCATAATCTGCCAAAAAAGTAGAAATATGTTGATTTTTCAGTTCATAATTGGGGTCAGTTCTGATCATTTTAAAATACTTTTTTAAGTTTTGTCCTACTAATAAAATTTCCCACCCGATGCCTTTCACTTTCATAGGGTGGGATGAGCTCAAAATGGAGTGGGTAGTGAATGGTTAGAGAAAATATATGATGTACATCGCAAAAGAAATATATTTTTATTCCTGAAGAATAGAATCGCCACAACAATTTTATCAACTGGGTATCAAGTAAGGGGAGATAAAACACACACACGTGCTGTTAAAAAGAGTGATTGGGTGTGTGGTGGTACAAATCACAGCTTTTTCCCTTGTGTCATTTTTTTCTTCCCATGTGTATTATACTAGAACACAAAGTGTTTGAATAGTTTAAGTATGCAGTGGAAGTGGAAGAATCATTTTAGTACTGGAGGTATTTTCTACATTCTTAGGTGCTAATAGCTAGCTAGAAAAATGCTTTACACCTCTAATTATGAAAAAATGAAATGAATATCTAGGATTCGTTTTTGAGCATTTTCATTTTTTTTCTAAATTTAATGATCGTTTATTTAAAACACTATTATTATTAACCTAAAGCAGTACGACATTTATTTTTTATCATATACATGCATATTATAAAATGTTTCATGAATTATGAATATGTTTGCAGGGAATGACTAAAAATGATGTGGTTGTAGCTTCATCATTCTTAAAAGAAGTATTTAAGGGCCTACTCTAATTAAAACTTTAAAAAGTAACTGACAATCCTTTTTTTTTTTTTTTTGCGATGTATAAATTAGATTGTGCATTTAGTTATTGTTAAGTAATGATTTTAGAACATATTTTTGTAATTTTTCTATCATATTTCAGTATTTGTTAAGACATAAATGCTTGCATATCTCTTTCACCTTTTTTAAATCATAGAAATCCAAGACCTAGGTGCATGCACTGAAATTTTCTCAGTTCACAATAGTATTGTATTTAACGAAAGGAGATAATTTTATGGCTTAATAAAACCTATTTGAATCTTAAACCATCTGATTTCTGTATTTTATGGCTTATTAGTCTTTCAAAAATGGATCTATTAATTTTATTTT
The DNA here is from genome assembly GCA_021962125.1 of Bulinus truncatus. Classification (NCBI taxonomy): domain Eukaryota; kingdom Metazoa; phylum Mollusca; class Gastropoda; family Planorbidae; genus Bulinus; species Bulinus truncatus. The sequence goes on from JAGDYQ010000252.1 coordinate 168,805, forward strand.
TGTATATTCTACTGATTATATAAATTCTCTCATGATATTGCGATCCACCAGTGCTTTATGAAAATTTCTAATACTGATCTTGGAATGATAAAGATGTTGTATTTTACTTGTTATACTGTTTATTTGAACTGCTGCTTTTTATAAAAATATTTGTTCATTTTGAGCTAACAGGAATCTCAAATTCAATATACCTTCCAAAAATTAGACTATTATTTTTAAAAGAAAACCAGCTTTGAAATTATTTGACCCTCTGAAACATTTCAATATGATCTTAATGTATAAATTAGATAAATTACATACATTTTTTAATAGAGCTAAATGTTGGGTTGATTACTGGAAGTGTACAAAGAATATTTAATTGGACTAACTAAAACTTTTCATTTATCTTCCCACAAATGACTCTTAACTTGAAAGATTTTAAACTATACCATATACAAATGGAAAAGTTTTTGTTTATTTCACCTTGTAGAATGTTCAAGTTATTGAAATGTTGATGCAACATTTTTAATGTTGAAATTATTTTGTATAAAATATCTTAAACAGAAATGTGTGTACTTGTAATTGTATAATATTGAGTAAGTTTTTCAGTTTTGCTTTTGTTATGTTGTTTTTATTTAAATTTAAATTGATGCAGATTATTATTGTTTGTTAATTTTTTCAATTACTCCAATATCACTTTATATTTTCTTTATGAAAGAATGAAAACTTTGTAATTCTATAGATTTTAATCAAATTGTTGATCAAGCATCATTGAGATGATCTCAGAATGATTGGATGCTTTTCTTTAAAAGTGGCTCATCACTGTTACTTGTAAGCTTGCTAATATTTACCCCTTTACCTGCGTACAGTTTATGGATGTGTGTGTCAACATTGTGTTATCTATTACACAGATGTTTTTTTTATCACCTTTCCCAGAGACATGGAGAGATTTAAGAGAAAAATAAAAATATTACACTCATTTATAAAAATGATGTTTCTTTGTTTCAGATTTCCACTGAAATATTATGCAGCATGACCTATTTTATATCTCCAGTAGTGGCAGAAAAAACATGGTGTAAGGAGGAGGTTATTGGGTCATGGCACATTATTTAATTAATTTTTTTTTACCAATAGAAATATTTTCATACAAGTTTTACAAAATAAAAAAAAAAATTTTTAATTATAAAAAGGTTGGCCTCTGTGCAAAAGGTTTTCCCCCCTTTTTTATTCTATTCTAATTTATGCATGATTTTACATCATTAAATTTTGGAATATGATCTACTTATGTATTCTGTCAACTTAGAGAAGTTATACATTATACTCTTATATGCTCCAATCTCAGCTAAGTCTTGAATGATTGTCAAATTATGCAACTAGTAGATAGGAAAAATTTGTTTATATTTTTTACTATAAATAATTGTCTTATATTTTATAGCATTTAAAAATAAAAGATTTACTTCTGTGCATCTTTCTATGCATTTAATTTGTCTTTTTTCTTAGTGTAAATTTTTGAGAAATATTCCAGGATTTAACTTTTGCTTTCTGGTTTGGAGACAGTGATAATGTCACAGTATCACAGTTTGTGACATTTTTGAAATAAATAAAAAAAATAAAGTTGTGCAAAACCATAAAATGTATTTGAATCTTTTTTTTTTTATTTATTTACACAGAAGAAAAATTATTCAGTGTAAACAAAATTTCATACAGAAAAATTTCTTTGATTTTAAAAGACTGAATTTCTACATCAAGAAATGAAACTTTATATTTTGACTAGGAAAAGAAAGTTAAGTTGTCTGTCTATTAGTTCACATTAAAAATGTAAGAATTCTGCATCTTAGAAAATTGTAAAAAAAAATTTAAATGTACAAAATTTTAAGTGAAAAAGTTAAAATTATCATTATGAAAAATTTTCATTTTAAAGTCAGTTAAAATCTATAGAATGACTTTTCCCAAAAATTGTACCCAGATGTTTTATAATAAATAGGCATAACTACTAAATCTGATTTAGTTCCTTTACAAAATATAATGGATTCTGTATACTTTGAATATAAAATTAGACGCAGATACTTGGCATTTGGACCAAAATAATAAAAAAAGTGTGATATAAACCGGCCTTTTCAATTAACTTTAATGTTGAGGTTGCATGATTTTGTCTGTAGTAACGAGTTCATCAGGTGGGATATTTAGAATTAAATCATTCATCTCGATAGAAACACAATCATCCTCTGTCCTAATCTCACCAAGTTGCTCATTGATTATCTTGCCGTCTGATACAGAGTTATCTACTGAATGGAAAGAGTTCTCTATCTTGTTAAAATCATTGACATTCTTGGTGAGCTCCCTGTCCTTCTCAGGCAAATTATCTAGAAAACCGTTGTTCTCTTTGTCTACAAAGTAGCTCAGACTAAGCCCATTCAATGAGTTATCTACCTTTCTTTCATCAACAGCATTATACATTTCATGACCTTCTTCATCAACAAACTTATTTTTGTCATCAATTACTGCGTCAAACACCATGTTGAAAATCTCATTTTGTGACGATGAAGACAAATTTTTATAATCAAAATCACTATTCTCCACATCAACCACAACCGAGCCACTCTCATCAATCTTAAATCTCGGCAGGACAACTTTTTTAATAGATTCTGGCTTTTTTCTCCTCGTGCAAGTGTTGAGTGCTGGTGGTTTATTTGTCTTGATCACATGACTGACGTTAATTCTCTCAACATTATTAGCTCTAGCCGTCTTACCGGTGTGTTTACCAAGTTTTTTTCTTTTTCTCCAGTGCAGAAACTTAGTCAAAATGAAATGACCTGCAGACAGCATGTCAAGAAGAGCTAAGCCACCAAACAATAGCGATAGAAATAAAATTCCCATGATGCCTATTCCAGCAGCTGAAGGTCTTTTGTCGTAAGTACTTTCATATCTGTAGAATAATTTTTTTTAAAAATCATACTTTCTCAAATGTGTAAAACAAAGTTGTTTTTTTTGTTTTTTAATGTACAAAAAATTTTATGCCAAAATAATTTTGAGAGGAGTAAGAAATGAAATAAATAAAAGCAAACCATAATTTTAAGCCTTGTCCCCATGTTATAAAATTTAATCTACGATTTCCAATTCATTTTAAAATTTCTATGAAAACAAGGTGATTTTTTTTTTTTAAATTAACATTATTTTAGAAAACCATTTGCAACATTACTTGGGTCAGCCACCCGTGGGTTGGAAACCTTAGCACCAGTACAAGTAATAGAGTTTGGCAGATACTTTACTTGGTTTTAGTTTTGTGCACTGTCTTGGGGTCCACTATCAGCTCTTTCTCTATCTCCTTTTTAGTCTTTGTGATTGTTTCCAGTGTCATGTTGTCACATGTACAGTTGCAGATTTTACTTTCTTGAGGCTTGGTAGATTTGGTTGTTGACAAAGTGCTTCTGGTAGACTTTGTTGTTGACAAGGTGCTTCTGGTAGACTTAGTTGTTGAAAGGGTGCTTTTGGTGCTTGTCTTGACTGTTGTGCTTGTGGTGGGCGATGAAAAGGACTTCACTGTTATGGTGGATGTTGTTATAGCTTCAGTTGTTATAGCTTCAGTTGTTATAGCTTCAGTTGTAGTTGTCATAACTATACATGATGTAAACATAATTTTCAAACAAATCAATTTTTTATACACTGCAAAAATGTTAGCTTAAATTTAAGTTCATTTAATTTAAATGATTAGATTTTTTTTCAAATTTTAACACAGCAAATTTTACATTTTTAGTAAATAAATGTAACATGTTACTGGATAGATTCATTTGCTTCTTTTTTCATTTTTTTTTTAATAAACCAGTATTAGATTATAATGACATGAATCAACAAAAAATATTTTTTTTTATCAAATTTGATTTTAAATTTAAAAAAATATCAGATACAAACCAAAATCGCAAATTTTTCCAGTGAAATTTCCTAAACAGATGCATTTAAAATCAAATTCTTCATCTTGGCAAGTCCCTCCATTGTGACAAGGTTGACTTTGACAAGAATTAAAAATATCTATTGAGAAGAAATAAAATTTAACTGTAGAACCTAATCATAATGGAAATAACCATGGCCGGCTCAATCAACCAAACAGGGCATCAAACAACCAGACAGGGCATCAAACAACCAAACAGGGCATCAAACAACCAGACAGGGCATCAAACAACCAAACAGGGCATTAAACAACTGAGCAGGGCATTAAATAAACAACCAAACAGGGCATCAAACAACCAAACAGGGCATTAAACAACCAAACAGGGCATTAAACAACCAAACAGGGCATCAAACAAACAACCAAACAGGGCATCAAACAACCAAACAGGGCATCAAACAACCAAACAGGGCATTAAACAACCAAACAGGGCATTAAACAACCTGACAGCATCAAACAAACAACCAAACAGGGCATCAAACAACCAAACAGGGCATCAAACAAACAACCAAACAGGGCATCAAACAACTGAGCAGGGCATTAAACAAACAACCAAACAGGGCATCAAACAACCAAGGAGGGCTTACTTGGCTACTTGTTACTACAGATTACTACCATTAAGAAGGTGTGCCATAAGTAGAAATCTACCCAACCTATTTTACTGAAGAGGTGATAATAAAGACAGAGTTATCATGAATTAGGCATCTGTTGTTGTTTTTATCATAATGATAATATTTCAGTTGTTTACTTTTATTTTTAAACTGCACACATTAAACAAAGAGTCTAAGGATTGAAATTTTCACTTGAAAAATCCTCTGTGAGTGGCTCAAATGTGACCATTTAATGCGCATTTTGTTTCTCCAAAAACTTAAGAATTCTACCTGTTTGACAAAATTGACCATCTAACTGATCACCACAAAAACATCTTAAGTCATGGCCAATGGTGTAACAGGCTCCATTATTTTGACAAGGATTGGAGGAGCAGTTGTCTATCCCTGAAATTTATAAAGAAGAAAGAAATAATCAAATTAGTACAGTAGAATTATTTTTAAAAGTGCTTTTCGACAAGCCTTTACAGTTATTTGACACATTTAATGCTATGAGGGCATCATGCTTCAGCCATAGAAATCTTTGCCACACATATTAATGTCACAATGGAAAGCAAGCACATTAGATGATGTAAAAAAAAACAACAGAAAACAGGTAAATCATTTATCAAAAACTAGTAAATCATTTATCAAAAACTAGTAAATCATTTATCAAAAACTAGTAAATCAATTTATCAAAAACTAGTAAATCATTTATCAAAAACTAGTAAATCATTTTATCAGTTAATGCTTTAAAAAAAAATTCCCTTTATTACACATTTTTTTAATTTTGAGAAAATGGACCTTTGAACATCTTTTTTTTTTCTTTTACCTAAAAAGTAAGATGTGTCATACCAACCTGTGTATAAATCTATTTTCAATCCAGCTGTGAACATCATAGAAGACAGACTACCAGAAACTTTAACCATAATATTACTGGATGAAGGAAATGTTTTATTTGACAGAAAAGTTCCACCAGTAGACTTGGCATGTATATTCTGTAATTAAAAATCAGTTTGCGTTCTTCAAAGTTTGCTAGTAAACTTGTTGAAAAAGTATGATTATTAAAATATTAAAAATACTTCATCATCAACATTCTTCGATTATGGTTAATGAATAAAAGTCCGTAAAACAAAGGTATACACAACTTAAAGGCTCACAGTGAAATTGAAAGCAGATCTAGTAGAAATGTTAAAACCTCCTAACCCATAGGATATCTGCCCTGATGGTGCACAGACGTCCACATCAGTTACAAGTTCCTTTTCACTCTCCTGCAATTTTCGCCAGTTAAAAAATAAGTTGTACTCAGAGTCAAACCTGTCCACTGGAGGTATCACTGTCATGGCCGCATCACCAATCATAGACGAGTACAGGATGACCAGCACTGACCTATTTGTTTTCACATGCACCGTAGTATTTGGGTCCAAATATATCTCTTGAAATAGACGGTTCTTCACAATGTAGTTAATATTCAAACCAGAGGATACAGTGAAATTAACTTGAAACGATATAAATTGTTCTGTTCAAAAAAAAAAAAGGAAATAAAATAAGGCAAGTGAACTATGAAAAATGGCCATAAAATGATACTTCATAAAGGATCAAAACCATCACAAAATAAATTAAAAAGAAACTGATAGAAACATTTTATGAAAATATCTGTTGATATAATTTTTGAACTGATACTTTCATTTTTACCTGACTTAATTTCAGAGTCGTGATAATTATAGACGATTCTTAGTTTAGACTGTCTGTTAGCCACAGGGGAGACAATGTAGTCTGTACCTAACATACTAGATGGTAGCATCATCTCAGCAATCTGATCACAGTATTTGGCATCGTCTAAAGAATACCAAAGAGCAATACAAAAAAATATTTTTCACATGAATCAGATGACGATCTTTGAAATCATTGTGAAAAGAAAATACAAAAAAAAAAAAAAAACTGTTGGCAGCATCAAACAATGCTAATTGTTAAATAAAAAAATTATTTTATCTTTCTTAAATTAACATTTTGAAAACAAAAAAGTAATAAATAAATGATACAAAAGTAAATACAAAAAACATTCACAATAAAAAAAAATAAAATATGCCATTATGAAATTCAAAGGTTTCTGGTGCCTGCTTACTAGAGCAAAGCAGGACATTCACATTGTTCCGCTACATTCACTTCTCCCTTTTTAGAGCTATAAAGCTAATGTTCTGCAAAAAAAAAAAACCTAAATGCCAAAATAACTTAATTGGCGGACTTTCTAAAATACACTTATCTTTTTATTAAAAAAAATTAAATTGCCAAATGAGCAAATTTGATGAATAAACATCACATACACATACTTCCTGGAATTTTGGTGCACTGACTGCCAGAAATAATTCCAAAAGGATGAGTGCCTTTGATTATGGATCCTGTCAAATCATTAGTACAGGCTAAACGGCAGAGTTCCCATCTTTGCAAGGTAAATGTCAGAGTAAGGGTGACATCATATGATACTTTAGTAGACTTACATCTGCGAGATATAATTAAACCATTAATAGCTGAAAAAAAAACATTAAATTGGAAATGTTCGAAATATACAATCAATTTTATTTTGGACAAACCATGCCAGTAAAGGGTACTGCGCTGACAGGAAAATCGAGTTTAAAAATAGAACAAAAAGCATCCATAAATCAATTATAAGGTAGATAATTATAATAAAGAAATAATTTGTTTTGTCAAATATACAACAATGAAATACAGTTGCAGGGAACATTACTTTGTTGGTCCAACAAAATTTAGCTCTACATTGAGGATTGTGTCATCTTCAGCTGCTAAGATTACAAACTCTCCTGTAAAAAAAAAAACAAGGGTAAAATTTAAGACATTTATCTGGTGGGAGGACAGTTGTAACAATTACCAAAACAAGTCATATTTTTTTGTTATCCATTCTGTTAATGTTTCATGTTACTTTTACTATTAAGAGTGCAAAAAAAATATTATTTAACAAACAAATTATTGAGATGATTTGTTCATTTAGAACAGTTGTGGGCAACTTGTGGTATGCAGACTATTAGTGGTCCATGAGAAAATCATGGGGATCTGGATAAAGATTTTAGCATTTTTATCTGCTTTAACAATTTATTAAAAACAAAAAAATCTGACAGGGTTTACTTTTAAAAAGCATTTATTTCACAATTAGTGCTAGAATATTTTTAAGGGATGTTTCTAACAGGGTGGCTAGGCAGGAGGTTAATGAGAGCCGCATTCTGGTCTTTTATGTAATAAAAAATCCTATAAAGGGACGTAATACAGTCGATTTAAAAAATTTAGTCATGAAATCATAGAAACAACTGATTTAAGGGGGGATCCGGGTCTGGCAAAAAACTTTTTTATTTTTAAAGTTTAAGACATTTTAATATCATAGTTATGATATAGTAGGTTTAAAAATAATTTTGTGCAAAAAAAATAATTAAAATATTGATATTTGTGGGCGTGGCATGCCGCCATCTTGAAATTTATGACCTTTTTGTGTCAAATATTTCTGAAATATTTATAGTCTGATTCATATAAAATGTACATTTTTATAATCAGGAAAGCTTACTTTAGAGGATGTCAAAGTACTTTTTTGATATTGTAATAAATAAATTTTTTATGAATTTTTAAAATTTTGTATGGTGAAAATTGGCCAAAAATGCCAATTTTGAAAATTAAAAAAATTGCCAAAAAAAAAGTACTCAAAATTTCTTTAAAAGCCTCTGACATTCTATAAACATTCTATAGACATTCTATAGACACACCTATTCTTAATATAACTTAGAAGTTTTATCAAAATCTGACAGGTGGTTTTTGAATTTTTCTGGCCTTAGTGAAGCAAAATGTCAAAAATATTTTTTCAGAGAAAAATGACTTTTAAGTTTTTAAATTAGTGAAGTTTTTGAATGAGTAACATTCTGAAAATATCTTTTAAGTGATTTAAATATTTTTTTCTGAAATATAGTTAATTTATACTGATTATTGGTATGTTTTAGTATCTAAAAATGTTAAAAAAAAAAAAAAAAAAAATTTTTTTTTAGACATAGTGCATTTTTCTAGGTACCGTACCCCCTTAAAGATGGTTAAATTTACTCTAAGGGCTGCATTTAGCCTAGGAATATAATTAAGCAAAAGCAATTACGAACATTAGCAAAAATTACTTTTGAAGATAAGTCCTCAGTGAATTAATTAAGCCAGCATCTATTTAGTTCAATAACAGGAGAGTGAATGCCGCCCTGAAAAATTGATCAACTTTTTGTAAATCTTTAAAAAATAGATTAATTCTTAAGAAATGCATATTTTATGTGACCTCCTTTTTGATTGGCAGTTCCATAGGTGGCAATGATATATCTATCACCCCATTTTTCAATAGGCAGCACCAGGTATGCAGCTTTAGATGAGTACTGCGAGCTGATGGCATAGACAGAGACTGGATGAGTAGAGTGAACAATGATGCCTTTCTTTTCATTGGTCAGATTTGTTAAAATGGACACTTCACCAGGGAACTGCAAACGTATGAAAGAAAAAAATGTTTTGCATACGGGTATTGAAAAAAACTAAACATGTAGAAATAAGAATAATTTCTCCCCATTTGTTTTTGCCTGCTGAAAATATACTCTACCCTATGTCTTCTCTTATACCTGGGATGTTCTGGCCAAATTACATAAATTGATACATAAAGCTTAATAACTCAATAAAGTTCAATCAATAAAAAAATAATTTAAAAAATGGGATTTATTTATGAAACTGTAAGTGTTCATCGCACATAAATACTGTCATTTAATCACACTTAATACACTGTATAACTATGTAGGCTGGAGTGTCATGCTCCGGATTTGAACAGGGTAGAAGCTACTCAGACTACCCCCCTTTCATACCACTGTTTTTCTTGGGTTATTTATGAGCCAACAAATCCCCATCTTACACTTTATAGTCTATTGCCTCTGTTGTACATCTGGCAGAAGTAAGGACCTCAATAACTTTACATCTCACTCACTTTTGACATCACTTTATTGTAATATGTAATGGTGAGTATACACGCTATTTCTAGGTACATTTAGACCAAGATTTTTCTTTTTCTAACAGCAAGCCAGAGATGTTTTAACAGCGTTACGAGCCTCAATGACATAAATATAATTATTTAATTGTGATGAAACCCTAATTTGCAATAAATGTTCTGGAGGGCCTATACATTGAGACACCCCTCAGCCAACTAAGGCTAGGCCTATTCTGAGAATTTTTTTTTTCAAAGGACAAAAAAAAGAAAAGAATGTTAAACCTTTTCTATCAGTAGTCCCCCTTTAATTAAACCTTCACAATCCCCCCCCCTCCTCCCCAACTTAAAACTAAACTGTTCTTACACTTCTGGGGGCCTTAAAGCCAAAAATGTCAGATTTATGGGGGCCCTAAGGAAAAAAAAGCACCTGTGGAATAATGGCTGATTTCTCCGTATGAATACATGATGATCTATAATTAATATGTATGTGTATACTAAATTATTTAATACACATAATAATTACCGAGGTGTATAGCCAAGGG
>JAGDYQ010000252.1:179354-226407 GCA_021962125.1 Bulinus truncatus
AACTTTTGAACTATGTTGCAGATTTATTACAAGTGGCCTTAGACTATCGATAGGTCACCAACACATGTGATATCCTGTGAGCCTAAATGTATGTTGACAATCACTTACAGCCCTGTCAGTACCAGGTTAATATCATTTATTATTTACTTAATCGAATTCAAAGCGACTTACGCGGTGACGTTCGCAGGTCAGAGAGTAAAAAGGTCACATACATTTTATTGTCATGGACGAAATGTTTATGTAACGCTCTTCGGGTAGCCTTACCAGAATAAATAAGCCCACCTCCTTCGGGCAAATTATATAGTGTTGGGACCTGGGGGGCCCACTATGGCATTCTCTGACAATGGTGAAATATAAAATGGCTAATCAGCATAGGACTTCCCGGTATCGGTGCTGATGAAAGCTAATCTTGGTCACCCTGACCTTCTCCGCCAAGCGGGGTGAAAGGTGAGGGGGCAGTTAATAAAGCTAAGTCTCTCTCTCTCCCCCCTCTCCCTCTTTCTCCCTCTCCCCCGCTCCACATCCCCCATGCCACCACAGTTAATATATTTACTGTCTGCAGACAAAAACAAAACTTCAACGTCTGACAGTGACAACACACGAGCGTTTCTCTCCCCCCCCCCCCCCAAAGCTCTTACCGTACACAGTGGCCGCGATGTACCCGATGGTGGCCACTGCTAGGGCGATCTGCATGGCTGGACTCAGCTTGTTCTCCTCCTTGTGACCATCCACCTGAATGTATAAACACCCACATCCGCAATAATGCATGTCATTACAATAAAAAAAAACAAGCAAAAAACGATGACGTAATCAACTACGAGATTAGGGAAAACGAAACGAAACATTCAATGACAGGGGGGATGGGTGCAGAGACGGATTTAAGGGTGTGCGCATTCCCAGGGTCCCCGAGTATTTAGTGCCCTCCCCCACAGAGCCCAATTTGAAGCCCTTTGATATGTCTTTTTCTAAAGGGCACACTATTTTCTCCCGCGTCCGTGGCCTTAACTGCCATAGGTCCGCCCCTGGATGGATGGTCTAGTTATGTTGAGTTTTTGTAGATCTAATGGTCCCGGGCTCGATCTTTGGTGGTGATAACAATAAGAATCTCACCGGGTCCTTGTCAATGTACCTGACTTAAGTTGGGTAGGTTCAAGCGGCTGGGCGTTGTGCTAGCCACACACGCACTTCATATGCCCGAGGCTACATAAACTGGTTATTTCTTAACCTCACTTGCCCCGTGAACGGATAAGAAAAATCTCCAACAGAAAATAGTTGTCAGCCAGTGTGTATTGGTAAAATAAGAAGCAAGGGAACGCGGTGCAATCTGCGCTAACTGTAGATTTAAGTGGGAGTTGTCGGGACATGAAAAAGTACTGGGACTAGTGTTGTTTTCGTTGACGAAAACTAAAACTAAAATACTTCGTTAACGAAAATGTTGACTTTTCGTCAACGAGAACTAAAACTAAAACTAAATTTAGCAGCAAGACTAAAACTAGACGAAAACTGAAATTATTACAGAAAAAACGAAATAAAAACTGAAACTAAAATACAGTGTTGCTTTCGTTCACGAAACTAAAACTAAAACCTTCGTTAACGAAAATGTTGACTTTTCGTCAACGAGAACTAAAACTAAAACTAAAATTAGAAGCAAGACTAAAACTAGACGAAAACTAAAACTATTACAGAAAAAATGAAATAAAAACTGAAACTAAAATATGACCTGGGACTAAAACAACACTAACTGGGACGCGTTCCGGTTCTGAAAAAGAGGTAAGGTAACGTCGTTCCAACGCGTTCCCCTCCCAGTACACCACTGTTGTCAGTTACAAATCATCGAATACGGGTTTTTTTCGTTTATTTTCGTTTTTTCGTTTATTTTCGTTTTTTCGTTTATTTTCGTTTTTTCGTTTATTTTCGTTTTTTTCTTTAAAAATTAAATTCATTAAAATATTATTTTATTTATCTGCAGTTGATAATTGACAATCAGACAAAAGATATATCACAATGTGATACTTGCACTACAATGTTAATTAAAAAACAATTTAAAATTACTAAATAACGAAACAAAAAACCTGCTCATTATACACAAATTCTATTTTTACCTCGTACTTTCCGTTCCTGTGTTCTCTGTCAATGTTGCCTCTGTTCACGGAAGAAGGTCTGCCATCTCGACGCCTGCGTCCCATTGGTCGGTCCATTATTAGAAACTTATTACTTAAAAAAAACCAAACTATTCTTAGAAAGCCCCAACCGACACTAAAAAAAAAACTATAATAAAAAGGTCTAAATGATGCTTAGTTGAATTTTGGTAAACCTACGTTTTTTACCCCCTTGTCTAAGAAAAAAAATGTTGACGAGTTCGGTATTGATTGCTTTAGGTGCACCCTTTCTTTCTTCTCGGGGAATTCCCGATCAGATGCACTTCAAACTACAGATATGTATATTATCTCTCAGATCCTATAAACTAGTGGTCCCCCAAATTTTTCTCGACACGGACCGGTCAGGGAGGCGTTGATTATTTGTCGTCCTTGGAAAGTCGCACACACTCTCTCTCGAGAGAAAAATACACCACAGCAATTATAAAAAGGAAATAATTTAATGTTTTTTTTTTTGGTCGGCCCAGTACCATTCTATCCACGGACCGGTACCGGCCCGCGGCCCCGGGGTTGGGAGACCACTGATATAAACCACCGAATGGGACTGTTATTGTATTGCCCTTCCTCAATTTCAACTCAACACGACCTAGCCTATGGAGGCACTGCGGTAGACTTAGGTAGAGGACAGAGTTCAATGCACCACTCCCCTCCCCTCCTACCCCCCTCCCCCCACCGCCTCCCTCTTCCCACTAAATGTCAGGTAAACCCAGTTTCAGCTTGCCATAAATAATGGAACTCATAAGAATCTGAAAAGAAAAATTTTTCGAGAATCAAACCAGGGATCTTCACTTCAAACGCCGAGCGAGCTACACGAAACGATCATCCGACCCTCGAGTACATTTTTCAATTTTCTGCATTTTTACTCGTACTTACACCTTGGATACTTGTACTTGTAATTGTGCCTGTACTTACATGTGTCAGTACTTAGAAAATCTGATGCCTACATGCATACAAAAACAAGTTAAAATAATTGGATAAATCATGAGTTTGTCCTTCTCTCTCTCCCTCTCCCCACTCTTTCTCTTTCCCCACTTTCTCTCTTTCCCCACTCTCTCTCTTTCCCCACTCTCTCTCTTTCCCCATTCTCTCTATCCCCACTTTCTCTTTCCTATCCCCACTCTCTTTCCCTCTCCCCACTTTCTCTTTCCTCTCCCCACTCTATCCCCTCTTCCCCTCTCTCTTCCTCTCTCCCTCTCCCCACTTTCTCTTTCCTCTCCCCACTTTCTCTTTCCTCTCCCCACTCTCTCCCATCTTTCCCTCTCTCTCCCTCTCCACACTCTCTCCCCACTCTCTCTCTCTCTCCCCACTTTCTCTTTCATCTAACCACTCTCTCCCCTCTTCCCCTCTCTCTCCCTCTTCCTCTCTCTAACATCTCCCTCTCTCTTCCCCTCCCCACTCTCTGTCCCTCTCCCACTCTCTCTCCCTCAATCTCTTTGAACTCTCTCATTTTATCTGCGAGCTGAGACTTAGTCTCTTAAAAAGCCTAAAATTAAACTCGCTGTGGCATACGGAAACTGACATACAGATCAATGGCAAGTTGGCTGGACAGCTGTTTAAGTGTCCAGGGATCAGGCGTCACTGAGATCGTAGCCGTCGTTGATCAGCTTCAGCGTTGGCGTCAGTGTCACTGCGTCATTCCTCCTCCCCCTTCATCCCCAACACGGCATCAAGCAACTCCCCCCCCCCCCCAACACACACACTCGCATTCATTGTAATATTAAAATGAAAACAATGAATACACGTGTAACAACACAATAAAAAAGAATATCTACACAATATATTTAACCTTCAACCCTATCTATCTATCTATCTATCTATCTATCTATCTATCTATCTATCTATCTATCTATCTATCTATCTATCTATCTATCTATCTATCTATCTATCTATCTATCTATCTATCTATCTATCTATCTATCTATCTATCTATCTATCTATCTATCTATCTATCTATCTATCTATCTACCTACCTATCTATCTATCTATCTATCTATCTATCTATCTATCTATCTATCTATCTATCTATCTATCTATCTATCTATCTATCTATCTATCTATCTATCTATCTATCTATCTATCTATCTATCTATCTATCTATCTATCTATCTATCTATCTATCTATCTATCTCTTTATATTCTGTATGCAGCACACGGTAGTAAAATGTTTACCCCCCACCCAAAAAGTAACAAATATTAAAAGAAAGAGAAATTTAATGATCATTTTATTGTATTGTATAAATATGTTCTTTCATATAGGTGCTATTCACAAAAGTGCTATTCATAGTTGCTATTCATATAGATGATTTATTTATGTCATATTCATAAAGGTACTATTCATATGGGTAATATTCATATATACGTGCTATTCCAATAAAGGTGCTATTCCTATATAGGTACTATTCATATATTGGAGATATTCCTATATTTGTGCTATTGTCATAGTTGCAACTCATATAGATGCTAAACATATATAGATGCTATTCATGTATAAGTGCTATTCACATAGGTCACATTCATGTATAAGTGCTATTCATGTATAGGTGCTATTCATATATAGGTGCTATTAATGTGTATGCGCTATTCATATATAGGTGCTATTAATGTATAGGTGCTATTCATATATAGGTGTTATTCATGAATAGGTGCTATTCATATATAGGGGCTATTCATGTATAGGTGGTATTTATATATCGGAGCTATTCATACTAGTTTTTATCATTAGTCCAGGTTGTGCAGCTGATTGCTTCTCTTTACACACACACACACACAGACACACAGACGCACAAACACACACATACATGCATACACACACAGACACACAAACACACACATACATGCATACACACACATACACACACATACACACACATACAAGCACATACACACAGACACACACACAGACACACACACATACATACACATACACACATATACACACAGACATACACACATACACGCACATACACACACATATACACACAGACACACACAGACACACACACATACACACACATACACACAAACACACACACGTACACACACAAACACACACATACACACATACACACACACATAAACACACACATACACACAAACACACACACATACACACATAAACACACACAAACACACACAATACACACACATAAACACACACACATACACACACAAACACACACACATACACACACAAACACACATACAGATACACACACATACACACACATACATACACAGACACACACATACATATACACACATAGAAACATACACATACTGACACACACACTCACACACATACACACACACACAGACACTACACACAGACACACAGACACACAAACACACACTCACACACATACACACACATACACACAGACACACTCACACACATACACACACAGACACATACACACTTACACACATACACACAGACACATACACACACAGACACATACACACACATACACACAGACACATACACACACATACACACACAGACACATACACACACAGACACATACACACACAGACACACACAGACACACACACATGCACACACAGACACTACACACACAGACACTACACACACAGACACTACACACACAGACACACACACATACACACACAGACACACACAGACACACACAGACACACACACACATACACACACAGACACATACACACAGACACATACACACTCACACACATACACACAGACACATACACACACAGACACATACACACTCACACACATACACACACAAACACACACACGTATACACACACGTACACACACATACACACAAACACACACATACACACAAACACACACACATACAGACACAAACACACACACATACACACACAAACACACAAACATACACACACATACACACACACATACACACAAACACACACATACACACACACGTACACACACAAACACACACATACACACATAAACACACACAAACACACACACATACACACACATAAACACACACATACACACAAACACACAAACATACACACACAAACACACACATACACACATAAACACACACAAACACACACAATACACACACACATAAACACACACATACACACACAAACACACACACATACACACATAAACACACATACAGATACACACACATACACACACATACATACACAGACACACACATACATATACACACATAGAAACATACACACACTGACAGACACACTCACACACATACACACACATACACACACAGACACTACACACACAGACACATAGACACACAAACACACACTCACACACATACACACACATACACACAGACACACTCACACACATACACACACAGACACATACACACTTACACACATACACACAGACACATACACACACAGACACATACACACACATACACACATAGACACACACACACACATACACACACAGACACATACACACACAGACACATACACACTCACACACATACACACACAGACACATACACACAGACACACACAGACACACACACATACACACACAGACACTACACACACAGACACTACACACACAGACACTACACACACAGACACACACATACACACACAGACACACACAGACACACACAGACACACACACAGACACATACACACACAGACACATACACACTCACACATATACACACAGACACATACACACACAGACACATACACACTCACACACATACACACACACACATACACACACACACACATACACACACACACACATACACACACAGACACATACACACACAGACACATACACACTCACACACATACACACACAGACACTACACACACAGACACTACACACACACAGACACACACACATACACACACAGACACACACAGACACACACACAGACACACACACACATACACACACAGACACATACACACACAGACACACACAGACACACACACAGACACACACACATACACACACAGACACATACACACAGACACATACACACTCACACACATACACACAATACACACACAGACACATACACACACATACAAACACAGACACTACACACACACAGACACTACACACACAGACACACACACACATAGACACACACACATACACACACATACACACACATACACACTCACACACACAGACACATACACACACAGACACACACACACAGACACACACACATACACACACACATACACACACACATACACACTCACACACATACACACACAGACACATACACACACAGACACACACACATACACACTCACACACATACACACAGAGACACAATACACACACAGACACACACACACATACACACACACATACACACACAGACACACACACACACAGAGCCTATAAACATTCAGCCACAGCCTCTGTAAAGATTTAGTTTTTAAAAGATTCACAATGCAAAGGAATAAATATGAGCCAGATATTTTTAACTGGACTCAGGCTTGCGGAGCCGGAGCCGAGGAGCCGCTACTTTTTGCTGGAGCCGGAGCCGAAAAAATCTGGCGGCTCCACGGCTCCCAAATGATTTTTTTTTTACAGCAGAATTTTTTTTTAGCTTTAAAATTCCATATTTGTTTGATTGTTTGCCTCCTACAATTTGAAATGTTGTTATTTTTACGTACGCCACAACAGTAACAGCGTTAACATGATAGCGTGCACGCACATCACCACAAGAAATCTTTAACGGAGAATCGTTTTGTGTTCGTTTTAAATCTTGTTTACCCTTGGAAATTTTTTTAATGGCATGTTATTTTGTTATATATTAAGTTGAAACAGTTTTTTTTCATTAAATAATTGTATCAATTATTTAAAATAAATTTTCACTAAGACGACAAATAGAACGCGTCATTTCGTATTATTATCTGACCGCGAATCAGGCCCGTAGCGTGTGTGGGGGCCAGGGGGCTTAGCCCCCTTTGCCTTTTGTCTGGCTCTCTCTGCTTAATTGCTCTACTTAGTAACATGTATTGCCTAGCCCTCCCCCTGCTATTGCCTGGGGCCTGTTGTAGAATGCCTGGCCCGTGCTGTAGAATTTCCACGGGGCTGCCGCGAATTAGTAATAGATTAAAAACAAAATGGTCGCTTTCTGAATTTAACAATTTTATTATAAACAGAATATCTGAAATAGAGTAGATAAATTTATAAGGCTGTGGCTATACGGACCCGGGTCCCAATAAAATCCGATTGTTATTCGGACCCGTGGCAAATATGCACTAAGCTTAGCTATAAACTTTATTAGACGGAACCCGAAAAAATAATAATACAGATTCCGCTTAGTGGAACCCTAGACACTGAGTAACGATTAAATCATACAATTCAAACAATTATAAAAAAAACAAATAATAAGAAGAACAAATAAAGAGAGGGGGCCGGACAAAACGCAGGGGGGTCCCGGCCCCCTGGCCCCCTCACACGCTACGGGCCTGCAATGGGGTGAACGCGCCAAACTTTGCATAACTTTTTATCAGCGGCGTGTCTGCGTGGCGTAATTACAAAAAAATTTGTCTCGTGTGTTACTATCTTAATAGGGAGCCGGAGCCGTGCCGGAGCCGTCAAATTGTGGGAGCCAGAGCCGGAAAAAAATTTGGCGGCTCCGGAAGCCTGCATTTGTTGGCGTTAAGTCCAGATACAAGCCTACTCCGGCCCGCGGGTCACGTGCAACCAGGTGTTTGATCACTCCTATTCGCTTGTACACATTATAAAGCTGTTTGGGTAGGAACAACACATGCTTTAAGTAGGGACAATGAACTGATTTTTTAAAAAATGGTTTTACAGCTTTTTTAAACACGAATATTGCAAGAACTCGAGAATCTAAGAAGGTGGACATCAAATTTATCAACATAGCTTAAATAGTTTATGAGATATACATTTTTGAAAATGTGATTTTTTCATTTTTTCTCTACACCTTCAAAAGTGCCAGTTTTGCCAAGCGTTATCTGAAAAATTATTTCCTGCACACAAAATTTACACTCAACACAAACACATATATACATAGAACAACTCAGTTTTATTCAAGGGTGTAAAACTATAATTTCATTAAAATTTATAGCACTGAAAATGGGTTTTCATCATTTTTTTAGAAAAATTAAAAAGGGAGATAAATTTTCAAAATTCATGACATTTCAGAAAATCATTAAAAAAATGTAATAAACACACATAAAAACTAATTACATCAAATTGTAGGGTAACTTAAGCTCTATACATTGAAATAGTCATAATATCTTAAGATTATATATGATTAAAATAATAAAGGTTAGAAAGAGATGGGGTAAAAAAAACTAACAAATTAGTCTTTTTCAAAAATTCACAAAAAAAAAAAACCTGTTACATAAATGTTCAACATTTATATATGAAAATATAGGATATAAAAAGCACAAATATATAATAGTCGTTAGACCAATTACTTTTATATATACAGTACAAGGGTTAATAAATCCATTAATGTAAAAAAATCAATAAAAATACTTTTCATTGGGGAAAAATCCACTATTAAGTATTATTTGAAAGTTTTATTAGTAACAATAGTAACAGTAACATTAAATGCATACATTTCAATTATATTCTAAATATTGGAAAGCAAACACATAATTTACGCATTTTACCACTACAGGAGCTGACCTAAATAAGTGCAACTTTCGAAATTTAAGTACTTTTACTTTTAAGTTAGCTTAAGCATATACCATATGAATGAGTTATTAATGTACCATTTAACTGATCAGCAGCATCGGGTTTAGACTTGATAAGGCCCTAAGCTAGGTGCCGAATATTTAAATATATATGACAATCGCTCACTCTGACAATAAAAAAGTGAGGGCCCCAAGCTATAGCTCGTGTGGGTTATATATAAATCATGCACTGTTGATCAGCATCATTCCCTTCTTTATTAATTTCATCTTTCAATACCTCACATAGTAATAAAGGTATATTTCTGGAGCTTTTCAAAACACATCTGTTTTGTTTCAATTCATGCTTACTTAGAGATAATGTAATGTTTTCTTGATAATTTAGTGATTTTAACTCAAATTTCTTCTTGATTTAGTACTTCTATTTCATCAAAGACATTTTTTTCCAGTTATTGACCCTTCCATTAAAATTTTTTAATTTGTTTGAAATGTTTTATTATGTCTTCGTGTATTTCTCTATTGGTAGATACAGGTACACTGGTTTGT
This sequence comes from Bulinus truncatus, assembly GCA_021962125.1. Lineage (NCBI taxonomy): Eukaryota > Metazoa > Mollusca > Gastropoda > Planorbidae > Bulinus > Bulinus truncatus. Next base: position 189,728 of record JAGDYQ010000252.1, read on the forward strand.
TTATCAAGAGTTTGAATGTCTGTTTGTTTACTTAATATAACTTAAATAAAAAAAATAAATGAAAAGTTCGCTAGTTAATCTTTTGTAGTTTTGAAAGAACAGACACCTTCAGTCATGGGCGTCGCTAAGAATTTTTCCAGGGGGGGGGGCAGAAATTTTCTAGGGAAGGGGGGCAAATAACAACTTTATGACATTTTTTTTAATGTAAGGGGGGGGGAAGCAAATGCCCCCCTCTTATATGACATTTTTTCAAAATGTAGGGGGAGGGGACAAATGCCCCCACCCTTGACCTCCCTCCCCATAAATACGCCCATGCCTTCAGTGGACAGTGCATATTTCTCTTGTTCACTCCAAAAGTTGCAAGGCTTTAAAATATATAACCCGCATTCTATATTGGTCCAAATAGGTTTCATAATATACTGCTGATATGGTATTTAAACACATACAAGTCTTTTCTATATGTTATTTAACTTGATTACCAGTTATTTTTTTTTTAATTTGTGAGCTAAAATATGTTCAAACTTCAATATATTTCTAATACTCAAACTGAACTAATATTAATAATAATACTTAATATTAATACAAACACATGGGTGGATATTTTAAACTAAAAAATTATAGGCCCAACAGTTACACGTGTCCATGACTTGCCATTTTCCTCTTTCAAAACCAGAGTTGAAGAAGTAATGTATTACTAGTCGTAGCCAAGGCAATAAAGGTATTCCCTCCAACTAGCACAGAAACCTTCTATAAAGTATTGTGTTGTTCACCGTCTGATAAAGATAATTATGATATTAAAAAAAAAAAGGTTCTGACTTAGATGACTCACAACCATTGATACCAGCACTGGATGACTCACGACCATTGATACCAGCACTGGATGACTCACGACCATTGGTACCTGCTTTGGATGACTAATGACCGTTGACGCCAGCACTGGATGACTCATGACCATTGATACCAGCATTGGATGACTCATGACCATTGATACAGCACTGGATGACTCACGACCATTGACACCAGCATTGGATGACTCACGACCATTGACATCAGCATTGGATGACTCATGACCATTGATACAGCATTGAATGACTCACGACCATTGATACCAGCATTGGATGACACACGACCATTGATACCAGCATTGGATGACTCATGACCATTGATACAGCATTGAATGACTCACGACCATTGATACCAGCATTGGATGACACACGACCATTGATACCAGCATTGGATGACTCATGACCATTGATACAGCATTGAATGACTCACGACCATTGATACCAGCATTGGATGACTCACGACCATTGGTACCAGCATTGGATGACTCACGACCATTGACACCAGCATTGGATGACTCACGACCATTGACACCAGCACTGGATGACTCACGACCATTGATACCAGCATTGGATGACTCACGACCATTGACACCAGCATTGGATGACTCATAACCATTGATACAGCATTGAATAACTCACGACCATTGATACCAGCATTGAATGAATCACGACCATTGATACCAGCTTTGGATGACTAATGACCGTTGACACCAGTATTGGATGACTCACGACCATTGACACCAGCACTGGATGACTCACGACCATTGACACCAGCACTGGATGACTCACGACCATTGATACCAGCACTGGATGACTCATGACAATTGATACAGCATTGAATGACTCACGACCATTGATACCAGCACTGGATGACTCATGACAATTGATACAGCATTGAATGACTCACGACCATTGATACCAGCACTGGATGACTCACGACTATTAATACCAACATTGGATGACTCACGACCATTGATACCAGCACTGGATGACTCATGACCATTGATACAGCATTGAATGACTCACGACCATTGATACCAGCATTGGATGACTCACGACCATTGGTACCTGCTTTGGATGACTAATGACCGTTGACGCCAGCACTGGCTGACTCATGACCATTGATACAGCATTGGATGACTCACGACCATTGATACCAGCATTGGATGACTCATGACCATTGATACAGCATTGAATGACTCACGATTATTGATACCAGCATTGGATGACTCACGACCATTAGTACCTGCTTTGGATGACTAATGACCGTTGACGCCAGCACTGGCTGACTCATGACCATTGATACAGCATTGGATGACTCACGATCATTGATACCAGCACTGGATGACTCACGACTATTAATACCAACATTGGATGACTCACGACCATTGCTCAAAAGTCTTCACCCGTCAGCTATAGATGTTTAAAATGTTTCAAAATAAATTTCGCTTTACAGAAAACATACTTCGCTTTGTCAATGTGTCCGTATCAAAGATTGTGTCAGTATCTTTCCCCTTTCTTTGCGGCGTATGATACGACGCGGGACGACTAGTATTTATTAATTTCTAAACGTATTGTTCATGGTATAATGTGTTCTATTGATAGGCCTACAACAAACGCTACATATACAAGTAACATTGTTCATGGTATAATGTGTTCATTCATAGGCCTACAACACACGCTACATATACAAGTAATCGCGTTTGATACATGAAACGACATTGTAAAACCAACAAAACCTATGATTTTGACAAGATGAAGCAATACGTATTATTGTGTATGTAAACGTCATTGATGTAAAAATCAGAGAGAAGCAGGACAGGGGCTTAATGAAATGGGTTGGACTTGACATGTGGGCCTAGTGAAATGGGTTGGACTTGACATATGGGCCTAGTGAAATGGGTTGGACTTGACCTGCGGGCCTAGTTAAATGGGTTGGACTTGAACTGCGAAGTCTAGTGAAATGGGTTGGGCTTGAACTTCGAGTCTAGTGAAATGGGTTGGACTTGACATATGGGCCTAGTGAAATGGGTTGCACTTGACATATGGGCCTAGTGAAATGGGTTGCACTTGAACTGCGAGCCTAGTGAAATGGGTTGGACTTGACATGTGGGCCTAGTGAAATGGGTTGGACTTAACTCTGCTGGCTTAGTGAAATGGGTTGGACTTAACCTGCTGGCTTAGTGAAATGGGCTGCACTTGACATATGGGCCTAGTGAAATGGGGCTGCACTTGACATATGAGCCTAGTGAAATGGGTTGCACTTGACATATGGGCCTAGTGAAATGGGTTGACTTGAACTGCGAGCCTAGTGAAATGGGCTGGACTTGACATGTGGGCCTAGTGAAATGTGTTGACTTAACCTGCTGGCTTAGTGAAATGGGCTGCACTCCACATATGGGCCTAGTGAAATGGGTTGGACTTGACATGTGGGCCTAGTGTGGGTTGGACTTAATCTGCTGGCTTAGTGAAATGGGCTGCACTTGACATATGGGCCTAGTGAAATGGGCTGGACTTGACATGTGGGCCTAGTGAAATGGGTTGACTTAATCTGCTGGCTTAGTGAAATGGGCTGCACTTGACATATGGGCCTAGTGAAATGGGTTGGACTTGACATGTGGGCCTAGTGAAATGGGTTGGACTTGACATATGGGCCTAGTGAAATGGGTTGGACTTGACATATGGGCCTAGTGAAATGGGCTGCACTTGACATATGGGCCTAGTGAAATGGGTTGCACTTGACACATGGGCCTAGTGAAATGGGTTGGACTTGACATGTGGGCCTAGTGAATTGGGTTGGACTTGACATGTGGGCCTAGTGAAATGGGTTGACTGACATATGGTCCTAGTGAAATGGGCTGCACTTGACATATGGGCCTAGTGAAATGAGCTGCACTTGACATGCGGGCTTAGTGAAATGGGATGGACTTGACCTTCGGGTCTAGTGAAATCGGCTGGACTTGACCTTCGGGTCTAGTGAAATGGGTTGGACTTGACATGTGGGTCTAGTGAAATAGGCTGAACGTGACCTTCGGTCTAGTGAAATGGGTTGAACTTGACATGTGGGCCTAGTGAAATGGGCTGCCTTTTGACTATGGGCCTAGTGAAATGGGTAGGATTTGACATGTGGGCCTAGTGAAAAGGGTTGGACTTGACATATGGGCCTAGTGAAATGGGTTGGACTTGACATATGGGCCTAGTGAAATGGGTTGGACTTGACCTGCGGGCCTAGTGAAATGGGTTGGACTTGACATATGGGCCTAGTGAAATCGGTTGGACTTGACATATGGGCCTAGTGAAATCGGTTGGACTTGACCTTCGGTCTAGTGAAATGGGTTGAACTTGACATGTGGGCCTAGTGAAATGGGCTGCACTTTGACTATGGGGCCTAGTGAAATGGGTAGGATTTGACATGTGGGCCTAGTGAAAAGGGTTGGACTTGACATATGGGCCTAGTGAAATGGGTTGGACTTGACATGTGGGCCTAGTGAAATGGGTTGGACTTGACTGCGGGCCTAGTGAAATGGGTTGGACTTGACATATGGGCCTAGTGAAATCGGTTGGACTTGACATATGGGCCTAGTGAAATCGGTTGGACTTGACATGTGGGTCTAGTGAAATGGGTTGAGCTTGACATGTGGGCCTAGTGAAATGGGCTGCACTTGACATATAGGCCTAGTGAAATGGGTTGGATTTTGACATGTGGGCCTAGTGAAAAGGGTTGGACTTGACCTTCGGGTCTAGTGAAATGGGTTGAACTTGACATGTGGGCCTAGTGAAATGGCTGCACTTGACATATAGGCCTAGTGAAATGGGTTGGATTTGACATGTGGGCCTAGTGAAAGGTTGGACTTGACCTTCGGGTCTAGTGAAATGGGTTGGACTTGACATGGGTCTAGTGAAATGGGCTGGACCTGACCTGCGGGCCTAGTGAAATGGGCTGGACCTGACCTGCGGGCCTAGTGAAATGGGTTGGACCTGACCTTCGGGCCTAGTGAAATGGGTTGGACCTGACCTGCGGGCCTAGTGAAATGGGTTGGACTTGACCTGTGGGCCGTGGTATGTCCCTAGCCCAGCACAATGTCAGGTATCCATGTAAAGATGGGTGGACATAGACAATGTACCTAATAAACACCCTGGTCACTCACGGGGAATCGAACTCGAGATCTCCCCCACGCCCCCCCCTTCCTAGTCAACAGTCGACTGCTCAACACATACAATCATCCTTCCGCGGAAACATAACAATTTTTTTGGAACATATTCCTAAAATTTGTTGACATTGTTTATAAGACTCTGCTGAGCGAATAATAAAAAGTAGAAAATGTATTATGAACAATTTAACAGACACTACGCTCCCCCTCCCATCTCCAAACATTTCACAACAACGTACAACAATACATTACTGTTAATCTGATATGATCTTATCTAATCAATTGTATTTAGGAATAGTTATGCAGCAATTAACTGGAGATTTTAATTAACAGAACTTTATGGCTTCAGACAGTACATAAATAAAAAAATATGTCAAAGTAATTGTATTAGGAAAATAGAAGATCACAATCTTTAGAGATTTGATAGAAGTACTCTATTAGGACTCAAATAGGAATTTAATGGTTTAGAAATTATAAATTCTAAAAGCTGGTAAATTATTAGTCAACACAGTATTAAGGTGTTGAGATAGATTTTAAAAATGTTTGCTTTCTGTCTTAATTCTTCTAACTGGGAACTATATTGGACAGTGCTGAAATGTGTTTATACATTCTTTTCTTTCTATTGCTGTCTTATGGTGACCTCGCGTGCAAGTAAATAATTCATCTATGTATACAATATTAATTAATTGTTTCTATTATATATTTAACTCATTTGCACTAATTTTGTCTAATTTAATGATTAAATGTCATATCAACATGTAAAGGTTAAATGTCATATCAACATTTTATATTAAATGGCATATCAACGTGTAATGTTTAAATGTCATATAACATGTAAAGTTTAAATGTCATATCAACATGTTATATTAAATGGCATATCAACGTGTAATGTTTAAATGTCATATAACATGTAAAGATTAAATGTCATGTCAACATGTTATATTAAAATGGCATATCAACATCTAATGTTTACATGTCATATCAACATGTAATGCTTAAATGTCATATCAACTTGTAATGTTTAAATGTCATATCAACTTGTAATGTTTAAATGTCATATATATCAACATGTAATGTTTAAATGTCTTATCAACGTGTAATGTTTAGATGCCATATGAACATGGAACATAGCTATGTAATAAATCAATGTCGGCCACACGCAGAGATTACTGAGGCTAATTTGTCTTTATACATTCCATTCTAAATCTTATAAAAATCGATCACAAGGCAGCTGTATTTACTAAGTAAAAATCTTGTATGCTGTCATTCACAGACATCCGCTATTGACAACATTCACATGGTTAAGGTAGAAAAAGTTAAATGTTATGGGGAAAAAACAACAAATAGAAATAATTTGAAGAAATGTCAGGGTAGTGTGCAGTAGTTGGCTTATCGCGACAGAAGGTGGGGGACTGAGGGGAGTATGACATGTATATCCTTGATTAGAGCGACTCCTCCCCACCACCCCGGGTACTTAAGATTGCATGCCTTAAGTAGTGATCTGATTTTTTAGATTCTACAACTATTATAACGATTTCTACAGTTTCCTGCGTTTAGCCCTAACAAAATAGAGTTTGTAATAACTATGAAGTCGGCGAGGTAGTCTTAGATGAATGGAGTAAATGGGACCTTGACCTGTAACACGATGCACATCCAAAAGACCACAGAATATATATTCCCTGACTAACATACAGTGCCAGGTTAATCTCCTGTGATGCCTTAAGCAGCCACACCTGTGGTGCCTCCCCCTTCCCCAACTTCCGGTCAATGAGAAAACATTGTTCCGCATTAGGACATTGATTTAAGGTGTCCATTGAGATGGATGCAGTATAGCCCTTTGATGGAGTGAAATATAAAATATATTAAATGTCTTTGTACTTTTCTAGTACATTTAAAACTTTTTATTGACATTTTTTGTGCTGTAAAACATAAGTTTAACAGTCTTTCACGGGCCCGATTGTCTCTGTCTATCAGGGGCCATATTGCCTCTGTCTATAGGGGCCATATTGCCTCTGTCTATCAGGGCCATATTGTGTCTGTCTATCAAGGACCAAGAGACAATTTGACTCAGTTTGTCGAGGGGCGGCATATAATCTCAGTATTTCAGGGACCATGTGTCATAGTATGTTAGGGGCCATATTATCTCAGTATGTTATGAGCCGTATTATCTTTAACACCAGTAATCTGTTGTCAACTAAGCTAAAATATTAATTTAGACCTAACGTGTACCAACAAAAAGAAAAGACCTAATACTTGTACTTGTATTTTATTAATTTTTACTTCAAAATCAAATTAATTTATTAAGTTTAAGATGCCTCTTACGTGTTCTTCTACATAAATTAACATTTTAATATGATCTAGATTTAATATCAGACTAAATTTAAGTTAAACACAGTATTATAAAAATGAGATCAAAAGCAATCAAAGAAATGTATGAGCTAGCAGTATCACAATATTAAGGTAAATTTTTGGTGGATTATATTGTGACAATCTTGAAAAATCATCTTGTGGCTTTTTTCCTTTCTAAATAACGTTATTATTTCTAAGTAACGGTATTATTTCTAAATAACGGTATTATTTCTAAATAACGGTATTATTTCTAAATAACGGTATTATTTCTAAATAACGGTATATTCATCACCTTCGCCATGTCTTACGTTTAGACTAGTTGCTTCCAATCAGCTAAAACATAATTACTAGGAAAGAAAGTTTTATAAATATTTTGTTTCCATTTTTATTTAATTTTAATTTGGTTTAAAATTAAATTAATTGAACTATTTGAATGATAAATTTGGAGTTTCAACACTTTTTTCTTCGCTTGCTCCATTACAATGTGATCGTAATTATATTTATAGGTTGAGTTTTAGTCCAAGGGTGTAAACGCATAAGTTAAATTTTTCCTCATAGCTCTATGAGAGAATCAATTTTACACTATTACTTTAAAACATATTATTTTGATATCTTTTTCTACTCTTAAAATAACATTCATGTAAAACTAATATCTAGTATTTTATCCGTGCATCAACATTCATGTAAAACTAATATCTAGTATTTGATCCATGCTTCAACATTCAATTTAGTTTTTATCTCGATTTTTTAGAGAAAAAATGCTCTATTGTCCCCGTTTTGTCTGTCTGTCCGTCATCACCCCAGATCTCAGCAACCATAAGTCCTAGACCCATGATGTATATACCATTTTGTAGGTCTTGGCCTGCCATGTGTACATCAAAAGTTCATTTCGCGATAGGACCTCTGATGGCCGGGCTTCAGTGCTCCTAAGGGGCTTATATATTATATATACACCTTGTACGTTCAATAAACCGTTCATTTGGTGCGAAATACTGCAGCACGTAGTTTCACCAAGATTTATTAAGAAACTCATCAAATGAAATAGTAAGCTTGTGTTCTGAGTTTAATTGAAAGTATCAGAGCTATGCAACAATTGACGGAGTTTTCGGACGATTAAATGACTATAATTTCGAATGTTTTCAATTATGAGTCCTATTTCAGTAACCACAAACCACTTGTAGTTAGATTTAAGAGACAATAATTTTTTTTCAAATATAAAGAAACGTCTTTATATTTTTTTTTACAGATATATGCATTACACAATTGAATTTATAAACATTTCCAAAATTTACAAATATTTACTGAAAGCTAACAAACGTACTGATACATAACACGAAAATGCGCTAACACGTCCTGTGTCCAGAATGGAACAGGCTTAATTGCTTGTTTTATATGTTATGTACAACTGCAAGAACTAATCAATACCGGTATAGGCCTACACACAACAAGGCTCTTTGTTGATTTTGTTTGGTTTTTTAAATTAAAGGCGTGTAACAGCCTGAGAGATATAACTTTTTTTTATAGCCTAGAACTTGACAAGTTCATAGTGTACACACTGATGGTATTCATTTAAAATATCTTCTAGACCTTAGAAAAATATCTATCTATCTATCTATCTATCTATCTACACAAATTAGTCATCTATCTATCTATCTACAGAAATTGGTCATCTATCTATCTATCTATCTATCTATCTATCTGTCTGTCCGTCATCACCCCAGATCTCAGCAACCATAAGTCCTAGACCCATGATGTATATACCATTTTGTAGGTCTGGCCTGCCATGTGTGCATCAAAAGTTCATTTCGCGATCTGACCTCTGAGGGCTGGACATCAGTGTTTTTACCGTTTTTTTACTATATAAGCTATATTAATAATTATGTCATTTTCATGGCCCCATTTTTCACCTTATTTGTTCAATAACCCATTTATTTGGTGCGAAATACTGCAGCACGTAGTTTCACCAAGATTGACGTCACTCGTGTTCAGAGCTATATCTTTTCGGAAAGTTGTCTAAAATTGGTGCCAAATTCCGTTTCTGTACTATATTTAGCTCCAGTAATTTCCCTTGATTTAGACAAGATTGTGATCTATTCGCCATACATATTTAATTTTATTAAGAAACTCATCAAATGAAATAGTAAGCTTGGGTTCTAAGTTTAATTGAAAGTATCAGAGCTATGCAACAATTTATGGAGTTTTCGGACAATTAAATGACTACAATTTCGAATGTTTTCAATTATGAGTCCTATTTCAGTGACCACAAACCACTTGTAGTTAGATTTAGATAAATATTTACTGAAAGCTAACATACGTACTTATACATAACACGAAAATGTGCTAACACGTTCTGTGTCCAGAATGGAACAGGCTTATTTTACTTGTTTAAGCTTGTGACTCGTGACATGTGGTGTGTGTAAACCTAATTTACACAAAGGAAGTTATTTAGCGGTAAATCATATTCTATCTTTATATTTGTTTGTGACACTACTAAAGACTGATTACTTCTTTTTAATCACACGATCTTCAGTAATAATAATTATTTGTTTAACATATATTATAAAACTACTCTATGGTTAGTCACTTGTTGACAATCAACATCGACTCGCCATTTTTATGAAATTTATTTTTAAATGGTATATTTCTCGGCTCTCTCACCACCCGTCACTGTAGTCTAGTGTATTATGGCAAACACATTTTTATTGCATTTTGTCTAAAATACAATAGTTGTATATTTTGTTGTCAAAAAAGTATCAATCACAAATATTAGAAAACAACACACAAAAACATTTTGTTGATGAAAAAAAAAACGTTTTTCTCAAAAATTGATTTTGAAATTTTTGAACTACCATAAATTAACAATAAATCACATCTAGCTAATTCAAACATTGTTCATATTAAATTAAAGTTTTATGATATAATCACATTTAGTTCAGTTCTTAAACACATTACACAAACACTTAATTGGGAACTGATGCAGTTAAACAGACTTTGTAAAGAATTAAACAATATTGTGAATAGCAGTTATAAAAGACCAAGTCCAATAACACATTTATAAGTAAAACTAATATATTAAAAATACAATTTGGAAATTGATGGTTTCAGACACTAGATTACCACAAATTTTACAATTTGGTAACTTAATCATCTTCGCCTTCCTCTAATATTAACAGGTTAGGCCTTGCTTTAGAAAAAACAATCAATTTGGTCTCCAATTATAATACATTACTGTCAGTGCTAAAATGTTTTCATATTGACTGTTCCTTCTAACTCTGACCCATGGGGAATAAACGGTTTGGTAGTAAGCTAATATGTTATCTCTATGCTTACATAATAAGGTTATTGCATAATAGATTGTTCTCTTTCAGCAAATATATCAATGTTTATAAAACAAGATACTACAAACTATACGATTCATTTCATACACATATTACTAGAAGATACATGCATATATAACTGGAAGATTCATATATATATATATATATATATATATATATATATATATATATAACTATAACTATAGAAGATATGTATATATATAACTATAACTATAGAAGATACATACATATATAACTAGAAAATACATACATATAAAACTAGAAGATACATACATATATAACTATAGAAGATACATACATATATAACTATAGAAGATACATACATATATAACTATAGAAGATACATACATATATAACTAGAAGATACATACATATATAACTATAGATGATACATACATATATAACTAGAAGATACATACATATAAAACTACCACGGTATATAACTGAATGATTCGAGTTTCCGTGCATAATGGAAGGCGATCAATAAATCAGAAAGGATGAGTCTACATTGTTCAAACTCCAAATATAAGAATAAGTTTAAGTGATTCAGTTATTCATATAGAAATATTCCACATTACGCGATACAAACAGAAAAACAAGAAGAATTAAAAGAATGTTTGACGGATTATTGAATGAATAGAATGATAAAAGAATATTGGATTTCAGAGGCGAAATTCCTGTCTTAACTTGGATAAAGTTTGACTGTTGACCTGGCGGTCTCTTCTGGTGTACAATTCTCGATTGGAGGGTCTATTGGTGTACAATACTCGACCTGGTGGTCTCTGGTGGTGTATAGCTTTCGACCGTATGTTCTCTGATGGTGTTTAGCTTGCGACCTGATGGTCTCTAGTGGTGCCTTCTAATATTAAATTGTTAAGACTCCAAGGAAACTAACTTTATTTTGAAGGCGGATCAGTCCAACCACATAATACAAACACTTGTAACAAAACATTCCCTAAATGTAATCAACTCATCTATTTCTTGTTGTTTATTTCAGATGCTGAAATTCACTTGCAAGGTACGAACACGATACAAGAATTTCTAGATCCGTTCAACATAAAATGTGATTTGAAGAATCTTGTATGTACATTTTGATTTCATTCTATTAGTTTAGCCATTTTGCTCCCCAAGTATATCTTCTTTGTCAGATTCACCAACTTGCTTGAAGTAATTCTTTCATTTCATTCCTGAGATAATCTTCATTTAATTCCTGAGATAATCTTTCATTTCATTCCTGAGATAATCTTTCATTTCATTCCTGAGATAATCTTTCATTTCATTCCTGAGATAATCTTTCATTTCATTCCCGAGATAATCTTTCATTTCATTCCCGAGGTAATCTTTCATTTTATTCCGGAGATAATCTTTCATTTCATTCCCGAGATAATCTTTCATTTCATTCCATTCTTTCCTTAACCGTTCAATCTCTGATTCATAGCGGTAACTCTCAGGATCACTTCCTTCCCTTATTAAAGCTTCCTTAATTCTAGAAAATAGTTCACTTTTGCTGACAGCTGTTGACAAATCTCTTTCTTAAGGTTCTTCCTTTAGCTCTAGAGTTAAAAGTTGTTCTAGCTTCCTTCCTGCCATTGTAAGGCTGTTCCGCTTTCTGACACCAGTGTTGCGAACGACCAAAACTCTTTCTAGGTAGGCACTACATCACCGGGTTCATTAGTTGAATCATTTTGTTTATTCACAGTCTACAATGTACAGGTTATAATAAGTCCAGGCGAAAACAAAACAACCAAGACCATTATGCGTACAACTAATCCAGTTGAAACGAGTCTACGTGTTATCGCTGCCGATGTGGCGATAACGAACTCGCTGCATCAACAGATCTTTGGGTGCTCCACTTCTTCCGTCCGTCCTCTCCGTCCCTGTTCGACTTGTTTTCCTGTTCTATTCATGAATCACAGCACAGTTCCTTTTGAAGGCTGTCCCACCTACGCTGAATCCATCGTTTTCCCGCCAAAATGGAGGGTGAAGGTCATTGCGTGGGTGTGCAAGTGCAGGTGGCAAAAACATTATTTCATCACATGTACCAAGTCGGGGGTGAACGACCGAATTAGCAATGTGTAGGTGTACAAGTCGTGATTGCATCATTCATCTCGGGGCAGGAGTGGGACCCCCCGGGGGGGAAGTGAAGCAGAGTTATAAAAATATATAATATAAAAACTATCATTTAGTTCGATACAAAAGAAATAGTTTCAGTCTTTTTTGTAAAGAGCTATTGACCAAAACGAAGGATAGAGTAAATTTAGAACAGGATGAATACAAGGAACAAAAGAAGTTAGTGTTGAGGTTTTATGTGTTTTAGAAATATTTACTGACAGACTGACAGACAGTAAATTAAATCTAAATGCCTGATATGATCATATTTTTCAAAGGAAATGTTTAAACATCTAGTATTCTGGATTGGCTAGAACATCCACTATACTTGTCTAACTTTTTACCGCTATATGGACCATGCCTGTTTGACTTCAGCATACACCATAATTGTCTAGCTTCACCAACCTCTATAACTGTCTGAAATCACCAACCACTATATGTTTCTGAAATTACCACTCACTATATATTTCTGAAATCACCAACCACTATATATTTCTGAAATCACCAACCACTGTATGTTTCTGAAATTACCACTCACGATATATTTCTGAATTCACCAACCACTATATATATTTCTGAAATCACCAACCACTATATGTTTCTGAAATTACCAACCAATATATATTTCTGAAATTACCAACCACTATATGTTTCTGGAATCACCAACCACTATATGTTTCGAAATCACCAACCACTATATATTTCTGAAATTACCAACCACTATATATTTCTGAAAATACCACCCACTATATATTTCTGAAATCAACAACCATCAGCCTATATGTTTCTGAAATTACCAACCACTAGCCTATATATTTCTGAAATCACCAACCACTATATATTTCTGAAATTACCAACCACTAGCTTATATGTTTCTGAAATTACCAACCACTATATGTTTCTGAAATTACCAACCACTAGCCTATATGTTTCTGAAATCACCACCCACTATATGTTTCTGAAATTACCAACCACTATATGTTTCTGAAATTACCAACCACTAGCCTATATGTTTCTGAAATTACCAACCACTAGCCTATATGTTTCTGAAATTACCAACCACTAGCCTATATGTTTCTGAAATCACCACCCACTAGCCTATATGTTTCTGAAATTACCAACCAATATATATTTCTGAAATTACCACCCACTATATGTTTCTGAAATTACCAACCACTATGTGTTTCTGAAATTACCAACCACTAGCCTATATGTTTCTGAAATCACCACCCACTATATGTTTCTGAAATTACCAACCACTATATGTTTCTGAAATTACCAACCACTAGCCTATATGTTTCTGAAATTACCAACCACTAGCCTATATGTTTCTGAAATCACCACCCACTAGCCTATATGTTTCTGAAATTACCAACCAATATATATTTCTGAAATTACCACCCACTATATGTTTCTGAAATTACCAACCACTATGTGTTTCTGAAATTAATAACCACTAGCCTATATGTTTCTGAAATCACCAACCACTATATGTTTCTGAAATCACCACCCACTATATGTTTCTGAAATTACCAACCACTAGCCTATATGTTTCTGAAATTACCACCCACTATATGTTTCTGAAATTACCAACCAACAGTATGTGTCTTAAATCACCACCCACTATATGTTTCTGAAATCAACAATCACTATACATGTCTTACTTTTTAATCAAATGTAGTATCTATGAAAAAAAATGTTCCTAAATTGTATACAAGATTTAAATACCATTTATAATTATACAATGTTTTACTTTTTCCAGAGTCAAGTTCAATCTGTGAGTCAGATAAGTATTAACAGGGGTGCGTGAGTCACTTTAACCCTTAACTTTATGGTTTATTTATTAACGTGTTATAGATATATAGATAATAAGTTGAAGAAAATTATAATAATCTTTTACAGAGAAATACTAAATAGTACCACACATTTCAGTTGTGGAATTGCTACAATATTTTTGTTTTAAATTTTAGTTTTTAATTTACATTTTCAGAAAACGAAATCCTGGTCCGAGTAGATAAAGATGGACAAATTCGACCTCAAAATCTTTTGATATTGAACACACTTCTTCAATAGACAATAATGATGGAATAGCATTTTTGGGACTGACTATTCAGTACCCTACCAAAGGACTGACTTCTGTTTTTACTTGTACAGCATCAGTTTTGGACCAGGATGGTTTAAAGAAAATCACGAGCAACGATTTTCATGTAAATGTAATTATCCCAAAAAATAAAGAAGTAAAAAAATATTTACAAGGTAAAATGATAAACTTAGAAAGTATGGCTGCAGCCGTTAACGGAGCACTTCAAGCCATGAAAGAGAGACAGATAGGTATAAGCCAAGAGCTAGCGAATTTGAAATTGACTAGTGAAAAAGATAACCAAAGTGTTGAGGGTATCAAATCTGCTATGGTGTCGAAAAAGGCATTGAAAAGTTAAAATCCACCATGATATTGATAGATAACGAAGGATTGGATGAATTTAAATCAAAATTGGACACTTTAATCAATAAAGACATAAGTCAATCATATGAATCACTTCGAATTGAAACTGGTTCTATCAGCTGTGATTCAAATTTGGACCAACGCCACAAGAACTCCATATATAAAGTGACAAATGTAAAATTTATTTCTCCTTTCTCCAAGACACCGAGACTCGCAGTGGCACTGAGATCAATAGGCATTGAATGTCCATTACGGTTTTATGACCGAGCTGTCGATGTAACAAGATATGGATTCGTCTTTCATTGTATTACATGGGATACTACTGTTCATCGGTCGGCCCAGTACGACTGGATCGCTTTCGAGTAGAGTAGTATTATCTGAAGATTGTGGCATAGAGTTTGTATCTGTCTTGTTTTTTTGTTTCATAAACTAGTTGTATCAAATATGAAAAAAATTACATTGAATACATAAAAGACAAAAAAGTGAATTGTTCTCCATAAAATATGAGTCTATGTGTGCCCCCCCCTTTCCCCAGCTAAATAATTGTTAAGAGAGGAAAGAAAAAACAACTTTCAAACTATTGTATCGGGAAATTCATATTGAACAATGTATCGGACAATTCATATTAAACAATGTATAGGATAATTAGTATTGAACAATGTATCAGGAAATTAATATTGAAGAAAATAAATCACCAAATTAATATTAAAACAAATGAATTGGAGCAATTTTAGAAAATTTATAATCTAAAAATTAAACTGCAAATTTATATTTAAATAAATTAAGACATCTTTAAGTACTAATACATTAAATGCAAAAGTTCAGTCACTGTATAAACAAAAGGTTATAAAAAGTATCATAAGATTACAGTGATGCTTAGCTAAAGAAAAATGTGATTGATGCCGATACGCACATAATTTACAGAGCTGCATCTAAAAGATTTCCCATTTGTTGATTTGTTTAACCAATGATCGTGCAGACCTTCAAAAGCACTTTGTCATGTGATTGGTCGCAAATCTTAGGCACACACTGATACAATTGTGTCGGTTAATTCTGCCTTCACCTGTGCTCATACCTATAAATTCTACTAACTCATTATGAATTATGTTATGGATGGAATTATTGTGTTGAGTGATCGGGGTTGAACAAGCTCAACACGCGCCCGAAAACCGTTGGTACCATACTCAGAGTGCGGTGCCCCGCGTGCACATAACAAGGCTGCCATGCTCAGAGAGTGGTACACCGCGTGCACATAACGAGGCTGCCATACTTAGAGAGTGGTACACTGTGTGCACATAACGAGGCTGCCATACTTAGAGTGGTACACTGTGTGCACATAACGAGGCTGCCATACTTAGAGAGTGGTACACTGTGTGCACATAACGAGGCTGCCATACTCAGAGAGTGGTGAAACCTTGTACACATAACAAACGGTACTCTTTCTTACTCTGAACACATCAGGTTTAAATTTTTCCATTTATCGCTTTTAATTTTATTCACAAACAAAAATGTAAACGTTTGCCCTTAATGTGAACAGGTTTGTTGATACAAGCTTTACATTCCATCTCTAATAAAACAGTTCAATACGAAACAAAATCTTCAGACACATTGATACAGCATTAATTCTAACAGAACCAGCAAATCCCGACTGCTCTGTCTACTAACAAATTCATAAACTTTAATCCCTTTATGACGTCAACAGGATACTATTATCTGTATTTGTGTATGACACTAATCTGTAGATAACACTACCTTTCTACACTACAGATGTAATATGAATAAATCAAGAGAAAGCATACATTTTTAAATTTCACGTGATCTAGGATTATTTACAGGTATATAACATTATTAGTAAAACGACACGCACACCAAAATGTTAGTTCACAATAAATTGTAATAAAGTCTATTATTATCACTTCTGTGCCACGACACTAAAAGCTGAACTAAAGTGTTAGATAGATGGCTACTTAATGGACTAAAGTGTATTACACTTACGTTTGATTTTAATACATTCTAGTAGGCCCGGTCACAAATCTACTGAAAGTACTCTGACCCAACACCTGGGATTACATGATGTTGTCAGAAGGAGGATCTTGTCTTGTGCCTGTGGTCACTTGTTACAATTGTGATGCAGTATCGTTAGTATATAAAATAAAATATACGGGGACAGAGGCAAACGTTATTATCTCCATGAATAACTAATCATCATAGCTACGTTTAATGTTGGTTTTTTAAAAATCTGGCTTATCTTTCGCTAAGCGAAGACGAAATCATAACTGCAGTGGAGGTGAAAGGTCCTTTGGATGTCCGTCTGCTAATCGGAATTATTAGGTCTTGATATAGGCCTAAATATAAAACAGCTAGTAATTAACACATTATTTAAACAACTCACACGCTGAAAAAGAAATGTTTGACTGTCTACCTTGCAGCTAAAGTGCTGACTTAATTTGTCCACATTACAGGTAGGCAAGACATTAACTTGTCGTGGTATATTTATACGTGACAATTGATAAAAAGATATTCTGTTTGTAATAAAATATTTAAAGGAAATGTTTTTTATTTAGTATGGTTTTCGTACCCGAAATAACCTCAGCTGTTATATTAGAAATTACAATACAAAATGGAAAGGAACAGAGTTAAAAAATGCTCTGACTTGTGGTCTGACACTCATTACAGCTGAACAATTCGATAAATACGATAGCAAGAGATTTAGGATAACTGGATTATTAGGATACATTATAATATCTTGTTTGGTGTAACAGAAACCAATTCAATATGCCACATACATTGACATCTAATTTCATTGTCAAGATTTAACATTCTTCTTGTCTAGTCAAGATTTAAAATTCTTCTACCCTTCACAACGGACTATAAATGAAATACATGGTTGAGATTTTTCATTAATAAATGGTCAAATATATTCGATTAGGTCTATAGTATAGCGTTTATTTATTTCTAAACTGGGAACTTTACGTCTATGTTGAAATGTATCTGTGCCTACTCCTGCTGTTTCTTGATTTTGACAGATCCGCAGGTGAGAAGGAAACACCTTTTGTTTGTAATATGTAAATAGGAGTTAGTTTCAGATATGGTATTTGTGAATTTTTTTAAAGTCTAACCAAATAAAAGTGAAGTAAGAAGAAGGCGCTATTATAATGTCAATTGCTCGTAAAATAAAACAATAGGCACTTTATTCGGACTCTGTCATGGCGGAGAGGTTGTGAGTTTGATCTGCATGGTTTTGGCTACGAGTTTAAATCTCAGAAAAAGATCAGTTCATATAGATAGGCGACTGACTAAGACCACATACTGCCTAATGGGTTCTTTCCAGCATTAATTTTTAAAATATGATCTGGTGCTAAGTGACTCCAGACAGCTCTTAAGTCTCAAATATCTCTGAAGTATTTGCTTAATACATACCTTAAAAACAGCACTGCGCGGAAATAGATGTTCATCTAGGATCAAGTCACTCAAAGTATTCTTACAGAAGTGACTTGTTCAGTATAGTTTTCTTTAAGAAGGCGTTTTTGTGTAGACTTTATACACAATTTATAGATACCAGTTACTCGGTATAAAATCTATAAATAATTTGTAATGTATAGAAAAAATTACAAAAATGACAACATATTTTTGCTCTACGCGAAATCAAATTTTTTGGACAAACACCGCCATACATAAACATAATAATTAATAAAAATGAAAATGCAGGATCGGAGTTGAACTAATGATATTTATGCTGCAGGTGCAGCCCATTGTAAAAAAGACATTAATGATATACTAAAAAATCCAATATAAACTCATTTATACATGAAAATTTACATGTGAGTGAAAGGTTAAAGAAAACAAAATAATCAACTTTTATTTGGCAGCTCATATTTACATGATTGAATTACATTTGGTCGACTGCTTCTGTTACCATTGTTTTTATTTTCGTATTTAAGAACACACATTCACACAATCTTCTTTTAAATATGTCCATGTATTTTCATTCTTATTAATTACATATTAAGGCAATGAAATTTTATGTTCTTTTACATTTGATTAACTTTTATGTTTATGAATTGATCTGTATTTCAGTTGGTGAAACTACATTACAGGGATCGAACGCAGTGAAAGAAATTATAGATAATATCTACTTAAACTGCTCATATCTGGAGTCTGTACGTATATGATATATTAACTAACTTATATCTCCATCCATCAGTGAGGGCTTAATTTTGTCTCGGCCACTTAACCATTCACCATATATTAGTATATCTACAACATGATATCCCATCCGCCACTTGACCATTCACCATATATTAGTATATCTACAACATGATATCCCATCCGCCACTTGACCATTCACCATCAGATAGTCACCTTATACATAATGGTTGTTTTTTTTCACAACTGTCACCAAGTTTAAGACAATATACAAATGTTGCAGTAAAGACTAAGTTAATTGACTAACATCTTTAATAAGCTGTATGTAAAGTCAAATACATGTATTGTCGTATTTAATCAATATATTTACATTGTATATTTACAGATCAGAGGCATTTCAGTCCATCAGGTATCTATTCAGAAAGGTAAATGATGTAGTGTATACACATGGCAGTTGTAATTCAATGTATCATTCATGTAAATGACGTAGTATATACACATGGCAGTTGTAATTCAATGTATCATTCAGATAAAAGACGTAGTATATACACATGGCTGTTGTAATTCAATGTATCATTCAGATAAAAGATGTAGTATATACATGGCTGTTGTAATTCAATGTATCATTCATGTAAATGACGTAGTATATACACATGGCAGTTGTAATTCAATGTATCATTCAGATAAAAGATGTAGTATATACACATGGCTGTTGTAATTCAATGTATCATTCAGATAAAAGATGTAGTATATACACATGGCTGTTGTAATTCAATGTATCATTCAGGTAAAAAGATGTAGTATATACACATGGCTGTTGTAATTCAATGTATCATTCAGGTAAATCTCATAAAGTGCCACAGATTTAACATTTTTGTCCAATCATATTTCAGGAAATGAGGTTCTAGTCCGTCTCCAAGACGAACGAAATATAAAGATCGCAAGAGAAGATCTGAATATAGAAGCAAATGGTTTGATAGACAATATTAAAGGAAAGGCTTTTTTGAACATAAAAATTCGCAAACCGAACAGAAAGCTGTCCGGTAAATACACTTGCACCGCTTTAGGATACGGACAGGATGGTTCGTCAAAGCAATTTACCAGTTTTGCTTTCCAAGTCGATGTACGAGACTTAAGTGAATTGGAAAGGAATGTTTTCTTTGTAAACAGACTGCAGTACTTTGAGAAACTTTTCGAAAAAGTGGAGAAGTTAAACAAAATTAAGTTATGGGAGATCCGATTGACTAAAATTAATACTGAGCTGCAGACTATGAGCAATGATTTCAGAAAAAGATTATCTGCAATGGGAAATCGAACAATAGAAGTAGGGCTAATTTCCTGTGACACAACCTCAACGGTGAATGGAAATAGTTGAGATCTAATAGCATACCCGTTAAATTTAAAACTGTTTTCTCCAAACCACCGAAAATTTTTATGGGTATACGATCTTTAGATTTAAAGAATGGTTTTCGCCTATTCGCAGAATATCGCCATGTTACAACTGACGGGTTTCTTGCTGTTTGTGGTTCATGGGCAGATTCGTATATTAGGTTGGGGCACTTTGAATGGATGGCCTTTGAATAACAGAGAAAGTGGTGTTTTTGATATTTTTTTTTAATGCGGATTAAACTAGATACTTTTTCATGAAATTTAAGTCAATAATTAGAGGTCATCTTTCAAAAAAGTAGAAATTTCGGAAATAAATATTTTGAACTGAAATTTTTTGTTCAGGTTTTTTTTTGTTTTTTCGTACTGTCTGTTATTATTAATTTGTTCATACTTTCTAGCGTTATCAATTTGTTCATACTGTCTAGCGTTATCAATTTGTTCTAGCGTTATCAATTTGCTCATACTGTATATTATTATCAATTTGTTCATACCGTCTAGCGTTATCAATTTGTTCATACTATTATTATTAATTTATTCATACAGTTTTGTTCGTACTGTCTATTGTTATCAATTTGTTTGTACTGTCTAGTTTAGATGATATATATATATATATATATATATATATATATATATATATATATATATTATGTAGCAGAAGACTAATTAGTTCCTAGTAGACGTAGACTTTACAGACTTAATGGCGATAGGTAAAACTAGTCTTTAAAGAAAAGGACTCATCAGGGCAGTTGAAATGTAGGAATGTATCTGTTTCAATAACCTCTGCATATAATGGGGATTGTGTGGTTAGCACAACGTCCAGCCGCATTTACTCCCCCAACTTAAAGTCAGGTACCCATTTAAAGCTGGGTGGACTTGGTGGACTTACATTGAGGTTCGAACCCAAGACTTTCCGGTCGAAAGTCGAGTGCTCTACACCGCATGACGACAGTCTTTTACCGTTTGAATTATTTTTGTGAAATTTTGTGGATTCGTTAAGGAATACTATTTATTATGATTTTGAGCTGCATTAATAGCTGTTTTTCCAGTCTCTTCTTACAATGATATTTTTTTATATATTTTTTTCTTTGTCTGCATTATTATGCGAGATGTAACACTTACAATACATGAATGAAATCAATTAGCAATTTTATCTATTTATAGATATACTAGCTGTACCTTGCAAAACTTTTGCATATAATTGTATTCCCTTAGGCTCGATCAGTAGGCTAGGTTATTTTTGGTTTCGTGCAGATCCGATTTTTTTCATGATTGTTTTTTAAACTGCAATACTGTTGTATTAATTCTTTACTTTCGATTTAACGCAGAACCCTAATCGCTATTATTTATAGATATATTATATTAAAAAGAAAAAATACTCACACTTTCAATTTAAGACAGTAATAGAGAATTAGTTTTTTGATGGAGTATCTGCCACTTCATTTAAAAAAATGTCTTTGCATCTGAGGGAACTTATGAAATCAATATTGATGTTAAGTTTCTAAGGCAAATCCTGTTAGTAGTGTTATTTCTTCAAAATATATTCGTTATTTTCCCTTACAATTTAATAGGACAATGCACGTTTTTAAATTTAGCAGCAGTTAATGAAATAAAAATTTTGTTAGAAAAGACAAAGTGCTTCCATCATTTGCTATACCGTAAATCTCAGAGAAAAAATCTCATTTCAAAAATTGAAGCTCTGTAAATATCAATAACAGTCAGTCGACCTCAACTAATTCAAACAATAAAACTAGAGCCTAGCTTATAATTACACACAAACAATAAAACTAGAGCCTAGCTTATAATTACAAACAAACAGTAATTTAAAAATTGAGATGCAACAAAGCAATACCGAATTTAATATACTTGTACATTAAAGTTTTCAGTTTTACGTTAATCAAACACGTGTAGATAATAAAACTATCGAGATTAGATAAATGGTGCCCTTAGATTATATTATTTACATGTTAAATTAAGTATAAAACATTATTACAAGCCTGTTTTAACACACTTAAACATATCCAGCCATTCAGCACGCTGAAGACTTCAGACTAGAGAGCTGCACGGGAGTCAAAATCACACCCAGTCCCACCCACTCCCGTTTCAAAAAACCAGTCCCACCCGCTCCCAAAAGGAAATTCCCCAGTCTCACCCGCCCCGCGAATTCTTTTCCCAACCCCACCTGCCTCATCAAAATTCTATAACTCATAAATAATGGTTAAAAATTTGTTTGTAGAAATCCCCGAAAAACATAAATGACACAACATTACCCAAAATGCCTTGAAACAGTTGTGGCACAAGGCAAAATCTCATTAACAGGAACATTCCCATATTTTGCACCAATGTTTATCAACTTTGCAGCCAATTCTTGGCAACCACAGCCTTCGACAAATGAAAAGGACCTGATGTCTTTAGCGCACATTGAAACAATGGTGTTTGTGATTTCTGTTTTAACCTGAATTGGAACCTGTTTAACAATCTTCTCTTGACTTGGAATGAAGCTTTCAGTCATTGATGTAATTTTTGGAACTTCTTGTGATCTGTTTTTACAAAATTCGAGATGCGTCCACAGACTATTCGTACCATCGTGTGCCTTCCAAGTTATAATGTTATCACATCTTGTACATACCGCGAATGGCACATCCTTACCATCCAAGGGCAAACAATTGAAACTTTCCCAAATATTGCTCTTACCACCTTTATTTACGTAAAACTGAATACGCTCGCTTTTTCCGCTAAACTAACTTTTGGAAATGTTTGTTTTATCATCCATTATTTAAAAATTAAAAAATAGAATTAGAGAAGTAAAAAACATTCAGATTTACATTTAAATTTCCCGAATGGAAAATCACTTCAATATATAATAAACAGCGCATGCGCATTAACGAATTAAAACACAGGGTCAAAGCGAAGACTATAAATAAATAATCACTTGTTTATTTTTAGTATAACCACCTTGAAAAAAATAAATTAAAATATTTTAGCGACTTTTTTACAGGCGCTTTTTTTAAAGAAATTTCAATAGCAATCATATCCACGTCCGGGAGAGTCCCACTAAATAAAAACCCAAACCCACGAGACTCCCGATAAATTTATTTCTAATCCCGCGGGACTCCCGCAAATCCCAATCCTGTGCAGCTCTCTACTTCAGACCTTGGTTGGACTAAATGGCGGCTACTCGCAGGCCTTCAATTCAAGATGGCCGTGATTGAAACTCACAAGAGGCATAATATTGAAACAAGAAACATTATTCTTAATGTCCATCTACAGCTGACAGATCTGAGACTTAAATATTTGTTTAGATATAACTAACAATTTTTTTATTTTATTATAATTGGGAGTCCACTACTGCAACTACTAGTACACACATATACACAAGCACACCGACATACACACACACACACACACGCACAAATATATACATATATATATATATATATATATATATATATATATATATATATATTTACGCACTCTGTCACACACACATACACATAATTATAATAAAACTTAATTTAAGTTAGACAAGTAACAATAAAGTTTTCTCTTTTAAACCACACCAATGGTGATAGAGTTTTATGAATGGGACAGGGAAACCAAAGACTTATGCGATTTGGTTTACACATCAAAGGGTTAGGTTTTAAATAGGCTACAATTTAAACTGCTTACGTATAAACTATGCTTTAGTTTATTCTGAGTAATGTCTCTAAAAAGTACTGAAACATACTTGAACTCTGAGTCACGTGACGTCTTTAAAAAGTACTGAAACATACTTGTAACTCTGAGGGCACGTGACGGTGTAAACAAAAATAAACCCTCATAATGAGTGCGGCTGTCCTCACCGAACTTAGCACCTTGACACATTTAAACGCAGACAAGTCCTAGACACAGATAACATGGAGGCAAGACAGGTTAATTAAAAACAACAACTTACAACTCCATGGCAGTTCACCTGATGTGCACCCGAGATTTTCTCACAACGGATCAAGCGGTTACAGGTTTCCACTGAGTCTAAAAAAAAAAAGAAGTAACAAAAAAGTAAATAACTAAATAAATATAATGGTTTCCGTTATCTGATTGTAAATAACTAAATAAATATAATGGTTTCCGTTATCTGATTGTAAATAACTAAATTACTAAATAAATATAATGGTTTCCATTATCTGATTGTAAATAACTAAATAAATATAATGGTTTCCGTTATCTGATTGTAAATAACTAAATAAATATAATGGTTTCCGTTATCTGATTGTAAATAACTAAATTACTAAATAAATATAATGGTTTCCATTATCTGATTGTAAATAACTAAATAAATATAATGGTTTCCGTTATCTGATTGTAAATAACTAAATAAATATAATGGTTTCCGTTATCTGATTGTAAATAACTAAATTACTAAATAAATATAATGGTTTCCGTTATCAGATTGTAAATAACTAAATAAATATAATGGTTTCCATTATCTGATTGTAAATAACTAAATAAATATAATGGTTTCCGTTATCTGATTGTAAATAACTATATAAATACAATAGTTTCCGTTATATGATTGTAAATAACTAAATAAATATAATGGTTTCCGTTATCTGATTGTAAATAACTAAATAAATATAATGGTTTCCGTTATCTGATTGTTTGTTATTTTTCCATAAAATGCAATAAATCAATTATACACACATGATATCAATCGTCAATGTGAAAGTTCCTTATAACTGATTAATAACCACTGCCAAAACTGTAAAATAGCCTGAAATTGAAATATATTTTACTATTTAAAAATGAAGTCCTTCAACGCCAAAAACTATTTATGATTGTCGAAAGATAAAATGACAATGAATAAAACTGATTGTTTATGATGAATGGTAGAGATAATGCCCCCGTTGTTGCTCCAAAGGTGGTAACACCCTTCGACATTAATCAGGAGATGGCATCACATTTTAGAGGGGGGATAAGCTAGGGCCGTCTCTGTAGTTATCGGCTTATCTCTGTCTGTAAGTAAAGTCTAGGCCCGTCTCTGTAGTTATCGGCTCATCTCTGTCTGTAAGTAAAGTCTAGGCCCGTCTCTGTAGTTATCGGCTCATCTCTGTCTGTAAGTAAAGTCTAGGCCCGTCTCTGTAGTTATCGGCTCATCTCTGTCTGTAAGTAAAGTCTAGGCCCGTCTCTGTAGTTATCGGCTCATCTCTGTCTGTAAGTATAGTCTAGGCCCGTCTCTGTAGTTATCGGCTCATCTCTGTCTGTAAGTATAGTCTAGGCCCGTCTCTGTAGTTATCGGCTCATCTCTGTCTGTAAGTAAAGTCTAGGCCCGTCTCTGTAGTTATCGGCTCATCTCTGTCTGTAAGTAAAGTCTAGGCCCGTCTCTGTAGTTATCGGCTCATCTCTGTCTGTAAGTATAGTCTAGGCCCGTCTCTGTAGTTATCGGCTCATCTCTGTCTGTAAGTAAAGTCTAGGCCCGTCTCTGTAGTGTTCGGCTCACCTCTGTCTGTAAGTAAAGTCTAGGCCCGTCTCTGTTGTTATCGACTCATCTGTGTCTGTAAGAAAGTCTAGGCCCGTCTCTGTAGTTATCGGCTCATCTGTGTCTGTAAGAAAGTCTAGGCCCGTCTCTGTAGTTATCGGCTCACCTCTGTCTGTAAGTAAAGTCTAGGCCCGTCTCTGTAGTTATCGGCTCATCTGTGTCTGTAAGTATAGTCTAGGCCGTCTTTGTCTGTAGGTACAGTCTAGGCCCGTCTGTAGGTACAAGCTAGGCCTAGGTACAAGTTTGGGGCGTCTCTGTATGTAAGTATAGTCTAGGCCCGTCTCTGTCTGTAGGTACAATCTACTCCCGACTCTGTATGTATAAGCCATTCGCGTTTCTAATTATTCTGCTTTATGGTAGTGTCGTAGAGCACTTATATGCTAGCACCAAAGTCCCGAGTTCAAAAGCTTTGGCAGGCTTGCGGAGCCGCCAAAATTTTTTCCGGCTCCGGCTCCCACAAATATGACGGCTCCGGCTCCGGCTCCCTAATAAGATAGTATCACACGAGAAAAAAAATTTTGTAATTGCGCCACGCAAACATGCCGCTGATAAAAAGTTAGGCAAATATTGTCGCGTTCACCCCCATAGCAGGCCCGTAGAGAGCAGGGGGGGCAGGGGGCCGGGGCCCCCTGCGTTTTGTCTGGCCCCCTCTGCTTATTTGTTCTACTTAGTAAAATGTATTACCTGCCCCCCTGCTATTGCCTGGCCCTGCTGTAGAATGCCTGGCCCCTGCTGTAGAATTTTCACGCTACGGGGCTGCCCCATAGTCAGGAACGTGAAAAATATACGCATGTCGGTTTTACTAAAAACAAACCTTTTCAGTGCATCCAGAATCATATCATTATTTTCGACCAAGGTTTCACTAGTCGCCATTTTCATAAGTAATAAAAAGTTATTTCAATGATCAAATTAGAAAATAGTAAAATGATACATTATTTAAAATATTTTAAAGACTTCAGTATTTATATTTATTATTTATAAATTCGGACCCGGGTACCAATAAACTCCGATTTTTATTCGGACCCCAGTTCCAATCAAGTCTGATTGTTATTTGGACCCGTGGCAAATATGCACCTAGCTTAGCTATACATAAACTTTATTATTGTTTTTTTTATAATTGTTTGAATTGTATGATTTAATCGTTACTCAGTGTCTAGGGTTCCACTAAGCGGACTCTATTATTATTTTTTCGGGTTCCGTCTAATAAAGTTTAAATATAGCTAAGCGTAGTGCATATTTGCCACGGGTCCGAATAACAATCGGATTTGATTGGGACCCGGGTCCGTATAGCCACAGCCTTATAAATTTATCTACTCTATTTCAGATATTCTGTTTATAATAAAATTGTTAAATACAGAAAGCGACTATTTTGTTTTTAGTCTATTACAAATTCGCGGCAGCCCCGTAGCGTGAAATTTCTACAGCAGGCAGTGGCTCCGAGAGCCAACAAGGGCCTCAGGGCAGGACATCATTGCGGGCCCCTTAATAAACAATAAGTCGTGAAAAATTGACATGGTCGAGGCGGCCGGGCCCCCTTACAGATGCGGCCCCCCTGGCAATGACCCCCTGCCCCCTTCGGCGTGCCTGACAGCAGGGGCCAGGCATTCTACAATAGGTGCCAGGCAATAGCAGGGGGGCAGGTAATACATTTTACTAAGTAGAGCAAATAAGCAGAGGGGGCCAAACGAAACGCAAGGGGGGCTAAGCCCCCTGGCCCCCACACACGCTACGGGCCTGATTCGCGGTCAAATAATAATACGAAATGTCGTCTTAGTAAAAATTTATTTTAAATGATTGATACAATTATTCTATGAAATAAAACTGTTTTAACTTTATATATAACAAAATAACATGCCATTAAAATAATTTCGGAGGGTAAACAAGATTTAAAACGAACACGAAACGATTCCCCGTTAAAGAATTCTTGTGGTGGTGCACGCTATCATTTTAACGCTGTTACTGTAAAAATAACAACATTTCAAATTGTAGGAGGCAAACAATCAAACAAATTTGGAATTTTAAAGCTAAAAAAAAATAAATTCTGCTGTAAAAAAAAGCATTTGGGAGCCGTGGAGCCGCCAGATTTTTTCGGCTCCGGCTCCAACAAAAAGTAGCGGCTCCTCGGCTCCGGCTCCGCAAGCCTGAGCTTTGGTGACTGCTGTGTCTTTTCTCGGGTTCAATTGATATCCCTTAGTCCACATAGCTAAATAAAATGATTACCTGACAATTGTTGGAGACAGTAAAGGGGGATTGGAATTATTACACTAAAAAAATGAAAAAAAAAACAACAACACAATGATTGACATGATAGATAAAAGAAAACAGACCGGTTTAAGCTTGTTCGTTATCATAAAGAAAGTTATTATTTTATTTTGCATTAATGCAAATTTGACTGAAAGGTTAGGACGAACTCAGATTTCCATTTTACTTTACTTCATTTTCATAACAGAATAAAAAAAAAAGAAATCTGAAGGACATTTTATCTATAGGGGATTTTTTTTAATGCATACAATGTGTTGGTTTGTAGCCGCCATATTGGTGTCTGACTGATGAAAGAGAAACCTAATGTTGGTTTGTAGCCGCCATATTGGTGTCTGACTGATGAAAGAGAAACCTAATGTTGGTTTGTAGCGGCCATATTGGTGTCTGACAGATGAAAGAGAAACATAATGTTGGTTTGTAGCGGCCATATTGGTGTCTGACAGATGAAAGAGAAACATAATGTTGGTTTGTAGCGGCCACATTGGTGTCTGACAGATGAAAGAGAAACATATGTAGCGGCCATATTGTTTTTAAAACGCTTTAGAATGTGACCTTTCTTTCTTTAGTCATGTTTGTACAAAGTTTCATCTTTGAAAGAGTAATTTGGTTATGCTGTTAAACTCACTCATCTTTTCTACTTCATAGTCAAAGACCGAGCTGTCGTTAACTTACAATGTCCTTTACAATTATCACACCATTTTCTTTGATACAAGTCGCAAGATTTTACAGTTGCCACCACATAATATGTAATTCTATATTTATTCAGTTGTGTTCACTTTTGATTTTTTTTTTTTTAAGAAAGGGATCAGCCAATAAAATAAAAGAACCTGTCGATGAACAAAGATCTATGAACGAAATCAATACTATCAATCAATGATACATACCATTTAACATTTTTATTATAGGAGTTTTTAATGAATGATATACATCTACTAAAAGCAGCTGCGTTAATAGCTTTTGTGACCTTTCCCCCGGGAGGGGGGCGGGGGCGGACTTAGAAAATTCCTCCCCTCCCTTTTTAAAATCAAAACGCTTTTAAATTAAAACAGCTTGGACACCGAACTGAATATATTAAAATGCCTTAAAACTCGTCCAGCGTGGTTTTTTAAAATATTTTTATACCAGTTATAAAATTGCTCTGTGTACTGAAAGTATCCGACGTTATTTTTGTAACTTTTTTATTTCTATGTTGATTTGAAGCTTTCGTTTTTTTATTGTTTTTTTTTTTTTTGCCTGTTAAAACCTTTATTTTTAAAATTTACAATCAACCTGTTCATTCATCATTCCAATATCGGGTATCATTAAAATGAAAACCACAACAGCGGCCGAAATGAATGGCACCTGTGGCGACAGCACGGAGCCACACGCCTGAAGGGTACATGCCTGGAGATTTGTTTTTGTTACTTAACAGTGGTTAAATTTAATGACTGTTTTTTTTTCAGGCCTAGTAGACCAACTTATCATTTCGCCCTACAGCCCGCGTTACGCGTAGCCTACTACGAAGTCCGCACCTGTTATTTAAGTACTTTTAAAAACGTATCAAAATACATAATTTTGATGCCTGGATTAGCTTCTTTGATGTCTGGATTAGCTCCTTTGATTATGGATTAGCTCCTTTGATGTCTAGAATATCTCCTTTGATGACTGGAATATCTCCTTTGGTGTCTGGATCAGTTCCCTTGTTGTATGGATTAGCTCCTTTGATGTCTAGAATATCTCCTTTGATGTCTGGAATATCTCCTTTGATGTCTGGAATCTCTTTTGATGTCTGGATCAGTTCCTTTGTTGTAAGGATCAGATCCTTTGATGTCTGGATTAGCTCCTTTGATATCTGGATCAGCTCCTTTGATGTATGAATTAGCTCCTTGTATGTATGGATTTGCTCCTTTGATGTCTGGATTAGCTCCATATTTGATGATCTGGAACTTCAAAGGTTTCACCTCACTGATGTATTTCACTTATGTACTTCAATTTTTGCATGAGGGATATAGCTACCCCCTCCCCCCAACCAACACCAATTTTTTCCCCGATTGCAGCACGCGGGGGTATAAAATGTTAAATACAGATCCATTCAAGATTTTGTTCAACATTCTGTTAAAGCATTTTTCTTTTGAAAATGATCTTAATCTTAATCTTCTTTTTAGTTGAAACATTCTGTAAAATGTTGACGGTATTTTTTTTTACCAGCGTACCGTTAAATTCTTTATTTTACAGGTGATTGGGAAATACACAAAGCCGGTTAGACCCAGAAATAGATAAAGACGGTTAGATTCAGTGCAGATAGACACAGAGAGGAAGCGATGAAAGAGAACAAAAAAACAACTAGAAATAAAATGAAAACCTGATAGACTTACAAAAGGAAGAGTAAAACAAACAGACAGACTAACCTGATAGACTTACAAAAGGAAGAGTAAAACAAACAGACAGACTAACCTGATAGACGTACAAAAGGAAGAGTAAAACTAAAACAAACAGACAGATTAACCTGATAGACGTACAAAAGGAGAAGTAAAACAAACAGACAGACTAACCAACGACCAGAGAATACTTTGTTATGAATTGACACGACGTCAACGGCTTGACCCATTTGAAAAAAAAAAATAATAAACAAACGTTCATAACATCAGCTGTTGGAATTGTAAAGTCAGGATGACCTAGCTGTCCAAAGTGTGATATTTTGTGGTTTGAAATATATCTCCTTTTTGTCGATATATACAATATATATATATATATATATATATATATATATATATATATGTGTGTGTGTGTGTGTGTGTGTGTGTGTGTGTGTGTAACATACTGTATGAATACTGTTCGTATGTTCGTAATCTCGTATGTTCGTATGCGTTTTTTTAATACTTTGATGTTTGAATTTGGATTTTATGACTCAGATACCATAAAACTACTTACCTACACATATTTAATCTTAGAATAAGACACAAAACAAAAGAGTTAAAAGCAGTCACATGTATCTTCGTACATTATGTGGTGTTTTGGAGCTGCTTTCATAATTAACACCATCCTCTACTCCCATAATTTCAAATTTAAAAACATAATCTTTTGAAACACAAAACTCTTAACACAATGATATAAAAACAAAGTTTTCTATTAGATATTCTCTGTAACTTGTATATCGCTATTTGTACACTGGTATCCCGCTAAGTTCAAATTCAATTGAAATAAAAAAAAAATATTTATGGATTAATGAGACAAAAAAAGTACATTGTATTTTGTATGTACTATAAGTACATACAAATAAAATAAAATTAGAATATATATTAGTTTTGATATACATTGCACATACCAATAAATTGCCATTTGACTGTAAATGAATCTGTAGGTCTATTTGTTTGTCTTTGATTTAACTGCTATACAGATCGGGCGTTGTTTTATAACTTACCTAATACATGGAATGACGTTCATAAAGAAGTCTGGTTTGTCTAAATAAGACAATTGCTGATTCGTTCATGCCTGTCACAACGTAGTCTGAATGCCAAATGCTAAGTCTTGTGAACGGTGTGATTATTAACTGGAAATAATTGACAATTAACACAATTTACAGTCCTGGTTGTGAAGTGAGTGGGTCTTTACCCAACACCTCCCCTTTCCTCTTTATTTGGCCTATAATATTACGAGTTAAACTGGTTTTTTATATGGCATATGAGTGAGTTTGACTGGTCGTGCCTATATGGTTTGCGTGAGTTTCTGGTCTCGCTTATATGATATATGTTTAACTGGTCTGGTTATTTCATTTGCATAAGTTTAACTGGTCATACTTACATCATATGAAGGAGTTTCACTGGTCTGGTTTTATGAAAAATGAGTTAACTCAACTGGTCATATATCATATGAGTAAGTTTAACTGTTCTTGCTTATATCATATGAGTTTAACTGATCTTGCCTATGTACATACTAGTTTAATTTGTCTTGCTTACGTCTTATGAGTTTAACGGGTCTCGCCTATATTATACGAGTTTAACTGGTCTTACCTATATCATATTAGTTTAACTGGCCTTGCCTTTAATCTACTTTTGAACACTGAGATAACGCCTTTCCTTGTTTGATACAAATCAATTCGTTTGAAGTGAACACTTCTGCGAGATGATGATTTATTGAAATATGGGTTTGTTGTTAATATATTTATACTAGCTGTACCCTGCAAAACCTTTGCATAGAGTTATATCTCCTTATGCTTGATCGGTAGGCTAGGTCATAGATATATCTATGGGCTAGGTTATTTTTTGGTTTCGGGCAGATCCGATTTTTTTCATGGTTGTATTTTAAACTGGAATACTGTTGTATTAATTCTTTACTTTCGATTTAACGCACACTGGAAATGAGTATTATTATATACTAGCTGTACCCCGCAAAGCCTTTGCAGGGAGATAGACTTGTAAAGCCATTGCCGAACCTAGTATTTGGGGGGCCATGCATTTTGACATTCGATACCATGACATGAGATTATGTACTTAATATTTAATGTAAAAAATAATTTTGGGGGCTCCCCTCAAGCTGGAGCCCGGTGGGACTTTCGATTTTGGACCCCCCCCCCACCCTAGTTACGCCTCTGTGTTATTTTTTTTTAAGTTATGAAATAATTTAAAATCTAATTAGTTGTTGTTTCTTTTTCTTACAACATCCTAAAAGATAAATTATTTAAATTAAAAAAAGTCAAAGAAATCTAATTAGTTACTTTTAATTAAAACAACTAAAAGTTAGTAAAAGGATATATATTCTGAAAAAAAAAACAATAAAAAAAAACTGTCAAAGCCTTTGCAGGAAGATAGACTTGTAAAGCCATTGCAGAACCTAGGATTTGGGGGCCCTGCATTTTGACATTCAATACCATGACATGAGATTATGTACTTAATATTTCGGACCCCCCCCCCCAACCCTAGTTACGCCTCTGTGTTAATTTTTTTTTTTTTAAGTTATGAAATAATTTAAAATCTAATTAGTTATTGTTTCTTTTATTACAACATCCTAAAAGATAAATTATTTAAATAAAAAAAAAATGTCAAAGTGATCTAATTAGTTACTTTTCATTAAAACAACTAAAAGGATATATTCTGAAAAAAAAAGACCGAACCCGGAGAGTCTGCATAATAATGGTTTCGTAGCCAGTCTCATAACCTTTCAGCCATACAAATAAAGTGTGCAATTTTAATGTACTGTTAGAAAAATATTCCTCGGTTATGTTTTCATTGCCTTTTGACCAGATTTTTAGGTCTATATTGTTATTTTGTAATTAAGAAATAATTCAAAGCCGTATTTATTTAAAATTATAAGTATTTTAAAAGCTAAGAACTTAATTAGTATAGAAATTTGCAGAATTTCTTTTTTTAAATATTATATCGACTTTTAAAAAGAACTTTATTTACGAAATTAGATATGAAAACGCGGTCAATAGTCTTATCGTCGCCGACGTCGGAGATTTGCGATTATTACTATTGTTTTACGTTTGACGATGTTAAAATGCTCTGTTGTAATAAAAACTACAATGATTTGAATGATACTAGTTATCAAAGGCCCGGTACACGGACCGGCGAGTAGGCACACAGTTGGAGTTGAAATTGGTGATATATATATTAGCTCGTTAACAATCAGTCTATATACTTGCAGTGGCCCCAAGGACATGAACAGATTATTGTAGCCAAAATACATTTGAGAATAGCGACACCTAATAATACATCAAATAAAGTTCATATGTTAAATAGTTCCTCCCAAAGAAAATAATCCTCACTATAGGTAAACATAAACAACAACTCTTAAAATCATATTCCTTCATAATATTTTAATGGACTCCTTACCAAACAGTTATTCATTTAATGTTTTATGATGTTCAACATGGCGTATTTAAAAAAAAAGAGAGACGTAAGTGAGTGCTTGTGTTAAGCAAAACGCTACATGTTTATCAGGTGGTTTATTTACTGTTATACACATTGTAGCATAGTGCAATTTATTAAGAAAAATTGCCGACCCGGCAGTGCAGAACCTAGGGATTTAGGGGCCCGGTGGGCTTGGCCTCTTTGGGGGCTGCCCCTGCATTTTGACATGAGATAAATTTTTGACGCTTCTCAAGCTTGGCCCCGAGAAGAAAGAATCGTTGTGTAGCTTTTAGCTGACCTTCAATTAAAAACATAGTATTTCATCAATGCAGTTCAGGCTGCAGACGCAGAAAACATTAGGCCTCTTAAAAAAGAAAGACATATCAAAGCTTTCAACATTTTAGTTCTGTGAAGCCAATGCCGAACCAAGGGATTTTAGGCATCTTCGGGAGCCACTACATTTTGACATGAGATAATGTACTTAATATTTAGTTTAAAAAATATCTTGGGGGCCCTCCTCAAACTGAGCCCCCTCCATACACCCTCTGTGTGAAGCCCCCATCATAAATGGGTTAGTGTGCATTGTAAACATTGTGTACGGCGCTACTCAAACTCAACCCTTATTCAATTCATTCATGTGACGCAATAGTCTAAAATTGAAAAAAAACTGACGTATTTTGTTAGTAATAAAGGGAAATAATGTACATTAGAAATAGACATATTTTAGAAAAAATAACAATTTAAACAATATAAATATTACATTATATTGAGGTATCCATAATTTTGGTTTAAAATTTAGATTGTGGAACAACACACAGAATATGAATTGAACGATTTCTGTAAATATTTCTTTTATGATTGCTTCTCATTTAATAACAAATTGAACACCATAGATTTATAACGATACTGTGAGATATAGATAGACCTATGAAACCACATTTCGGTTAATAATTTGATTCGGAGAGTATCACAATATTTTGGAAAGGGAGGAAAGTTGTGTTTCTGGAAAGGAATGCCACTGTTTTTATTTCAAATTAAATAAAACTAATTGCCGCCTGTCAATTTTATTTTAATTTATGTATATATATCATAAAAAGGGAACCTCAAACCATTCCAAAGTCAGTCTCAGATGGTTAGGAAGTTTCCCATTAAAATTTTGTTTAATAAGTGGCATTGATGTACTTACTCGTCTAAAATATAAATGTATACAAAACAGGCTATGTCAAAACATTTCTAAATAATGCTATTAATTATATATTACATTGTAAACATTTTAATTTCAACTGGTTACAAAAAGCTCCTGTAGTAGAAATATGTATAAAGTGGTATCAATCTATTTACTGTATTATAATATAAATGTATATATATGGAATTTTACCTCACAGTTCTAAGAATTTCTAATTGAGATGTATATTAATATTAATATTAAAATAACTTGTATGTAAATATGTATATTACTTAATACAATAAGATTCTTTTATCAATGTTACTATGTATTTAATACCATGTTATCTGTCATTGTAACTGTTTTTATGAAGAATAAATTAAAAAAAAAAAAAAAAAAACAGAATATTTTGGCATGATTTTGTGTTACCTCTCCTAAGATCGCTTTATTGCCATTTGGTAATGATTGAGGCGGTCGAAAACAGTATTACATTATGATTGCCTCATTAAAAAAAAAAAAACAGAATATTTTGGCATGATTTTGTGTTACCTCTCCTAAGATCGCATTATTGATCCTTGTTAAAGATTGAGGCGGTCGAAAACAGTATACATTATGATTGCCATTTGGCATTCACGATCTTACCTACCGTATGTTAGTGTGCGGTGTTTTGTCCCCTCGGCACTAAACATATGGCTGGTCCAATGTCATTTCTGGCAGCCATGTTGAGACAATTCTTACTCGGCTGGCCAGTTGGAAGCCGGATCATGCATGTTAAGAAGAAAACAGTAAATGTTTCTGCCATCTTTGAATTGTTTATGCCGCCATCTTGGATGAATTGTTTATGCCGCCATGTTGGATGACAGACGGAAGTCGCGATGACAGACGGAAGTAGCGATGACAGACGGAAACCGGAACATATGATGTAAAATTTGTATTATAGATTATATGCTAATTATTAATTTTTAATATTGGGGACTTTTAAATTTTATAATTAAAAGCACAGAAACTATTGAAAACTGTAGATATTTCTAAAAGAAAAGTTGAATCGAGACTCAGGGGATGACGCCATTTTTTAATTCTTGTTTTCCGCTTTCGATTTAACGCACACTGGAAATGAATAATATTATATATGATGATATTAAC
>JAGDYQ010000252.1:226907-276357 GCA_021962125.1 Bulinus truncatus
TCAATAGATACACCATTTAACATTTTCATTATAGGAGTTTTTAATGAATGACTACATCTACCTGGAAACGGCGTTGTCTTTGTGACCTTTTCTCCCGGGGGATAAGGTGGACTTGAAAATTCCTCCCTCGCACAAAATCAGCAACACGCCAAATTAAAACAACTTGGACACCGAACTGAATATATTAAAATGCCTTAGAAAACGATAATGCCTTAAAACTACGTCCGGCGTGTTTGTTTTTTTTAATATTTTTTGCCAGTTATAAAATTGCTCTGTGTACTGAAAGTAACCGACATTATTTTTATAGCTTTTTTATTTTCTATATTTGATTTGAAGCTTTCGTTTTTTTGCCTGTTTAAACTTTTTTATTTTTTTATTTACAATCAACTATGTTTCATTCATCATTTCAATATCAGGGTATCATTAAAATAGAAAACCACAACTTGGCCGGTTGAAGTGAATGGCACCTGTGGCAACCCCACGAACCACCACGCCTGAAAGAATTTTGTCTTAGAAATATGTTTTTGTTACTTAACAGTGGTTTAATTTTAACGATTGTTTTTCAGGCCCCGTGAACCAACTAATCATTTCGCCCTTTTATTTACACCTGTTCTTCTTTAAGTACTTTTAAAAACGTATCAAAATACATCATTTTTATTTAGCTAGATTAGATTATTTCATATATTGGTTAGTTCACATTTGATGTCTTGGTTAGTTTCGCTGTTGTCTGGATTAACTCCTTTGATGCCTGGATTAGCTCCTTTGATGTCTGGATTAGCTCCTTTGATGTCTGGAATAGCTTTTTTGATGCTCTGCGGAATACCTCCTTTGGTGTCTGGATCAGTTCCTCTGTTGTATTGGATTAGCTCCTTTGATGCCTGGATTAGCTCCTTTGATGTCTGGATTACCTTCTTTGATGTCTGGATTAGCTCCTTTGATGTCTGGAATAACTTTCTGATGTCTGGAATATCTCCTTTGGTGCCTGGATCAGTTCCTTTGTTGTATGGATTAGCTCCTTTGATGTCTAGAATATCTCTTTGATGTCTGGATCAGCTCCTTTGCTGTATGGATTAGCTCCTGTATGTATGGGTTAGCTCCTTTAATGTCTGGAATATCTCCTTTGATGTCTGGAATCTCCTTTGATGTCTGGATCAGTTCCTTTGTTGTATGGATTAGATCCTTTTGATATGGATTAGCTCCTTTGATATCTGGATCAGCTCTTTTGATGTATGGATTAGCTCCTTTCCCCATGTCTGGATTATATCCATATTTGATGATCTGGAACTTCAAAAGTTTCACTTCACTGATTGTATTTCACTTATGTAGGTCAATTTTTGCATGAGGATATAGCTATAGTTAATGTTGATGTATTGACTATATTTCCCTCTCCTACCCCCCCTCCCCCAATCTTGCCACCAATTATTCCCCGATTGCAGCACACTGAGGTATAAAATGTTGAATACAGATCCATTTCAAAGATTTTGTTCAACATTCTGTTAATACCATTTTCTTTGAGAAATGATCTTAATATTAATCTTCCTTTTAGTTGAAACATTCTGTAAAATGTGATGGTATTTTTTACCAGCGTGCCATTATCATTCTTTATTTTTACAGGTGAGTGGAAATACACAAAGCCGGTTAGACCCAGTGTTACGTCGTCGGATGGATGGTCCTTAATGCCAATCCTGGCCACGTACTGATCGTTGTCTAGAAAAATGTGAAAGTAAATGTAGATGTTCTGGTGACAATATTTTCTATTTTCTAGCTCACGTTCAGTCTCCGCTAATAAGTCAACCAAATACCGGTTTCTTTGCTGATAACACCAGTTTGTGGGTGAAATATGTTGACGCCAGTTCTCCCATACAGACTTCAGCTTACGTCCTACTCTCATATCTAGCTCGACTATCTGAGTCCTCAATCTCTCTTCTCTCACACTCCTCTCCCAGCTTCCACATAAAACGTCCTGCTTATATACAGTACACAATTGGCTGTGACATCGGTGATTAATTAGTTGTAATTAATTCTCAATCAACTGACTCTACACTCAGGATAATTTATGCTGACGGGTCTTGGGGTGGGAAATCTAAATAAGGAAACCTATGACACCCTCCAACTCAAACCTATGACACCCCTCCAACTCAGTTATCCCTCGATGAGAAAGATTCTTCAACACAATGATGCACGGCCTCCACCCACATTTTGTTCCCTAAACCGTAAACTATTGTGCTAAAATAACCTACATCGTAGCACCCAGAAATAAAGATAA
This sequence comes from Bulinus truncatus, assembly GCA_021962125.1. Taxonomy (NCBI): domain Eukaryota; kingdom Metazoa; phylum Mollusca; class Gastropoda; family Planorbidae; genus Bulinus; species Bulinus truncatus. Next base: position 229,174 of record JAGDYQ010000252.1, read on the forward strand.
AGACGGTTAGATTCAGTGCAGATAGACACAGAGAGGAAGCGATGAAAGAGAACAAAAAACAACTAGAAATAAAATGATAACCTGATAGACTTACAAAAGGAAAGAGTAAAACAAACAGACAGACTAACCTGATAGACTTACAAAAGGAAGAGTAAAACAAACAGACAGACTAACCTGATAGACGTACAAAAGGAAGAGTAAACTAAAACAAACAGACAGATTAACCTGATAGACGTACAAAAGGAGAAGTAAAACAAACAGACAGACTAATCCAACGACCAGAGAATACTTTGTTATGAATTGACACGACGTCAACGGCTTGATGCCATTTGGAAAAAAAAATAATAAACAAACGGTCATAACATCAGCTGTTGGAACTGTAAGTCAGGATGACCTAGCTGTCAAAGTGTGATATTTTGTGGTTTGAATTATATCTCCTTTTTGTCGATATATACAATATATATATATATATATATATATATATATATATATATATGTGTGTGTGTGTGTGTGTGTGTGTGTGTGTGTGTGTAACATACTGTATGAATACTGTTCGTATGTTCGTAATCTCGTATGTTCGTATGCGTTTTTTTAATACTTTGATGTTTGAATTTGATTTTATGACTCAGACCTACCATAAAACTACTTACCTACATATTTAATCTTAGAATAAGACACAAAACAGAAGAGTTAAAAGCAGTCATATGTATCTTCGTACATTATGTGGTGTTTTGGAGCTGCTTTCTTAATTAACACCATCCTCTACTCCCATAATTTCAAATTTAAAAACATAATCCTTTGAAACACAAAACTCTTAACACAATGATATAAAAACAAATGTTTCTATTAGATATTCTCCGTAACTTGTATATCGCTATTTGTACACTGGTATCCCGCTAAGTTCAAATTCACTTGAAATAAAAAAAATATTTAATGGATTATGAGACAATAAAAGTACATTGTATTTTGAATGTACTATAAGTACACTCTAAATAAAATAAAATTAGAATTATATTAGTTTTGATATACATTGCACATACCAATAAATTGCCATTTGACTGTAAATGAATCTGTAGGTCTATTTGTTTGTCTTTGATTTAACTTGCTATACAGATCGGGAGTTGTTTTATAACTTACCTAATACATGGAATGACGTTCATAAAGAAGTCTGGTTTGTTTAAATTAGACAATTGCTGATTTGTTCATGTCTGTCACAACGTAGTCTGAATGCCAAATGCATAGTCTTGTGAACGGTGTGATTATTAACTGGAAATAATTGACAATTAACACAATTTACAGTCCTGGTTGTGAAGTGAGTGGGTCTTTACCCAACACCTCCCCTTTCCTCTTTATTTGGCCTATAATATTACGAGTTAAATTGGTTTTTTATATGGCATATGAGTGAGTTTGATTGGTCGTGCCTATATGTATTGTGTGAGTTTACTGGTCTCGCTTAAAACATATGATATATGTTTAACTGGTCTGGTTATTTCATTTGAATAAGTTTAACTGTCTATATGTTTAAAGCTATTTCATTTAGACAAGTTTACTGGTCATACTTACATCATATGAAGGAGTTTCACTGGTCTGGTTTTATGAAAATGAGTTAACTCAACTGGTCATATATCATATGAGTAAGTTTAACTGTTCTTGCTTATATCATATGAGTTTAACTGATCTTGCCTATGTGGGGCATACTAGTTTAATTTGTCTGCTTGTCTTATGGAGTTTAACGGGTCTCGCCTTATATTATACGAGTTTAACTGGTCTTACCTATATCATATTAGTTTAACTGGCCTTGCCTTTAATCTACTTTTGAACACTGAGATAACGCCTTTCCTTGTTTGATACAAATCAATTCGTTTGAAGTGAACACTCCTGCGAGATGATAGATTTATTGAAATATGAGGAATTTGTTGTTAATATATTATATACTAGCTCTCTCTGGTAAACCTTGCATAGAGTTATATCTCCTTATGTTTGATCGGTAGGCTAGGTCATAGATATATCTATGGGCTAGGTTATTTTTTGTTTTGGCAGATCTGATTTTTTTTCTTGTTGTTTTTTTAAACTGGAATACGTTGTATTAATTTTTATTTTGATTTAACGCACACTGGAAATGAGTATTATTATATACTAGTGTACCCCGCAAGCCTTTGCAGGGAGATAGACTTACAAAAAGCCACCGAACCTAGTATTTGGGGCCTCTTTTACTTGACCATACATGAGATTATGTACTTAATATTTAATGTAAAAAATAATTTTGGGGGCTCCCCCTCGGAGCCCGGTGGGACTTTTGATTTTGGCCCCCCCACCCTAAGTTACCTCTATGTTATTTTTTTTTAATTATGAAATAATTTAAAATCTAATTAGTTGTTGTTTTTTTTTTCTTACACATCCTAAAGATAAATTATTTAAATTAAAAAAAATCAAAGAAATAATTAGTTATTTTTAATTAAAACAACTAAAATTATAAAAGGATATATATTTTGAAAAAAAAAAAAATAAAAAAAAAACTGTCAAAGTTCCTTTGCAGGAAGATAGACTTTAAAGCCAGCAGAACCTAGGGATTTGGGGCCTTTTTTGACATTCTACCATACATGAGATTATGTCTTAATATTTTGGACCCCCCCCCCACCCTAGTTACCCTCTTGTTAATTTTTTTTTTTTTAATTATGAAATAATTTAAAATCTAATTAGTTATTGTTTTTTTTATTACAACATCCTAAAAGATAAATTATTTAAATAAAAAAAAAATGTCAAAGTGATCTAATTAGTTATTTTCTTAAAACAACTAAAAGGATATATTTTGAAAAAAAGACCGAACCCAGAAGTTCATAATAAGGTTTCGTAGCCAGTCTCTACCTTTCACCTACAAATAAAGTTTTTAATGTACTGTTAGAAAAATATTCCTGGTTATTTTTCTTTTTTTACCAGATTTTTAGGTCTATATTATTATTTTGTAATTAAGAAATAATTCAAAGCCGTATTTATTTAAAATTATAAGTATTTTAAAAAGCTAAGAATTAATTAGTATAGAAATTTGCAGAATTTTTTTTTTTAAATATTATATCGATTTTAAAAGAATTTATTTACGAAATTAGATATGAAAAGGGTTAATATTTTAATATCGTCGCCGACATAGAAATTTGATTATTACTATTGTTTTACGTTTACGATGTTAAAAGCTCTTTTAATAAAAATAAATGATTTAATGATACTATTATCAAAGCCCGGTACACGGACCGGCGAGTAGGCACAGTTGAGTTAAATGCGATATATATTAGTCGTTAACAATCGTCTATATATGTAGTGCCCCTCGACATGAATATTTATTTAGCCAAAAACATTTGAGAATAGCGACACCAATAATACATCAAATAAATTCATATGTTAAATAGTTCCTCCCAAAGAAAATAATCCTCACTATAGGTAAACAAAACAACAACCTTAAAATCATATTCCTTCATAATATTTTAATGGACCCTACCAAACAATTATTCATTTAATGTTTTATGATGTTCAACATGTATTTAAAAAAAGAGAGAGTAATGAGTGTTTTAGTTAAAAAAGATACATTTTATCAATGGTTTATTTACTTTATACACATACATATATTATTAATAAAAAATTGCCGACCCGCATCAGAACCTTAGGGATTTAGGGGGCCCGGTGGGTTGCTTTTTTGGGGTGCCCTCTTTTACATGAGATAAATTTTTGACGTTCCTTTCCTCGAGAAGAAAGAATCGTTGTGTTGTTTTAGTACCTTCAATTAAAAACATAGTATTTCATCAATCATTCATCAACGCAAAAAACATTAGCCTCTAAAAAAAAACATATCAAATTAAATATTTGAATTTTGAAGCCAACCGAACAAAATAATTTTAGGCTCTTGGACCACTACATTTTACATGAAATAAGTACTTAATATTTAGTTTAAAAATATCTGGGGGCCCTCTCAACTGACCCTCCATACACCCCTCCCTCCGTGTGAAGCCCCCATCATAAATGGGTTAGTTTCAAACATTGTGTACGCGCTACTCAAACCTCAACCCTTATTCCAATTCATTCATTACGCAATATCTAAAATTAAAAAAACTGATTTATTTTTTAGTAATAAAGGGGAAATAATGTACATTAGAGCCAGACATATTTTAGAAAAATAACAATTTAAACAATATAAATATTACATTATATTGAGAAAAAGTATATTTAGTTTAAAATTTAGATTGTGGAAAAAACACACAGAATATGAATTGAAAAATTTCTTAAATATTTCTTTATGATTGTTTTCTTTAATAACAAATTGAACACCATAGATTTATAACGATACTGTGAGATATAGATAGACCTATGAAACCAATATTTGGTTAATAATTTGATTCGGAGAGTATCACAATATTTTTGGAAAGGGAGAAAAAAGTTGTGTTTCTGGAAAGAAAAACCACTATTTTTATTTCAAATTAAATAAAACTAATTCCCCTTCAATTTTATTTTAATTTATGTATATATATCATAAAAAAAGGAACCACAAACCATTCCAAAATCAGTTTCAGATGGTTAGGAAGTTTCCCATTAAAATTTTGTTTAATAAGTGGCATTGATGTAATTATTCGTTTAAAATATAAATGTATACAAAAAACAGTATTTAAAACATTAAATAATGTATTAATTATATATTACATTTAAACATTTTAATTTCAACTGTTACAAAAAGCTCCTTATAGAAATATGTATAAAGGGTATCAATCTATTTACTGTATTATAATATAAATGTATATATATGGAATTTTACCTCAGTTCTAAAAATTCTCTTAATTGAAATGTATATTAATATTATTAAAATAATTGTATGTAAATATGTATATTATTAATACAATAAAATTTTTTATCAATATTACTATTATTTATTTATCAGTGTTATCTTCATTTAACGCTTTTATGAAGAATAAATAAAAAAACAGAATATTTTAAGGATTTTTAAGTTATCTCTCTATGATGTTTATTACTATTTTTAATATTGGAAAGTGGTCGAAAACAGTAGAGTTAAATTATGATTTCCATTAAAAAAAAAAAACAGAATATTTTGGCATGATTTTGTGTTACCCCCTAAATCGCATTATTGATCCTTTTAAAGATTGAGGGGTCGAAAAACAGTATACATTATGATTGCCTTTTTGCATTCACGATTTACCTACCGTATTTAGTGTGGGTGTTTTGTCCCCTTTATATCTAAACATATGGCTGGTCCAATGTCATCATTTTGCAGCCATTTGAGACAATTTTACCGGCTGGCCAGTTGGAAGCCGGATCATGTATGTTAAGAAGAAACAGTAAATGTTCTTCATCTTTAATTTTTATGCCGCCTCTGATGAATTGTTTATGCCGCCTTTTGGATGACAGACGAAAGAGGATGACAGACGAAAGTAGGATGACAGATTAAAACGAAAAATATAATATAAAATTTAGTATAAATTATATTTAATTATTAATTTTTAATATTAGGGAATTTTTAAATTTTATAATTAAAAGCACAGAAATATTGAAAACTGTAAATATTTTTAAAAGAAAAATTGAAAGAAACTCAAAAAATAACACCATTTTTTAATTTTTTTTTTTTTTTATTTAACAATAATTGAAATGAAGAAAATTATTATATATGATGATATTAACTATATATTATCCATACGTTTCTTACTTTTCCTTTAATTACAATTGGCTATAATTCCTTTTGAGTTTTTTCTACTATCTTGAATCAGTGGGCTACTCCTCTTTAAAAGTCCATTGTCATAATTGACTATTTCAATCTGATTATAAGGCAAAGTGTAGAACATTTAAATGACGAGAAGCATTAATTGGGTTTTTAATTAAAAAAAAACAACAAACAAATTATACACATTTAAATATCTAATAGTTTGAACATTTTCAATTACAAAAAAAAAATTGTAATTATTTTATTATTATTATTATTATTGTTTCTATTTGTTTATAAATTCCTATTCAATAACTGTCAATGACGTTTGCGCCAGGTCACCCGTTATATTATCATGTGAGAGGATCAAACTGAAGTGCACGTGTTCAGTTTAAATCCACCCAGTGGATTAGGGAGATTGTCGATGTACCACGATGTATTATCTTTTATTTTGGATGATAGAGTCTTGATGCAGTATCCTTGTAAACTGAAAAATAAATAAAAATATAAGAGAATTAGAGAATCAATTTAATGTAGTCTGATATTTTGTGTGGCAATTTAGGTATACATGTTGAAATATTTTAGCATTAATATTTGTCTATATATTCTCTTTTATAATTTAGTTTGTTTCAATGTTTGTAAATATCTCTTTTGTAAGTATCTTTGTTTGTAAGTATCTTTGTTTGTAAGTATCTTTGTTTGTAAGTATCTCTGATTTTAAGTATCTCTGTTTGTAAGTATGGGGCCGTCCATAAAGTACGTCACGCTATTTTTGACCATTTTTGACCCCCCCTCCCCCCCGTCACAAATTGTCACAAATCTCGGGACCCCCTCCCCCTAAAGTACGTCACACTTTCAAAAAAACTCTAAATTAACAACTAATTAAAATTTAATCGAAAACTTTAAACGCACTTCACTATTAAACTTAAAATATAAACATTAAAAGAACTATCATATTATTATATGACTTTACTATTAGAATAACTAATTGTCAACAGTTGTCACAGTTATTCTTTGAAACAGTAACTCAATCGATTGAATTTGAAAAAAAAATTGCAAAAATCATCGTTTCCTGGAAGAATAATTGCAGACAGATCAACTTCATCCTCGTCTAGCCACTCAGCATCCTCTGAATGTGCATTTTCCATTCTGTCAATAATTGTCATGAGTTCTCTTTGCCTTCTAGCAGCGATTCTCAAAGGACGGAGGCGTTTTATCTGAGTTGATTCTGGAAAATTTTGGGTTGGCACATTCTCCTGTGCCCGAGCTCTGTGTTGTCATGTATGTTTCTTCAACATTGTTTGTGAGGCAAAGTATAAGTGACACACTTTGCAAATTCGATCATGTAAGTTGGTCATTAAAGATGAACGATAAAGATCATATAATCGTTCTTTTAAAGCTCCCGTTGATCTTGGCATAATGTCATTAAATTTGAGAGTTTGTACCACAAACAATGAAGGAAATTTATGAGCATCGGCATCTTCTCTTTCTGAAGCTCTGAGTCTTTCAGTTCACGGCCGTTTTAAGGTCATCGTAGGCCCTCCACATCTTCATTTTTACTATTTTTCAAGTATGCACCCGCACTTCTTTGCTAATTGCTATTTGAAATCTAAATAAACTTTTGAGGACGTCATATGCTAAGAAAAAGAGCCGAAAAGTTAACATACTGTTAATATACTGTAATTTACAGATCTGCAGCTTGACGTGCTCATTCACAAGGTTATATATAGTTACTTTAATGCAAACATTATTACATTTTATTGGCATTTTGAACTTGTTTTCACTTTATGCTCTGGCTTTCGTAGGCCCTTGAAAAGTCCGTAGGCCCGAGGCACAGTGCCTACTGTGCCTAGATGATGAATGATAAAGCGGCTTTGCATCAGTTGTTTGGTAGATTGGGATTAGAGAAGGAAAGAATCTCGATGGTAAAACGTTGAAATGTGAACTCCTAACTAACATGTGGAATTGTAAACAACACCTTCAAAAGATATGCATTTCATGCTATTTTGACATAAAACTAATTTAAGAGTTTCACACAATTTTTGAAAATTATTTTTAAAACTATTCATTTTTGCTAAAATAAATAATAATTTAAATTAGAAATATAATTAAAAAAAATATATATAAAAATGTGACGTCACACTTGGCCTGACCCCCCCTCCCCCCTGTCACAAACTGTCACACTTTCTTACACCCCTTCTCCCCCCCCCCTTTGGAGCGTGACGTACTTTATGGACGGCCCCTATCTCTGTTTGTAAGTATTTCTGTTTGTAAGTATCTCTGTTTGTAAGTATTTCTCTTTGTAAATATCTCTGTAAGTATCTCTGTTTGTAAAGTATCTTTGTAAGTATCTCTGTTTCAAAGTATTTCTCTTTGTAAGTATCTCTGTTTGTAAGTATGTCTGTTTGTAAGTATCTCTGTTTGTAAGTAGCTCTGTTTGTAAGTATCTCTGTTTGTAAGTATTTCTCTTTGTAAGTATCTCTGTTTGTAAGTATCTCTGTTTGTAAGTATCTCTGTTTGAAAAGTATCTCTGTTTGTAAGTATGTCTGTTTGTAAGTATCTCTGTTTGTAAGTAGCTCTGTTTGTAAGTATCTCTGTTTGTAAGTATCTCTGTTTGAAAAGTATCTCTGTAAACATCTCTGTTTGTAAGTATTTCTCTTTGTAGGTATCTCTGTTTGTAAGTATCTCTGTTTGTAAGTATCTCTGTTTGAAAAGTATCTCTGTTTGTAAGTATGTCTGTTTGTAAGTATCTCTGTTTGTAAGTAGCTCTGTTTGAAAAGTATCTCTGTAAATATCTCTGTTTGTAAGTATCTCTGTTTGTCAATATCTCTGTAAGTATCTCTGTTTGTAAGTATCTCTGTAAGTATCTCTGTTTCAAAGTATCTCTTTTTATAAGTGTCTCTGTTTTTAATTATCTCTGTAAGTATCTCTGTTTGTAAGTATCTCTGTAAGTATCTCTGTTTGTAAGTATCTCTGTTTGTATGTGTTTCTCTTTGTAAGTATTTTTGTTTGTAATTATCTCTGTAAGTATCTCTGTTTGTAAGTATCTCTGTTTGTAAGTATCTCTGTTTGTAAGTATCTTTGTAAGTATCTCTGTTTGTAAGTATCACTGTAAATATCTCTGTAAGTATCTCTGCTCGTGTTTCTGCTCATTTATATTTCCAGTAGTCCAATATTTTTATTTGTTTATCTTTTCATCTGTCTTCCTGTTGGTCTCGTATCTCTGTTTGTCTATTAATCCTTTATATTTCTTTTCAATCCATTATTTCATTTATATAACCGGTTCTTTAAAAATACACGTTTAGTCTCTGTAAGATTTAAACTAATATAACATTGTTTTCTCTTTTATATCAATTTATTCTACAACAGAACAACCTGCAATAAATCTTCACTTTCTAAAAAATATTCCGACAAACACTTCACTGCACAAACATCTTAATCTAAAAATTATAAAAAAAAAACAAAACAAACATTTGAATAACAAATAAAAACTCAATAAAACAAGAGCACTACCAATAAATCATCCCCCCCCCCTTCTATATTGAGATGTAATGAATTATTCATCTTAAGAAAATATATATTTTATTATTTTTTTTTGTTTCAGAACAAAAAAAAAACATAAACAAATGAATGTTTTATTTATTCTATTGGACGCTTTGTATTTTGTTTCCACACAAGCAGCCGTTAGTGTGGTCCACCGAGCTCTTGTCGGTGGTCTCGATCCTTTATGGGGCACGCCGCTATTAATATTTATTTTATTCAATTGTTTTGCTGCAAAGGTCATGGGCTCCTTTTTGGGTGTAAGGAAAGGGGGGGGCGGAGGAAGAGAGGCCCCAGTTTTTTTTAGAGGTCCAAGATTTTCGGGGTTGCTTTCCAGATTACAGAGAATCGCCAATCAAGGACTGCTCTTAAACATTACGTTATACATTTTTTCAAAATAATTGGTAGGGCGCTATTCGCTATTCCAACTTGTGTTGCTCTCGAGAGAAAGTACCCGGATAGGGTCATACCCTTCCTTAACTCTGCCCTCGTGCGGTGAACGATATTTGCAGTGACCTATTTACACTGTGTCCACTTGTATTATCGGTCAGACGTTCCAGGATATCCGGCAGCATTGTTCATGTTTACAAATGAAACACACTCTAGACACCTTCTTCATGAGTTGCATTGTTTCGGCGGCCGACTGGTTGATTTATTTACCCAGATGTTGCCCCGCTGCTCTTCTCGAGTGATTCTCAACCTGTCATCCACTGCACAACTTCAAACGATCACCGTAGAACAATAAAATGTCTGATACAATTGATAGTGCTTCACATAATGTTGATACTCTTTTGGATCTACAAAAAAAAAGTATCCACATGGACTGATAGGTTGATTGAGTGACAAGTTGTAACAATTGTTTGTAATATAACGTAACGGGACCATGGTTTCTTGTATTTTCATTCAGTCTGACTCCATATTTGTTGTCTCTAGACCTTCTTTAATATCGAGTTGTTTTTTTTTCTTTCAGCGAATGTTCGAATCTACAGTCAAATTTTTCAAACGCGTTCGCAAAGGCCTGGTTTAAAAAATGTAGTGTGAGTATAAATGTGAGTATTAATGTGGGTATTAATAAAAGTATTAATGTGAGTATTCATAGGGGTATTAATAGGAGTATTAATGTGAATATTAATGGGAGTAAATTGCTTAACACAAACACACACATATAATAGTCACAGTTTAAAATAGGTCACTTTAAAATAGGCCGAGAGCCGTTGCTCCTGTCGACCTACTTGTGGCTTTTCGAAAGGCCACCGCGTTCCACTTCATTGCTGTCGGTCAGAACATTTTCCCCTAGCCCCATTGTTCAAAGTGATGTATAGTATTTCTACACACAATTGTTCAAATTGATGTATAGTATTTCTACACACAATTGTTCAAAGTGATGTATAGTATGTCTACACACCATTGTTCAAAGTGATGTATAGTATGTCTACACACCATTGTTCAAAGTGATGTATAGTATGTCTACACACCATTGTTCAAAGTGATGTATAGTATGTCTACACACCATTGTTCAAAGTGATGTATAGTATGTCTACACACCATTGTTCAAAGTGATGTATAGTATGTCTACACACCATTGTTCAAAGTGATGTATAGTATGTCTACACACCATTGTTCAAAGTGATGTATAGTATGTCTACACACCATTGTTCAAAGTGATGTATAGTATGTCTACACACCATTGTTCAAAGTGATGTATAGTATGTCTACACACCATTGTTCAAAGTGATGTATAGTATGTCTACACACCATTGTTCAAAGTGATGTATAGTATGTCTACACACCATTGTTCAAGTGATGTATAGTATGTCTACACACCATTGTTCAAAGTGATGTATAGTATGTCTACACACCATTGTTCAAAGTGATGTATAGTATGTCTACACACAATTGTTCAAAGTGATGTATAGTATGTCTACACACAATTGTTCAAAGTGATGTATAGTATGTCTACACACCATTGTTCAAAGTGATGTATAGTATGTCTACACACAATTGTTCAAAGTGATGTATAGTATGTCTACACACCATTGTTCAAAGTGATGTATAGTATGTCTACACACAATTGTTCAAAGTGATGTATAGTATGTCTACACACCATTGTTCAAAGTGATGTATAGTATGTCTACACACAATTGTTCAAAGTGATGTATAGTATGTCTACACACAATTGTTCAAAGTGATGTATAGTATGTCTACACACCATTGTTCAAAGTGATGTATAGTATGTCTACACACAATTGTTCAAAGTGATGTATAGTATGTCTACACACAAAAAGACGACTGTAATGTGACTTAAAAAAAAAAGGAAACGGGTTCACCTTTGCCCCACACACCCCCACCACCCCCTGCTGTCAATGATGTGAGCGTATAGCCATTTACGATCAATGCAGCAGAGACTACTGAGCAACTAACGCCGTGGAACTGCAATCACAAAGATTGATCTTTCTCTGCGTGGCCGTGAAACATTGACACGCGGGTGCTACATTAGTAGCTGGAGCGATGCTCAATTAGTCGCGGCCCCCCCCGCCCACCCCCCCCCCACCACCACCACTCCCTGCTGGGAGTAACGGGTTCGATTGGTTCATGACCGGCCATGAGGGTCTCTGCTGAGAGAAAGGGGCTCAGTTGGTTTATAGCCGACCATGCGTAACCCGCATCCTTTTTTATTTTTTGCCTTCTTCTTCCGGTGCCATTTCAGTTGATACACAGGCAATACATGTACGATTTACAGTTCATGCTGAAATGCAACAAATCAAATCCACATCCTCTCACACTTAATTTAAGTTAGATTTAGATGGCTTGCTATAGTTTGAATAGATTGACAAATACGGATATATATATATATATCTATATACTTGGTAACATTTAACATAATAAAACCGGTCTTACTTCTATGTAATATCGAAAGTAGAAATAAAGAATTCAAAATGGTGTCTTGAAGGCGTCTTGATTCAATAAATGTTTTTTTTGTTTTTTAAATCTACAGTTTTGAATAGATTCTGCTCTTTTCAAACATGAAAACCAAAGGCTAAAATATGAAATAATTACATTACATTTCTACAACATATAGCATCTTTAAATTGTAATAAAATCGTGATAAAAATCGGCTGTGCCCGATATAAAAAAATAACCAAGCCTACTGATCAAATCTAAGGGGATATAACTCTATACAAAGGTTTTGCAGGGTACAACTAGTAGTAAATATTTTTTGATTTACGGGACCGAATGGACCCAAAACTGCTCAAAAACCTTTTGGGCCCCTGAGCGTATGTCGTAAACACACAATAAGTCAAGAACTCACTTCAATGCAAAATATGTGTGTGTCTTGGAACAAAACTAATTTGTCTCAATCATACCACAATCTTCTAAGACTGGCATTACATAGCAGACATTTAAATTGTTTGCCATAGCATGACACCTTACCACAATCACTCTTCTCGCAATTCATTCTTGTTATTGTAAAATTTTTACTTATAAATAAAAACCGTTATTACATTGAAACCGTTTTCAACTTTTAACATTGTTTCGTGTTGCAAAAAAACCGTTACCCCAGTAATCGTCATTGAATCCCCAATCTTCGTGGTTTAGAAAAAACGTTAACCCTACTGATTGCCATTCTCCTAGACTAGAGACATTTAGCCTGGACACATAATAACCATTGTAAATATCACACCGGTGCTGATAAATGCTGCCTCATTCATTAAGTCTAATTGGTAATTTGAGTTACAGAACTGTTTTGTTGTACATGGATCATGTAGTGAAAATGTTGACCAAGTTTTCAGTAAGTCATTTCGTTAAAGAATATGAAGTATTCCTAAATTGTCTTTCTTTTACGTATTAAAACTATAACAATTTGTTCAGTTCTGTCAAATTCTTAATTTAACTTGAGATATTATTTAGTTTGAATTAATCAATACCAATCACCCAATATACTAATATTCTAAAATGTATTATTCATTCATGAAGTACACACATGTGGATACTAGAACTGTGTAAGAGAAATTACTTAATAGAAATTTTAAGAAATTAGATTAAAACACAATCATGTGAAGTGATTCCAACACAAACCAATCAAAAGTTAAGTATAACATACATCGATTAAGTGTTTATAAAATAAAATCAGCTGAAAGACACTTTAAAAAAATATAATGAAATGAGTCGCACCAGAATCAGCAAAGAGTCGCACCAGAATCAACAAAGAGCTGCACCAGAATCAACAAAGAGTTGCACCAGAATCAACAAAGAGTCGCACCAGAATCAACAAACAGTCGCACCAGAATTAAAAAAGGGCTGCACCAGAATTAACAAAGAGCTGCACTAGAATCAACAAAGAGTCGCACCAGAGTCAACAAAGAGCCACATTAGAATCATAGATAAGCTGCACTTGAATCAACGATGAACAGCACTAGAATCAACAAAGAGTCGCACCAGAAAGGGGGGGGGGGGAGCTCATTCTTTACAATAATTACCTTAGAGTCAAACGCTCGTGAACATGTTTTATAACAAACTTTTATATTTCTTATATTCTAGAAAACTTTAGTTTTATTTATTTCATTCTCATATTTTCTAAATATGACTTCAGAACACCATGACACGTACCTTTTAGATAACATAGTCATGTGTTACACAAACATGTATCAGCCCTTAAAACACAAACATGTACCAATCACTCCTTCGAACACATAAAAAGACCTTTTAAGATTTTTGTATTGTTTCTTTGACATAGATAAACCATTTCTTCAAAAAGAACATGTGAGAAACCTATATAGAGACGTGTTAGAATTATAGATGTACCAAACATTAGTTATGTCCAGTTATGGACTTTGTTCCTGTGTTGGAAAAAGTTTATATGGTAATTCATATTAAGTGGTAGTTCAAGTTTAGATGCCCGAGTGGTGTAGATACTCTACTGTCGACCTGAGAGTTCTGAGTTCGATCATCGGTGAGAACAAGGAAATCTTTCCAGGTGTCACTTGGTGCAAAGTCGTTCCACAAGTCCTCCCAGCTTTAAATGGGTACCTGACCTAAGTTGGGTATAAGTAAAGGCGGCTGGGGCGTTGTGCTAACCACACAATCCCTTCTTATGCCGAGGTTATAGAAACGGATGAGTTCTACACTTCATCTGCCCCGATGACCTAACAAGGCTAAGAGAACTTTACTTTACTGACTCAAGTTTAAAATATTAATTGTTTGTCTAGTAGTTTGTCTATATGAATTAAATTTTAGTAAGTAGAATGGGTGTCATTCTAATCTTTTTGTCCTGTAAATGTCCATGACCCTAAAACTTGTCAAGTAGCCTGTCTGAAATATTACCCTATTGACAGGAGTTTGACAATAATTGTACTTTTGGTTATTTCAATAATGTGTCATTAATAATAATCTTTTGATTAGTATAGTGTACATATAACTAGACTACTGTAATGTAATCTGTCTAGTAAGTGTGTCCATTTGTTGTCGTAATCTGTCTATGTTAGTGTGTCCAGTTGTTGGTCTTAAACACTAAACTATTATCCAGTTGTTGGTCTTAAACACTAAATTATTATCCAGTTGTTAGTCTACAATTCTAAACTTTTGTAAAGTAGTTAAAGCTTTCCTCTAACCAAAGCGAATTTCGCGTATCTAGGTAGCTCGCGAAATTCGCCCCTCTTTCGCGGCAATGTATTTACATGGAGATGCTCAAACCGCGTAGAATTTCCGCGGCGGTGCAGAGAAATTTCGCGGCATCGCTTCTTTCAGAGTTTTTTCGCGTTTCGCGAGTGTAAACAATCCAAAATGGCTGCCTAGAAACATCGACTCAAATGAAAATCAAGGTTAAAATTGATATAAATGTCTTAAAATTAACAAATAAGACTTACATTTATATATAGCAACTTGAATTACATCAGATTATACCAAAAAGTAAGTGTTTTTTTCACTTTTTACTTGTAAAATACAATAACTGTAGAAAATATATCATAAGAAGAAAATGTCTGCCGACGTCTTCAAATAAGCAAAAAGAAAATTAAAAAAATCATTATATCCGGTCGGCTGACGCCTACGTTCGCTTCGCTTAGGTGTAGCGAGGGTTTTTCGCGCTTTGAAAAATCTCACGTGAGAAATAGCGCAGCGGTTCGCTTCGCTTTGGTTAGAGGAAAGCTTAATACTAAAAGCCTACTGCCAGTGCCGGATTTAGTTTCTATGAAGCCCTAATGCTAACTACATCTATCCCCCCACCCCAAACCACCGCCCCGACTAATGAAAAACAAATATTTGTACAGTAACTTGATTATAATTAGTAGTGTCCATTGAAAAGACACAACCTAATGATCTTATTAATTATATACTATGTTATATTTTTGTATTTTTTATAGTAAATTCAATTCATACCTTTCTCGGTAAAACTTTTATTGCTCAGAATGTTAGTATGGAAAGAGTTATTGTTTAAGTAAAACTGATTTTGTGTGCTATTCTTTACTGAATATAATGATTGTCCGATATTAAAATTCATCGAACTGATCAACGTGGTGTTGTCATTTATTACTTCCGTTCAATAAGTCAAAACAAAGACTGTAGAATTCATCCCTTACCATTAGCTATATTTTTTTTTAGTTTCTTTATCTTTTACAGACAAAATAAATACACTGTCATTCTCAATATCCACTTGACTTTCCTTTTCATTAGATAAATGGAGCCACACACTATATATTTTGAATTCATTTGAATCACAATTTCTACTTGCAGCTGACGTTTCCGGTACATTCACAGGCAATCGATACTTGTTGTGAGATGTGTGCCAGATGAAATTGATAGTGACACCTGGGAGATTTTAACGTGCTCACATTTTGATTCTAATGTAATCAAACTGGTGCTTGTGTCCAGCTCTGGGGGAGGAAATTTTGTTTAGGCACGGAATCTGTCTGTAAGGTTGTGGAACTTCTGTGAAAAGATCAAATAGATTAGCCGTTGTTACATTGTTTTCAGTTTCATGCACCACTTAAATAAATAAACCGGTTTCAGCAGTGTGGTCTTTTAAAACAGAAAAAAAAAATAGACACTTAACATAGTTGCAGGTTTCTTATCCAAAAATGAAACAAATTATTTAGTTGATTCCCAGCCTATTGTTGATATTGAATTATGTACTTTATTTGAAAGAGATTTAAACAAAATAATTATAATACAATTAGTGTTTCAGAAATATTCGTCTGAAGAAATGTACTCGTTAAACAAGTTAAAATCTAATGAACTTATCTCAGTTTAATTACTTTTTATCTTAAGAGGTTGGATGTAACAAAGTGATAGAGTACAGCAGTACAGGTTGCAGTTTAGTGTAGCATAAGAGGGCATGAGATCCAGTGTTGTGAACGAAGGAATGTAAGATGCCCGGTGAAAATATATTAACGTATTTACAAATTATATTCTATGAGATACTTGAATTTTTTTTTATTAAACTAAAAGCGAAAGTTTAATGTGCTTTTTTAATAGTCCCATGTACACCCGTGAAAAATAACCATCATTATAATTAGTATTGTAGACATAAGTCAAAATAATAATTATTTCAAGTTAGATCTTATTTTTACAACCACAATAATGAACATTTATAAATGCCTGGGAATTATTTATTCAAAACCCCCATTTCTTCCAGATAATGTCCTAAATCAAACCATCACAAAATCACAAGGGATGTAAAAAAAAAAATACTTTCTACAAAAAGCGAGGCTACCTTCACAATTGCGCTGATTAGCAAAATAATATAAATTCGCTATAGAAGCTTGGAGGCGCTTTTTGGTAGCGAGAAGGATCTTCATACTGCAGCACGACCTGCATGTTGCGGGACATTTGTTCGACTCCCAACGAGTCACCTGCAAATGTCTCTCGTGGTGCCCCCAAGGTAATGGCACTATTGGCTAAGGTGGGGATGATAGAAGGGCACTGCACAAAGCCATCCAATGAAATTGGCTAAGGTGGGGATGATAGAAGGGCACTGCACAAAGCCATCCAATGAAATTGGCTAAGGTGGGGATGATAGAAGGGCACTGCACAAAGCCATCCAATGAAATTGGCTAAGGTGGGGATGATAGAAGGGCACTGCACAAAGCCATCCAATGAAATTGGCTAAGATGGGGGATGATAGAAGGGCACTGCACAAAGCCATCCAGTGAAATTGGCTAAGGTGGGGATGATAGAAGGGCACTGCACAAAGCCATCCAATGAAATTGGCTAAGGTGGGGATGATAGAAGGGCACTGCACAAAGCCATCCAATGAAATTGGCTAAGGTGGGGATGATAGAAGGGCACTGCACAAAGCCATCCAATGAAATTGGCTAAGGTGGGGGATGATAGAAGGGCACTGCACAAAGCCATCCAATGAAATTGGCTAAGGTGGGGATGATAGAAGGGCACTGCACAAAGCCATCCAATGAAATTGGCTAAGGTGGGGATGATAGAAGGGCACTGCACAAAGCCATCCAATGAAATTGGCTAAGGTGGGGATGATAGAAGGGCACTGCACAAAACTATCCAATGAAATTAATTTCATAATTTAAACAATAATTGAGGTTAAAAAAAAAACAAACACAAAAAACTTTATGTCATGCCGCCCCCCACCCCCACGTCTTTCCTTGATGCCTGAAGCACGTGTTCTGTGACACTGTAACCCGGTGGTTCTCAGCCCACGTTTCAGCGATGGCACCCCAAAAGGTTGCGAGAGTATATATGCGGATATCCCTTACAAATACTCTCACGAGTAAATGTATTTAATTTCCTAATGGAGAGTGCTCACCTTTCTAATGCGACACATGATCACGTGGTCTGGGGATGAGTCTCGCAGCAAACTGGCAACCTTCTTTAAACTCTTGGGGTTTTTAAAACGGAAATTATATGTCGCTGTGTACCCGTGCGTAACTTTTCCCCGCACCCCTTTAGGTATGCATACTACTGGTCGAGAACCATTGCTGAAGTCAATGCCAACAGTGCTTCCTGAAGTCGTGATAAAATAGTTTGGCACGGATCCAAACGAAAATAAAATTAGTAACATCTCTCTGTCAATTAGTGCGAGATCTATCAATTAGTGCAATATCTAGCTATTACTGCAATATATACACACACACACACACACACTAGCTGTACCCTGCAAAACCTTTGCATAGAGTTATATTCCCTTAGGCTTGATCGGTAGGCTAGGTTATTTTTCGTTTCGGGCAGGTCCGATTTTTTTTTTCATGATTTTTATTATTATTGTTTACGTTTGACGATTTTAATCTGCAATACTGTTGCATTAATTCTTTACTTTTGATTTTACGCAGAACCCACACCGCTATTATATATATATATATATATATATATATATATATATTAATTAGAGCCATTATAATCGTTTTTCTTTAACCAACGACAATGTAATGTTTTTTTATGTTCTAATGCTGCACGCCCGATTCGCAAGAGTGAGTAACTGAGCGCACCCTTCTTTAGCATACTATATAATAATTTGATAATGAAAACAACCAATGAAACCTTCAGAACTGACACATGGTTCACGTGCCTACATAACCGTTCCTCTAGATAGGCAAATTATGCGACTCTACACAGCACGACCTTTCAGTCCCTGGACAAACTAAATCAAATTAATGGTTTTTTTCCGATTGTTCTCCTATAGATGAATTTTATTTTCACTATATGTATAAATAACACCAGAACTGTTATTTTTTTGTTGGGGGTCTGAAAGATTGTTGATTTAATTACAACTCGTATTCAAGAAACCCACGAAATTTCTTTTTTTCCATTCAAAACAAAATACAGCTTTTTGTTAAGTATTAAACTGATATTTGACATCTCAGATGTTTAGAGAAGTGATGTCATCTTTCTTTCTTTTTCATCTTGTAAAGATATTTCAAATTTAGCTAATTTCAATACAAGTGTAGATCTCTTCTACACGTTATACATTGATTAATGTCTTGTTTAGTTATACTATATCTTGATAAATGTCTTGTTTAGTTGTACTATATCTTGATAAATGTCTTGTTTGGTTACTATATCTTGATAAATGTCTTGTTTAGTTATACTATATCTTGATAAATGTCTTGTTTGGTTACTATATCTTGATAAATGTCTTGTTTGGTTACTATATCTTGATAAATGTCTTGTTTGGTTACCATATCTTGATAAATGTCTTGTTCGGTTACTATATCTTGATAAATGTCTTGTTTGGTTACTATATCTTGATTAATGCCTTGTTTGGTTACTATATCTTGATAAATGTCTTGTTTGGTTACTATATCTTGATAAATGTCTTGTTCGGTTACTATATCTTGATAAATGTCTTGTTTGGTTACTATATCTTGATTAATGCCTTGTTTGGTTACTATATCTTGATAAATGTCTTGTTTGGTTACTATATCATGATGAATGTCTTGTTGGGTTACTATATCTTGATAGATGTCTTGTTCGGTTACTATATCTTGATAAATGTCTTGTTTGGTTACTATATCTTGATAAATGTCTTGTTTGGTTACTATATCTTGATAGATGTCTTGTTCGGTTACTATATCTTGATAAATGTCTTGTTTAGTTACTGTATCTTGATAAATATACTAATGTCTCTGTTTTAATGGCGGTCTCCTAAGATTTGGAAACCACTTTTGTAACGTGTCATCCAATGCAGCCAGTGGTTCGCAATGTTTGTCCCTCTCTAGTCTAGTATTGTAAAAGTAAAGTTCCCTTATCCCTGGGGGGGGGGGGGGCTTCGGGACTGGGTGGACTGGGTGGACTTGTGGGAATGTGTGGACTTGTGGGACTGGGTGGACCTGTGGAACTGGGTGGACATGTGGGACTGGGTGGACTTGTGGAACTGGGTGGACTTGTGGGACTGGGTGGACCTGTGGAACTGGGTGGACATGTGGGACTGGGTGGACTTGTGGAACTGGGTGGACTTGTGGGCCTGGGTGGACTTGTGGGAATGTGTGGACTTGTGGGACTGGGTGGACCTGTGGAACTGGGTGGACATGTGGGACTGGGTGGACTTGTGGAACTGGGTGGACTTGTGGGCCTGGGTGGACTTGTGGGACTGGGTGGACTAGTGGGACTGGGTGGACTTGTGGGACTGGGTGGACCTGTGGGACTCGGTGGACCTGTGGGACTCGGTGGACCTGTGGGAATGTGTGGACCTGTGGGACTGGGTGGACCTGTGGGACTGGGTGGTCATGTGGGACAGGGTGGACTTGTGGGACCGGGTGGACTTGTGGGAATGTTTGGACTTGTGGGACTAGGTGGACTTGTGGGACGGGGTGGATTTGTGGGAATGTGTAGACCTGTGGGACTGGGTGGACCTGTGGGACTGGGTGGACCAGTGAGACTGGGTGGACCTGTGGGACTGGGTGGACCTGTGGGATTGTGTGGACTTGTGGGACTGGGTAGACCTGTGGGACTGGGTGGACCTGTGGGACTGGGTGGACCTGTGGGACTGGGTGGACTAGTGGGACTAGGTGGACTTGTGGGACTGGGTGGACTTGTGGGACTTGGTGGACTTGTGGGACTGGGTGGACTTGTGGGACTGGGTGAACTTGTGGGACGACTTTGCTCCAAACTTCACCTGGAAAAACTCCATGACTCTCACCGAGGATGGAACCCAGGACTCTCAGGTCGACAGTCGAGTGTCTACACTACTCGGCCATCCGTCCCACTGTCTAGTAGTGTGTTTATACTTAAAATTAAAAAATAACAACCATTGTTAATTACTGTAGTTAGTATTCTATCTACTTCTATAGTATAAAACTTTTATGCAGTAATTAATTTTGAGTTATAGTAACAGACGACTGTCAAGTATATTGTAATAGAAAAAAAAAAACACCATTTTCTAGTAGTTTGACTAAGCCACAACACTTTGGTCCCATTCTAGCCTATACCATTGACATTAATGAACACTAGCACTAGCAGTAGTTATACTAATTAACTGCATTCCAAAGTTCTATTCAATTACCTTGGCGTGTTAACCAAAAAGACAAAAAAAATGAGTCCCCCCCCCCATTTATTAAAGTTTCAGACCAATGTATCTCAAACAGTGGATCATGACCAACCCAAATTTCGAGCGCTGACTTTTATAACGACTATCCAAAATGTGTACAATAAAAACTTGAATCGAGATTATGTACAACTAATGTAAGAATTTTCTATTTTTAATTCTTTCTTTTTATTATTATTTTTTTTTTTACAGTAGGGTCGCGAAAAACGAGCAGGTTTCTTAGTAGGTCGCGGACTCAAAAAAAAACTTTAGAACCACTATTTTTGACATCATTCTTAACCCTTTACAGTGAGTTATGTTGCATTAACTAGCCCAGCGTGTGATGAGTTCTCGCTGATGAGATAACATATGGGGCCTGCTGTCTTGTGAAATCGACTTTTTCATTCTTAAGAATTTTCAAACTAAAACGTGTATATGTGTAAGATCTTTCTTTGAAAATCTATACTTTTATTTTACATGCCCTGTCATCAGTTGTCATAGAAATGGCGGCCATCATAAAACTTAACATTGTTATCGAGATTTCAAAAATTTGATAGCAGACCTTTGTTTTAAAGTGTAGGAAATGATAGAAATATGGTTCCCATAAGTAACTGCCTATTATTTTTTTTTTTTTTTTTTTAAATAAATTTTTTTGAAAGTTAACATTTTTTTTCTTTTCTATTGAAGTTGGAGTCCTTCCACCTGTATAAAATTACTCAAGAAATCAAACCTCCGAACAAAAAATATCATAACCTTTCAATAAATCGATATTTTTGAAAAAGCAACTAACTTGTCAGAGCAATAGTTCAATAATAGTTCAATCTAATCTTATAAATAAATGAACCCTGTATTGTGCGCTTTAGAACATTTCAAGATTTTAATATGGCAAAAAAAATTCATTCTTTCAAGAATGACCTATTTATACACATACATAAGTTTTCGTTAGAATAGTACGAAAAATAAAATAAAAAAATCAAAACAACCAAAGCCTAGCTGCCTAAATCACCTTTGAGTTTAAAATAATAACACAATTTTAAAATCCTCATGGGAGACTTGGAAGTAACATTCATCAAGACCTGGACAACTCTATTCATCAAGACCTGGACAACTCCATTCATCAAGACCTGGACAACTCCATTCATCAAGACCTGGACAACTCCATTCATCAAGACCTGGGCAACTCCATTCATCAAGACCTGGACAACTCCATTCATCAAGACCTGGGCAACTCCATTCATCAAGACCTGGACAACTCCATTCATCAATGTTTGGACAACTCTATTCATCAAGACCTGGACAACTCCATTCATCAAGACCTGGACAACTCCATTCATCAAGACCTGGGCAACTCCATTCATCAAGACCTGGACAACTCCATTCATCAATGTTTGGACAACTCTATTCATCAAGACCTGGACAACTCCATTCATCAAGACCTGGACAACTCCATTCATCAAGACCTGGACAACTCCATTCATCAAGACCTGGACAACTCCATTCATCAAGACCTGGACAACTCTATTCATCAAGACCTGGACAACTCCATTCATCAAGACCAGGACAACTCCATTCATCAAGACCTGGACAACTCCATTGGTTCTCAGCGATGATCGAGCCTGGGACCCTCACAAGTTGACAGTCGACGGGTTTACCGCGATTGATCATTTCTACCCTCTCCATATATCCCCCCCCTAGACGGGACCTTCTTGATCAGACCCACCGTCCACGGTCTTTGATAATGCGGCGGGCTCCACATTGCAGCTGCAATTCTTTAAACTAACTTTGGGCCACTCGACGCTGCCCTCAATGTGCGCGGCCCCTGGCTAGTGTTCCACCCCCACCCACCCCCTTTCAATTTCCTCGCCTCCAATTTGCATTAGATACACCCTGATATATATATATATATATATATATATATATATATATATATATATATATATATACATTTCTAGTTTGAAGTACATGACACAGCAGTTTCAAAAAAATATTAAAAACAAACAACATCAGGTCAATCTGACATGAATGTCACATTCTATACTCTGCGAACTTCCAAGCACTTGTAAATTGCCTTTTATTTTTCGGGTACATTTTTTTTAAGGGAAATTAATAAATTCCAAGTTAAACTGACCTTTGTAAACTTTAAAGATAGAGTTGAGTAGCTGTGTTTCTTGAATATCTCTGAGATCAAGATGGCTGCCTAATTTCTCTCTATAGAAGGTGGGCTTTGTAAATTGTGAATTTTAAAGTGAACTGATGTATTCGTCTTGTAAGTCTACTTTCAACTTTGTTTTTATTTGAAACTTCCAAAATGTAACTTTACTCTGAAGTAAGCTTTCTATTTATAACTCTCAATCATAAATTTACTTTATATTTTATTTTATTTTTTTTGCCCACAAATCAAATACTTACAATACTAAAGTGGGTGTGAAACCCGCCGAAAACACTGTTCCAGAAGTTAATGTAGGATCTCTAAGAAAAGGCGAGAGAAGCTGATTGTATCATGACCTATCTCAAACTTTACACACTTCACATGATGCAGATCTTTTCTTTTTTAAACAGATAATCTCTCAAACGCAGACATGTGTTGATAGATGTGTAAGGTGTAAGTTGTAAGGTGTAAGGTGTAAGTTGATATTTCTACCCAGTGCTTTTTTTTTAAAAAAAAAATAGGTGCCGGTACTCGGTGATGGATTGCCTAGGTTTTAACTACCAGTTCGCACCTCGATCAGGCCCGTAGCGTGCGAGGGGGCCAGGTGGCCGCCCCCCCTGCGTTTTGTCTGGCCCCCTCTGCTTATTTGCTCTACTTAGTAAAATGTATTACCTGGCCCCTCCTGCTATTGCCTGGCCCCTGCTGTAGAATGCATGGCCCCTGTTGTAGAATTTTCACGCTACGGGGCTGACCTCGATGCAAGCTAAATGAGAGCTGCAAAGATACTATTTTAAAATAACTAAATATTAACAAATTAATAATATAATTAATTAATAATAAACGTTAAAATACAAGAAAAGTAATAATTTTCACCCCACAATTGAAAAAAGGTGCCGGTACGCCGTACCGGTGGGTACCGGCACAAAAAAAGCACTGTTTCTACCAGTCGCCATCTGTTTCGGCGGATTGACTTGCCAACTATCTCCCTTACTGCGGACTGATTTACTGCTGACTGCACGTGAATTCTACCTACGCTGTTAAAAAACAACACCCACCCACCACCATGAATAACAACAAACCATAAAAGCAGCATTCTTTGTTTTTTTTTTAACTACAAATATTGCACATCATTGTTTATGGATTACACGTGATGAGCGAGATATCGCTTTACTTTGAACAAAAAAAATTGTAGCTAAACGAGGAAAGAATATACAAAGAAAGTTAATAGAAACTTTTCGCATATGCAACTAACGTTAAATGTTGTCTCAAATGCTAGGGTAATAAAAACTAAAGTTAAAGAATTACTTCTACTTGCATTATGTATACAGGGCTGCAACGTCTGATAGTGCAAAAGGGTGCAAAACACCCGGTAGGCAGAATCTGAAGGACGGAGAAATCCTTTCTTGAAAAAATAAATTTTAAACGAAAAAAAAACAACTCAGTAATCAATTCTAAATTCATGTAATAAGACTTTATCAATTTGTTATGCTTTTTATAGTCTTAAAATAATCTATGTTGTTAAATTGAATGAAGTCTAAATGTTAGGTTTTAAGAAAAAGGGGAATTTTTTTTTTTTTTTTTGGAATGAATAGGTTTTGTGAAGAATTGTTAAAAATGTGTATGGGAACACTACAAGCAGAGTTTGAAAAAAAAAGTTTAATGGAGAAATGAAGTTTTCACAATGAAATTAACCCAACTTCTCATTGGGGCTTGAACCCTACTTTGGGAAAGATTTATGGTATACAATACTGCTGGAAACAATGGCTATCACCAGTGGCGTGGTGAAGGTGGGGCTTGGATCTTACTTTAGGAAAGATCTATGGTATACAATACTGCTGGAAACAATGGCTATCACCAGTGGCATGGTGAAGGTGGGGCTTGGATCTTACTTTAGGAAAGATCTATGGTATACAATACTACTGGAAACAATGGCTGTCACCAGTAGCGTGGTAAAGGGGAGGATTGATTAAATCAGATTTATATTGACGAATGACGCAAACATAACAGTTATTAGTTCACTTTGAGCAAATGTCCCCTTTCCATTAGACAGGAAAATGAAGAATTAAAAGTCTTTCGCTAGGGGTGGCCTCATTCATGTGCAAAGTGTGCACTTGCACAGGGGCCTCTCAATCCTAGGGGCCGCCATGACATATTTATATATATATATATATATTGATTAAAAAAAATTAAAAATATTGAAGTTTGTGGGCGAAGGGGCCACAGATAATTTATCTGCCCAGGGCCGCCCCGAGCAAACAGCCCTTACATCTTACAACTCCGCACATAATTCAGTTTTTCTCTCAACTCTAGACAGCACCACAGATTAGACACGAGGACATAATAATGTGCAGTGAAGACTTTGGTTGTGTATGACGTATGAACAACTCAATATGTAATCCAGAAGTTATATTTATTAGCTTTTTAAAAAAAAGGATAAAAAAGGTGATATGTGTATGATTAAGAGAAAAGCATGTACGGACACTTTGTAGCAAAAGTACTTCACTTTAAGCACTTTTAACCAAAACGTCTTTAGCAATATTAGGCATACATATTTTTGGATCACATACATTGTATATAACATATATATGTCGTACGTTGTATGCAACATATATGTCATACATTGTATACAATATATATCAAACATTGTATACAACATATATATGTCATACATTGTTTACAACATGTATGTGTCATACATTGTTTACAACATATATATGTCATACATTGTTTACAACATATATATGTCATACATTGTTTACAACATATATGTCATACAACTCATTACATCCATTTAAACCAACAGGAAAGTGCAGAATAAATATTTGGTCCAATAAAATATCTTGCAACATAAAGATATACATCCCATATAGGTCAGGTCTTTTCGGGGCCACTGATAAACCCCGCACCCAGGTTGACTCAAAACGCTCTTGCCATTTAATCCTGATCTGAAACCGCTACAAAAATACCCATTACATCATTCACATTGATTACTCAGCTATTTTAACAAATTCTTTTTATTTTGCACCCGGGCGGCAGATACGCTTGATGCGGCTCTGTGTGTATACATAAATATACTAACTTTGTGAGTTGTCAGGCAGAAAGACAGACTTGAGTCTCACAAATATACAGATTCCTTTTCCATCGTCTTAAAATAGTATCTTGAAAGGTACTATACCCCCCCCACCCAAAAAACACTCGCCCCCCAACCCCACACCTGCTCCCCGGCCCAAAAACAAATATCCTGCGTGCATTGATGAAGAAAGTAGTTCACCCCCCCCCCCCCCGTGGATTACTAAGGTTAACAGGTAATTTTCATTGGAAGTAATGTACATTTCTGTGGGTTATGTTGTAATTTTGAAGATCTTCTTCTGAAGAGATCTTAATCATATCTCATTGGTCTAACTAAAATCTTGTTAAGTGTGTTATACATTATAGGCCTAACTGAAGTCTTCCTAAGTGTGATATACATTATAGGCCTAACTGAAGTCTTCCTTAGTGTGTTATACGTTATAGGCCTAACAGAAGTCTTCCATAGTGTGTTATACATTATAGGCCTAACAGAAGTCTTCCATAGTGTGTTATACATTATAGGCCTAACAGAAGTCTTCCTTAGAGTGTTATACATTATAGGCCTAACTGAAGTCTTCCATAGTGTGTTATACATTATAGGCCTAACTGAAGTCTTCCTTAGTGTGTTATACATCATAGGCCTAACAGAAGTCTTCCATAGTGTGTTATACATTATAGGCCTAACTGAAGTCTTCCTTAGTGTGTTATACATTATAGACCTAACAGAAGTCTTCCATAGTGTGTTATACATTATAGGCCTAACTGAAGTCTTCCTTAGTGTGTTATACATTCTCAGGGTCGTTCATACATTTTGTGAGGGCCTAGGAGAAGGTACATTTAGGAGGTAGATGTGCGTCGGATTTCTGATGAACGACATTTGTTACTGGAAATACTAAATTAAAAATTACTGGAAATACTATATTATAGTTACTGGAAATACTAAATTATAAGTTACTGGAAAAACTAAATTATAAGTTACTGGAAATGCCAAATTAAAAGTTACTGGAAATACTAAATTATAAGTTACTGGACATACCAAATTAAAAGTTACTGGAAATACTAAATTATAAGTTACTGGAAATACTAAATTATAAGTTACTGGAAATACTAAATTATAAGTTACTGGAAATACTAAATTATAAGTTACTGGAAATACTAAATTATAAGTTACTGGAAATACCAAATTATAAGTTACTGGAAATACTAAATTAAAAGTTACTGGAAATACTATATTATAGTTACTGGAAATACCAAATTATAAGTTACTGGAAATAATATTTTCTGCTACTGACAATACTAAATCCATAACTCCTGTCGCTAAAGTGTAAAAAAAAAAATATGGCAACTGATCAGTCATCCAATACTTAATATATAGCAGATAATGATTGCGAAACATGATAGTTAAATGTAAAGCAGATAAGGTATGAAAATATAGTACTTAAATTTATAGCTGGTAAAGATTTGGATAAATTATATTTAAATAATTAGCTGGAAATTATTCATATAAGGTACTTTACACGGAAATGACATATCTGGTTCATGATCTAAATTTATCGAGTGCGAGAGGAGAGGGAAAAAAAAAAGATTGTGAGAGAGAGAAAGAGAAAAAAAAGAGGATACAGTTTAGTATTCTGGCTTTAAATGCAAATTGTTTTCCAACCAAAAAATTGTTTTTGTAACAAACTGCAGTAAAAAAAAAAAGAAAAAAAATCTCTGCTTGCGCCTTTCTTTGTTGGTGACGGCTCATCGTGTTACTGTCAGGATATCAGTTTACTGTAGCAGTTGGCAATAATAGCCTAGAATATATGAATAGTGTGGTCTCTGACTCATCCAGGTCAGCGGTGGCAAACCTATGGCACGTGTGCCACAGTCGGCACGCGACTAAAAAAAAAATATCACTTCCTTTAATTTGTATTGGAGTGTTGGCCCTTTGATGTAAATAAGTGTTTTTTTTTGAGGTTGACTTTTGGGCACGCGGCCTCATAAAGGTTCGCCACCCACTGCTATAGATGAAGTTGTAACGTACTTCCACTCAGTAATTTTATTCTAATTATACTTATTATCAAATCTTACCGGTGGCTCAATCTTATAAATGAAAGGTATCCTAGCTAAACATATAGACACTGTTTAAAGACAATGAGACAGGAGGTTAAGGATAGGGCGGAGACTTTCTCAGGTTTTTGTTTCATTGGAAAAGGGGGTCGGGGGGGTGCTAGGTTAAACGCACCCAAAGACGTTTAGAGCTATTTTCTGAAATACCTTCGGGGCTATCATAAGAACAGATTTAAGATAACTTTTAATAGCGATGATATCGTGCTACTAGGGCCTTGGAATTCACTTATATTGTTCATGCATAATAATCATTATTTTGTACTGATTTAAAAACTTTATGGACATGCGCATTTGGGAAATCGATGTGAGCTTTTGTTACACTTTGTTGTTTTCTTGTTCCTGGAGATGAATGAGTTCTAGAACATGACATCAAACATGTCTGGCAGCTGAGAGATACACAGGAGAAGGGGGACTGACAAGGAATAGTCCCCCCCCCCCGGGGTCGTCCAAGTAAAATGTATCTACCTACTCCCCCTTACCGGGATAGCCTTGATAAAAACACCATGTTAATGTCAAAGGTAAAGTTAATAGACGTAAAAGCTTCAAGGATGGATATTTATAGTTACATAGATAAACATTGTCTTGCCCGATGAAGTTATGGATATCTCAGTTGCAATTGTTCTATAAATAGAATTGACTCATTGATATACATTGACGTAACCCCCCACTCACCCCC
This sequence comes from Bulinus truncatus, assembly GCA_021962125.1. NCBI lineage: Eukaryota > Metazoa > Mollusca > Gastropoda > Planorbidae > Bulinus > Bulinus truncatus. Next base: position 258,392 of record JAGDYQ010000252.1, read on the forward strand.
CCAAAAAAAAAAAATCTGTAAACAGTTGAAGGACGAGCGTGGAAAAAAATGTGTATAAATGTATTATGTTCGAGAATGATTAAATATTATGGTCTTTGTTTACCAGAGTAATTTAACCATGATTCGTTTCAAATTATTACATTACTAGATATTAAGCCCGGCGTTGCCCGGGAAATCAATGTGTAATGTGAAACCCCCTTCCTAATCAATTTAATTAATTTAATTAGGTGCTAATTTATGCCACTTCCTAATATGCAGAAATGACCTACATACGTCAAAAGATGTGGCTGCCATAACCAACAAACCACCATCAAAAAGTAATCCATCGAGGGAACAATAACCTCCAGTACACAATGTTAACAAACTATAATAACTGAGCATGATTATCAAATGCGTAGCCGATTTACGTGAAATCAAGTGCAAAGTTATTTCTTTTAAATTTGACTTCTATTTATAGTTACAATCAAAACAAAGCATTAAAAAATGCACTGAAAAGTAAAAAATATCTACTTTACTATGTCATTTTGCAGCACGAAGGCACTCATCGGAAAATGACGTCATAGAGGTTTTTTTTTTAAATTTATAGCGACGGCGCTCCCATTTTGCAAATGACGTCATAGGTCATAGGTTATTTACGAACGCGCTCTCCAGTGACCTAGTCTGATTAAAATGCTATCTGTTGTAATAAAAACTAAAATAATTGGAATTATATTATATATTATTATTATTATTTGTTATTTAGGACTTTTACATTTCCAAATAAAAAAACCACAGAAACTATTTAAAACTGTAGATTTTAAAAAAAAAAATATCGAATCGAATTATGTTTTCGTGACCTTGCTGGTCACGTGATTACTTTATCAAATACTATTGTTTTATTTATTATTTCTGGAGGTCGTTTATTTATAGAACATATCCCCAACACGCGACCCGCTTAGCTGCTTTATAAGTTAAGATTTTTTTTTCCTATGTATTATTTTTTTCTATAAAGAACTTCCTAAACATTAGTATAGCATTATTATTATTTTATTATTATTTTTTTAAAATTCTTAAACAATTATTGATTCATACCCATCATCAAAGCACACATAAATAAACACTTACCTCTAAGTACATGAAACATATGTTTACAATTTTTTTACTTCTTGTATTTACATTTCATTGTCATCCTGTAGCTCTATATTTTAATTTGGAGCTAACTAGGAGTTCATAACTTCATTCCCCCGAGTGCACAGAAACGAAAGCAGAAGAGATAAAAGGAAAGACATAAAAACTGATTTGACGTTAGACAATTCAAGAAATAAGACATCTAAAATATATGCTTGCAAAAAATAAAAAAAAAAAAACTACTGATAGTTATACATAGATAAACGACACAAGAAAAAGATTCAGCAATTTTCTACCCCCTATCCCTACCCCCCCCCCCCCACCACCACTCTTCCGCCGAGTGCTCGATTTAAGAAAAAAAAACCACTGCCAGGGATGAAAAAAAATATTTCTGCAGAGCCGGGGATTAATGTGTATGGTTTCATCCCCTGAAGGGATATATTAGCTAAAGTAGAACCGGGGATAAATGTGTATGGTTTCATCCCCTGAAGGGATATATTAGCTAAAGTAGAACCGGGGATAAATGTGTATGGTTTCATCCCCTCAAGGGATATATTAGCTAAAGTAGAACCGGGGATAAATGTGTATGGTTTCATCCCCTGAAGGGATATATTAGCTAAAGTAGAACCGGGGATAAATGTGTATGGTTTCATCCCCGGAAGGGATATATTAGCTAAAGCACAGCCGGGGATGACAGTTTTCAGTGCCGGTGTTATCCCGGCATACCCGGCGGTAAATCGAGCCCTGCTCCCCCTCCCCCTTCCCCTCCCCCCTTCCAAAAATCCAATGATTGAGTAACAGAATCGTCTAGAGCGAAATACTGTCCCAGTCACAAGATGAAATAATTCCAAAAGTGTTAATAAATACATACAACAAATATTCTATTCCACATTAAACAGTTTGCTGTGATGAGTGCTAGACTAAACAATAAATGAAGCTGTTGCCAACATTACACTAACATGTATTACTAAACAATAAATGAAGCTGTACCTAACATTACACTAACATGTATTACTAATCAATAAATGAAGCTGTACCTAACATGTATTTCTGTACCTTTGAACAGTCTTCTGAAATGAATGAAACGTAAATTATATACGTTCATAACGATGCGGCATACAGTCATAGGCTTTTTTAAAATCATTTCTTCATAAATTACATGCATTTACATTATTGAACTGGAAGTTTCATATTTTCCTTATTTACCCCCCCCCAACCCCACTATGGCAAGATATTGCCACCCCCCCCCAACCAAACGCTGCCTCCCTGTATTTTCGCACCCCTTGCATTAAGGTTCGTTGATGCCCTGCATTCAGTGTTCACAAAAATAGGTTGAAATCCAATCAGTCAACTGAGTGCTGCAAATAAAAGTTGGCAGGTACCCAAACAGGTCTGTGGGTACGGTGTAGTAACCAGGTGTGTTTATATGCAATAAAGCAAAAAAAAAAAGTACACGTTTACAATAACCTTTCTTCGTCGGAATCAGAACAAAAATAAATTTCGTAGCTCAGAGTCACTTTAACTATTCTTCACTCTACATAAATTGTGTCTCCATAGAAAAATTATTTCTTTCAGTGCCATTTTTTTTCACGATATTTGAAAGTTATAAAAAATGTGTATAACTAAAATAGAGATAAACTTACCTACAGATTTTTTAAATACAAGATCACTCATCGAGATAATTCTACATAGTGATATTTAATAAGTAATGACTGTGCACAAACATATGTTAGATACAGTGGCGTAGCGAGGGGGGGGGGCAATATGCCCCGGGCGCTACTGACAAAGGGGCACCTAATGGTATATTTTACCTATACTATTTTATGATTTTCGAATTGGGGGAGGGGCGCTAAAAAGGTATTGTGCCCCGGGGGCGAGTTTAGCTCGCTACGCCACTGGTTAGATAAGTCGTGGGCGTACCACCGCGTACGGCCAGGTCGGCTATCTCTTGTATCTCGCGACCCAGTGTCCTCTATTTTACAAATATGACGTTAAATCGTTATTAGTTTATGTCGAAAAAAAAAATCACATTATAGAAGTAGAGAAATTAATATTTAATACCACTTGGCGTCTTCACGGCCATTACACAGTCGACTAGGCCTGGGATGAAAGAAGGAAACTACAAAAAAATACTTGTGCCAATGTACATATCACCATGACAACCGATTCAACCACACAGTCCTGACGACAGATTGGATATTATATAAAGATTGTGCAAGCCTCGTTTTGAAATAATGTTTTCACTGCCGCCATTAATGATATTTATTCTCATCAGTCCATTCATGGAATAGAATTATTTATTACATATATATATATAAATATAAAGCCCCTAAAAATCCATGAACTCATGAATTGAATAATATATTATTGTTTTTTTTTTATATTTATCAAGCAAATTGAAAGCATTTTTATTCATCTTTAATGTCTTGAAAAAAAAGTGGCGTGTGTGTGTATTTATGAATGGAAAGCGTCATTGGAAAGAAAAGCGAATAACATCAATGGCGCGAGAGTTTTAAACACAAAACCGAGGACTATGTACATAGCGATGCGATCTATCTGTATTATATATAATCTGTGGTCCTGACCTTCATCAGATATTTCTAAACATGCGGAGTGGTGATGGGAAGAATACATCAAAGACTGCTGTACTCTTTTGCTCAGTAGGAAATTATTTCAAATTTTATGTTGTCTTCATGTTTTTTTCAAGCCTCTACTCACATTTTAAGTCGCACGCAACTCAAATTACTACAGTGTCCTTGAGGTGGCATCATGTCTAATATAAGCCGCCCTTAGATTTTCTGTCGCCCGGGGGTTTAAACTGTTCTGAAGATCAATCCCCCCACTTTTTTTTCTTATGATTATGCATCAAAACAATACAGGCTCAAATAGCCCCAGTTTAAAATATTTTATTTTCAAGTTTAAAAATAAAGATTGCTGACCTCCTTGCATACTTTGCTAATGTTTGTCTACCTGCAATACACAGAATAAAACCAAGATTTTACACCACCTGCAATACACAGAATAAAACCAATTTTTATTGTAACATCAATTAGAGTGGTATTTTTTAAAATGGCCACAGGTTTGATATTTATCTTTTAAGTTTATTGAACTTACAAGTTTGGTAATTTGTTTTTCCTTATTGCAATTTTTTAAAAATATAATTGAATTCATTTAACACTTAATAAAGTATACGTCCTTACGATGTTATGTTTTATGCGATAAAAAGTTGTAAAGTAAGATCAATGCTTAAGACGTGTTCTCCACATTTGACAGACAGAGACAAAATAAAGTTTCCCGATTTATTTTCTATGGCACAATATGTCTGTCTGTGAGGTCCATGTCTGTCTGTCTGTGAGGTCCATGTCTGTCTGTGAGGTCCATGTATATCTGTCTGTGAGGTCCATGTCTGTCTGTCTGTGAGGTCCATGTCTGTCTGTCTGTGAGGTCTATGTATGTCTATCTGTGAGGTCCATGTATGTCTGTCTGTGAGGTCCATGTATGTCTGTCTGTGAGGTCCATGAAAGAATGAGATGTTTTTTCTCTATCAGTCACTATTGGATTTTTTTGTAGTTCCCTTCTTTCATCCCCACTTAAGCCGATAGTGCAATGACCATGGAGGCACCACGGTAGACATGTGGGTAATTTTCAACATGACCTGAAAAATTCCCTTGGTTCTCACCAGAGATTGAACCCGGAAACTTTAGGTCGAGCGCTTTACCGCAAAATCATCCGTCCCCTCGATACTGTATGTAGACCTAAATTTAGTCCAAACCAGTACTCGATTTAAGAAAAAACCAGTGCCGGGGATGAACACAATTTTCTGCAGAGCCGGGGATAAATGTCTATGATTTCATCCCCGGCTGGGATATATTAGCTAAATCAGAACCGGAGATGACAGGTCTCAGTGCCGGGGATATCCCCGGCATCACCGGCGGTAAATCGAGCCCTGGTCCAAACTCATTAATGTATATAAAAGGAGTCATTTGAAATGTAAACTAAATTTAGCACGTTTTTTTTTGCAGGTTACAGCTATTTATAATCTTCATATCAACAATAAGACCATTAGAAATATTGGGGCGGGAAGCCCATAATAAATATCTTTGACTATTTCACGGTGACAAAATCTAAATTTATTGGATAACCGATCCTCCTTTGGAGCTACAGTTTCATTAACGCACTAAATTTCGGATGAGTTCTTTCAATGATAGTCACTTCCCGCATCTAACTATGCCATGCAGGAGTCCATCAATGAAGCTACAAACACAAAACATGTCCGATAAACTACGGATAGTCCGGTCCGAGCTGAAGTATCGTATCGATGTTCGTCAAACACACCGAGTGAAATGAGGCATCGAATCGACAAACACTAGTCTGTTAGTACAGTTAGTTCGTTGGCTGTTAGTTCTGTTAGTTCGTTGGCTGTTATTTCACACCAAAACATTCTCTCCAGGGTACTCGTTGATAATTTGATCATTAAATAATGGAACCAATATGTCCCAGCAGTCCTCACGATTTCAGTTGCTTCACTCTCGCAAATTAATTCATGCTCCATTTAATAAACTGAAATAGCATCCTATCGAAGAGACATAAGCCAGCTGCAGTATCGCACAACTTCCCCCCCCCCCCCCATAATTATCAAGTATGGTCGAGACCAGGATATAAATTATTGAGGCGTGTTAAATGTTATTGGTTACAGACCCACCCCCACCTCCACCCACTAACTCCACTAATCTGTTTAGATTTAAGTTGGTCCATGGGCCATTTAAGGTTTCTGCTAGTTGTTTTTTTTTTTTTTATTATTTTTTAAGCTACGCTAGCCATTTTTGGCACATGCATACAACATACCAATAAATGAACAAAGAAATAAAAAAAATATAAAAAAATTATTTTAAAATGTATTTTGTGACTTTTTTGAGAAAAAGTTGCATTTTTTTTTGGGGCCCCCCCCAAGGTAAGAAAAAAAATTATAAAAAAAATTCTATTTAATATTTCCAAAAAAAAAAAATTGGACGTTTGTTTGAAACACACTCGTTAACATTTGTGCAAAGTTATTTTATGATATCTACAATAGATTTTAAAAATTGGTTCTTTGAAAATTTTTGAAAATATGTCTTAAAATTACACTTTTTTACCCAAAAAAGTCACAAAATACATTTTTAAATAATTTTTTTTTAGATTTTTTTTTTATTTCTTTGTTCATTAATTGGTATGTTGTAAGCATGTGCCAAAAATGGCTAGTGTAGCTTAAAAATTAAAAAAAAAACAACTAGCAGAAACCTTAAATAGCCCATGGACCACCTGAAGACTTTCAGGATGATAGGTTCTTTTGGGGGTGGGGAGCTTTTTTTCTTGTGTACACTTTTGAGTTCAGAGGAAACAAAAAGTGTGTTATCAACATGCAAGTTATCAACATGCAAGTTATCAACATGCAAGTTATCAACATGCAAGTTATCAACATGCAAGTTATCAACATACAAGTTAGACGCTTCAAGTAAATTCTCAAGAAAAAAAGTAAATAAATGTTATCTCCCCCTTACCCCCCCCCCCCCATCCATCTGTGAGAACACAAATATGTTTCCTGTTAGCAGCATGTACAAAATTAATACAAGAGAATCTACTCTCTACTTCATGACACCTGCTGTCTGGTATTATTCCCCTCAGACAGCGATAACACAAACACCCTACGTTGGCGAATTTAACATGAAGATTATAGAAGTAAGATTAAAATAAAAATGAAAACATAAAAAAATATAGGAATAATAAAGAATTCCTAAAAAAAATAGAATATGGTGACAACTAAAATAACATTCAGAATGTACCCAGAACTCGTCTGATTTCAAAAAAATAAATAGAATTTTTGAAATTTGTGTTTGTTTTGCATCTAGTGGATAAATAAAATATAAAGAAGGCAGCTGTGAGCCGACCGACATTTTGAAACATTCTACAAACTTTGCATCACTTGCTAAATTCTAGAACTATATCTTCAACAGAACGAAAGTCTTGTTGTTTACTGCTATTGATGGCTGGAAATAGATTCAAATAAGACATTACTGTGATTACTGCTATTGATGGCTGGAAATAGATTTAAAATAGACATTACTGTGTTTACTGCTATTGGTGGCTGGAAATAGATTCAAATAAGACATTACTGTGTAGAATAAACTCTATTAACAATCCCATTCGTTTGTTGCCGTCTTGTAAATTTTTTTGCTAAATTCCTTTAGCATTCTGTTAGAGATTTAAAAAAAAATACAAATTTAGCCCTACATTTTATTTGTTTCTTTTTTTTATTTCCGCGCATTAATATGTCTACAATTGAAAAATGTGGCCGAAAAATAATTAATGACATTGCAATTTGAATATCCTGATACAATAATAATAAAAAAAACCCACGAGTGTTGCTAAAAATAAAACAAATAAATATCTCAAGGGAGGTCACCAAAATTGATTACCTGTTTTCTGCAACATTTCATAGCGATACAGCGATTTTTTTTTTTTGTTTATAAGAAATTGGATCCGTTTTGTTTTAAACTTGAAATGTAATTTAAATAAAAGCACGTGCAATTGAGAGAATTAGGAGTACAATATAGATTGTTTACCGCCCACAACCGTTAATTGTGGCGTGTGGGTGTCGCGCCATCTGACTTACTGCCAAATAGTCAAATTATTACTTAGCAGAAATAACCAGAAGGTCTTATTAGAGCTTAACTGTTATGACATGAATATTGTTCTGTATCTGGCTCTTGACTTAGCAGACAGCTAAGATCTATTTTAAGAGGTATTTAAATATGGAAAAAAGTGACTGTTTTGAGTGTTATCTAACAGACGACTTGAGTCAGTTCTTCAGTCTATTTACCATGTGATTGTGCGCATATATATATATATATATATCTGACCTCACATGTCCAGTATAGGACTCACACGTGACCTATCACATAGTCTACCTTCTAGTGATGATATTGTTGACTGTAATGTTGTAATGTTGCGACTTCAAATGCAGATGTCCTATATTATTTTCGTGTGAGGTCATGCAGTTAGAGCGCTCGACTATCAACCGGATAATCCCGGGTTCAAACCACAGTGAGACCCCTTGTGATTTTTTCAGGTCCTGGTGTAAGTCCCCCAAGTCCGCCCAGCATGAAACGGGTACTTGACTTAAAGTTAGGGGAGAAAAGGAGGCTGGGCGTTGTGCTAACCACACAATCCCTTTGTATGCCGAGGTTACTTAAACACATGAATTCTACACTTCATCTGTCCCGGTGAGCCCTTTGGGGCTTAAGGAAACTTTAAAAAAAACGTGCATGCGTTCTGAAGTTGTTCTACTTCCGAAAGAGCGACATGTAAATTAAATTAGACCAGGACTTCACATATTTTTAAGAAGCATCTCATATTTATTGATTTCTGCAATAAGGTGCAAATACAATTTAAAACAAAGTGTTTTAACAAAACTGTGAATTACAATATACTTACATATTATTTATGTAATATAATAATATACGTACACATTAAATATGTAAAACAACAATATACTTACACAATTATTACGTAATACAACAAGAATTTAATAATACATGCTCACCAGGTACATTGATACAATAGACATAGTGATTAGCGACAACCGTATGATGACAATGGACATGGCATGGCTTCAAAGGTGTTTGTTTATATGTGAAATATGGGCCATGTATTATCATATATAATAATACTCATTTCCAGTCTGCGTTAAATCGAAAGTAAAGAATGAATACAACAGTATTCCAGTTTAAAATACAACCATGAAAAAAATCGGATCTGCCCAAAACCAAAAAATAACCTAGCCTACCGATCAAGCCTAAGGGGATGTAACTCTATGCAAATGTTTTGCAGGGTACACAGCTAGTACTTATATAATTTGTTTAACCTATTTTGTAATACCATGTGATCTCATGTCTCATTGTGCTATGTAACATCTAAAGCAAAATACTTTCTCAAAATAAATGTTTGTGTCATTACTCTCATATATGTTATGTATGGTCATAATATAAAATATTTTATCGCACTTTACACGTATGTTTATGAATAGTATGTCATATAGTGTTCTTTGTATTTAAGTATTGCTAAAAACCTCAAACCTGTTACCTCGGCGTCACCCAAAGTTAAATAACAAAACGATAGCTGCCCCTTTTTTTTTTCGCTTAACGTCTGTAGTTCAACCAGACACTTACTTAAACACTGGCTTTAGAAATAACTAGTCGTCCCGCATTGTAATACGCCGCCTTATGAATCAATACGCTTGCTGTGATCCATCTTGGCCCACTTTAAACAACACGCTTGCTGTGGTCCAGCCACCCCCCCCCTCGTCTCTACACTATAGTGTTGTTTTTTTCCGGTGTCGCGAGTCGTCGACGTATTCGGGAATTCCACGATCTAAAAATAGTCCTGCGTCTTCTCGAAGTTGTGAAATATATATATATAGATATTTGCATTTAAAGTTATTGGATTAACTATGCATATATATATATATATATATATATATATATATATATATATATATATATTCATGAAATTTTAAAAAAAACTTGTTTGAGAATTTATAAAAACAAATTGATGCCCCTCAGTTAGCAAGTATTTTTATTTTCAAATGTACTTTGAGTGAATCATATGTGAAAATCCTTGACATAAGGCTTTAAATCAGCGGTCGGGGAACCGGGGTAAATGACCCCCAAATGGGGTAAAAATGAAATTTTAGGGGGTAAAAATGAAACTTTTGTGAGTAAAAAGTATATGTTTTTCATTTGCTATTTGGTAATATCAACTTACACAAAAATATTTTGGGGTAAGGCCTTAAAAAGTTCCCCGACCGCTGATTTAAATAGAACAACCAAATACTGTTTCAAATACATAAATACATACAGCAATATTTCATGACATTTTTGTTGACATATGCAAAACACAGACCTTCATATAAAGTAAGTTCAATTCAGCGTGAAACAAGTAACAATAAACTCGTCTCAATGAAGATCGGAGTAAAAAAAAAATAAAATGTTTACTTATTAATTAATCATTTGTTTCAGGTTTCGGTTGACTGGTTTTTATTTATTTATTTTTTTGGACAAACATCATTGACAATCAAACTGATGGTCATGCTGAGCGGATTCTTCCGGTCAAAGCTCCATACTATACACTCAGCGTCATTAACGACGTGCTGTGTCAAATAGCGGGGAGTGGGGGGGGGGTATTATGTTTTTCACACAAATAGAGACGACCCCCCCCCCTTACACACGGGGTTGGGGTTCCATTGACACTCATTCATCTGGTCTGTTTGGAGAGTCTGCTATTCTTTTTCAGTTTCCGATGAATTTTTTAAGAATGTCATCGATATGCTTGCTTATCGATGAAGGTATTTAAAAATTAAAAAAAAAAGAGAAATTTTTGATCAATAAGGTAAATATATTGAAGGAAGCTGAGCTCACTGGATTTCAGTTTCTACGATCGATCTTTTGAGTGCGTGAACAGGTTATTGTGTTTCTTCTGTTGTTATGCAAACTATATTTGAGCTAATGGTAAAAAATCGTAGAACTAGGATCAACGTTGATAATACTATTGAGACCGTCACGTGACTTGCAGCCAGACTGATGGAAATGAAAATATGGTATTGGAATAATCAAGTGACTTTAAGTCATGTAGATAAATTGAAAGAATCAAGTGGCTTTATGTCATATTGATGAATGGAAAGAATCAAGTGACTTTAAGTCATATTGATATATTGAAAGAATCAAGTGACTTCAAGTCATATTGATATATTGAAAGAATCAAGTGACTTCAAGTCATGTTGATATATTGAAAGAATCAAGTGACTTTAAGTCATATTGATATATTGAAAGAATCAAGTGACTTTAAGTCATATTGATATATTGAAAGAATCAAGTGACTTTAAGTCATGTTGATATATTGAAAGAATAAAGTGACTTTAAGTCATGTTGATATATTGAAAGAATCAAGTGACTTTAAGTCATGCTGATATATTGAAAGAATCAAGTGACTTTAAGTCATAATGATATATTGAAAGAATCAAGCCACAAGTCCGCCACATTGGCTGTAACGAAAATATCAAGTAACCATTCAGCCATATTGATGGTATGAAAATTATCAACTGCTAATTGAGCTATATTGATTGTATATCAAAAAATCACTTCACAAGCAATATGTGTATCAGTGTGTTTGTGTTTCCCCCCCCCTCCGGGTCAGTATGATACGTACCCACGTCCGATCAGTATGATACGTACCCACGTCCGGTCAGTATTATACGTACCCACGTCCGGTCAGTATTATACGTACCCACGTCCGGTCAGTATGATACGTACCCACGTCCTCAGACATTATCAGTCGTGAGCAACGTATCCGGTGTTCGCTCGTCTTCTTCATCAGCGCCATTTCCTTTATTCACTGACTTCCGTTTTGTGAGTCTTGAACACTTACCGCGGCAGATGAGCTCAAAGCACCTGTTCCTGAACCGCCTGGCTGCCATAAAGTACAGGAAAAAGTTCAATGCGTGAGAGCAGTCATACAGGATGTACTGCGCAGTCAAGAATACTTCTTTATCGGGAGGTGTAAACGCCATGAAGTAAACGCATGCTGGGAACGCGAGGGTTAGAAATAGAAGAGCCGTCAAGACCAGCATCCACGTGAGAGCTTTTTCCGCTCGCTCGTTCTCGTGAAGAATTTGTGCGTTGAAGCTGTTGACGTTGGAGTTTCGCGACGAAGTGTTGGGGGACCCTTGAAACGTCCGACGACGTTGTTTCGCGAAGAGCTTGAGTTTCGTAACTATTATTAGCGTGAAGGTGGCGATGAGAAGAAAAGGAACGAACATGACGGTGCTGCTTCCTATGGCAGGGAAGACATTGGTCATAAAGGTGATGTAGCCTTCTCTTATTAAACACGTCTGCTTGTTATCTTTTTCACCGGCATAAATCGCAGAGAAGTATAACGCCGCATGGTAGCTGAAGAAAACCGTAGACATCACGGCCACGCAGATGTAGCATCTTGGCAGCGTCACCAGGTAGCTCTTCTTCAGAGGGTAGCAGACCGAGATGAATCTCTCCACGGAGATGAACACCAGCGTCCAGTTGGCCAGGTGGGAGAAAAAGAATGGCACAAATTGAAGCCCGCAATACAGGTCAGTGGGTTCAACGTGAAGATGCAGCTGCAGGAACAGGAGCTTGGTCAGCAGTGCGGCGCCGTCGCTGAAAGCCAGGAAGGCGACCAAGAATGTTGCCGCGGTCAGGGACTGCATAGTCAAGATGATTATGATGGCCATGGTGTTTCCCGGAAGGCCAATGGAACATAGGACCCACAAATAATTGGTTTGGACGGCATTTAGCATGGTAGTGCTTGATGAGCTGTAAAAAATATAAGGTTTAATATGATGTAAATACCAACTGATGTAAATATATAAGGTTTTACACTAATGTATAAATACACTAATAAATAAACTGATGTAAATATAAACTGATGCAAATATAAACACCATCACTAATGCCAGCCTCTAAGAACGAACCGGCCAAGCTTCAATAGAAGAGGAGATCAGGAAGAGAAGGTGGGGATGGATAGGCCACACATTTCGAAAGCCGGCAAGCAACATCACTAGGCAAGCATTGAGTTGGAATCCTCAAGGAAAAAGATAGAGAGGTCGGTCTAGAAACACCTAGAGGCGAGAATTTGAAGCGGACATCACCAGGATGGGGTTCAGCTGGAAACAGCTGGAGAGAATGGCTCAGGATAAATTTGATTGACATTTCATTGCTATGCTGATTCACCATAACACACGTTAATGAAGCCCGTACGGGGTCAAATATTGATGAAAACTGTCTGAAGTGAAATGTTTGGAATTTGTTAGTGCATTCTGTGTGTTAGCTACACTTAAGATAAAACATCATTCAACTCAGGATAAAACAATGAGTAAATACTGAAAATTACAGCCTGATAACTCTTTTAGTTTTTGAAATATTCACGTTCAAATATCGCGAAAATGTAAATGTCACGCGAACTCGCGACTACCCTTAAAACTTTAAAAAATCATATCTCGGAAAGTTTTTAATCAAATGTTCTGAAATTATCAGGAATCACTCAACTTTGAATGTACCACAAGCCATGAAAATTTCAGGAAGATCTGAGAGGGTCGGGTGAACACCAACGGTTGAGTGGACATGGAATGACCCTGGAGATCTTTAGTTGGTGGCCCATACCCCGATAGGAGTGACGGGCAAAGATGATGATGAAATATAAACCGATGCAAATATAAACTGATGTAAATATAAATTTATGTAAATATAAATTTATGTAAATACATTAGTATAGAATAAATGTAAAAGCTGTAAAAGAATTAATAGATAAAATAAAGTAAAAAAAAATAAATAGCATTGAACACATTGCATTAAAATAGATTTAAAAAAATGGCGGGTTTTCGGCGGGTTTCTTACAGATTTTTGACTGATGACATTAAAAAAAAACCTAGTAACACGGCTGGAATATCCGGTTTGCATTTAAATGGTATTTGTACATTCCAGTTCAGTTCTGAAAAAAATCTCATAACATAATAGCGATTCGGGTTGTGCGTTAAATCGAAAGACAAAAATTAATACAACAGTATCCCAGTTTTTAAAAACAACCATGAAAAAAAAATCGGATCTTCCCGAAACCAAAAATAACCTAGCTTACCGATCACGGCTAAGGGGATATAACTCTATGCAAAGGTTTGGCAGGGTACAGCTAGTCGTAAATAATAGGGCTATAATCTAGGTATAAAACCAGTCATAAATGGTATTTCTCAGGTACTGACATTTTTTAGTTGCTTCCAGGTGGCTGGGCGTTGTGCTAACTGCACGATTCCCTTAATATTTCATGGCTACTTAAACAGATGAATTCCATACTTCATATCCCCCGAGGCCTACCAGATAACTTTCTCAATACTCCTCTGGAGAATTATTATTATTGGTAATGTATGAAATGAAGGAGATATAGAAAGATAGTTTATTGCTAAATTGAATTGTTCAGAATTTTATCCATTTCAGTATGCACATGTTTCAATTTATTTTAATCTTATTATTTATTTCAATTTTTTTTTCATATAAATTTTTATAAATAATTATATGAGCTTGCAATTATCACCTGCAGGTTTTTTTTTTATTTACATTAAAACTTTCAGATTTTAAATTGACGAAGTAACACAGTTCTACTTACTTATCCATTTTCTCTGGTGATAAATTCACTATCTGTGCTGATAGTTTTGGGTATGAATTTGTGCTGTCTCCACAGTCTGGTGGTGTCCTGACCTACATTTAACGAAAATAAAAGATAATGTTTTAAACATTATCCTAAATTTATTTTCAGTTTTGAGAAAGTAAAATTAGATCTAGCTCAAAGGAAAAAATGTGTCTACATTTTCATTGAATTAGTACAGATATGACACACACACGCACACAATTACAAACACACGCACACACACAATTACAAATACACACAACTACTAACACACAATTACAAACACACACAATTAGAAACACACACAATTACAAACACACACAATTAGAAACACACACAATTACAAACTCACACAATTAGAAACACACACAACTACAAACACACACAATTAGAAACACACACAACTACAAACACACACAGATACACACACAACTACTAACACACAATTACAACACACACAACTACAAAAGCACACAACTACAAACACACAAACTACAAACATTCACACAACTACAAACACACACAGCTACAAACACACAATTACAAGCACACACAGTTACAAACACACACACAAAACTCAAACACACACAACTAGAAACATGCACACAACTACAAACACACAGAATCAACTACAGACACACACAACTATAAACAAATACAATTAAAAAAAACACAATTACAAACTAACACACAACTACATAAACACACAGTTACAAACGCAAAAAACTACAAACACACACGACTACAAACAAACACAATTACAAACAAACACAAATACAAAATAACACACAACTACAAACACACACAATTACAAACACAAACAACTACAAAACAAACACAACTACAAACACACACAAATACACACACAACTTCAGACACACAAACAACTACAACCACACACAACTACAAACACACACACAACCACAAACATACACGCACATTTACAAAAACACACAACTACAAACGCACATAAATACAACCACACACAACTACAAACACACAAACAACTACGAACACACACACACAAATACAAACAAACATTTCAACAAATAGCTAGCAAAATTTATATAAAACAATAAATACATAGTAAAAATTATAACAAATCATAGCAACAATATATTTCTACAGTAATAAACCTGGATATAAAATAAACTACAAGAACTGTTCCCCAGTACGCACGGTATTCCACAAGTCAATGTAATTATGAAAAATACATACAAGCCTATAATTTTCTTTTGTAATTGGTAATCCAAAAAAAAAAGAACGCACGTATTATAAATCAACAGACAGCTGTTGCTAACAGTGAGATTTATCCGATAGGAAGTTGGTGAGAAGGGTTTTATTCAGGTTATATTTGCACCAATTTGTCTTGGTGATGTTTTATCGTTTTTTTCGTCCTTGGAAAACAACAAGCATGACTGCGGAAGTTATTTTCTGTTGTATTTCCAATTCATAATTGTAGTTTGTTTCTCAATTAACATTTTGAACGATCATGATCAATGAATTAAATACAATAATTTATTTAGGGAATAGCATCGACCTCCCACTCTCATCAATATATGCCATTTCTCTCTCTCTCTCTCTCTCTCTCTCTCTCTCTCTCTCACTGTGTGTCTCTCTCTCTTTGTCTCTCTCTCTTTCTGTCTCTCTCTCTCTCTGTCTCTCTCTATGTCTTTGTCTCTCTATGTCTCTCTCTTTCTGTGTCTCTCTCTAAGTCTCTGTCCCTCTCTCTTTCTCTGTCTCTCTGTTTCTCTCTCTCTCTCTCTCTGTCTGTCTCTCTCTCTCTCTCTTACTCTTTCTCCATCTCACTTATTTACTCTATCTCTTTTCTTTCCCTCTTTCCCTACACGAAGTTTACTTGCTAGCGAACATTGAGAGACAATACAGTTGGTGTACAAGACAATACAGTCGGTGTACAAGACAATACAGTCGGTGTACGTGACAATAGAGTCGGTATACAAGACAATACAGTCGGTGTACAAGACAATACAGTCGGTGTACATGAACTTGTATAGTGAATAAAACTAAATGTTTTATTTTAATTTCTGTTTAAGACATTATTTTGTATACTCACCTTTGTGGAAAGTCTAATGAGGGTTGATGGTGATTAGTCAGTGTAATAAAAGTGACTGCTCACAGCATCAAACACGAGACCATAGCTATCAGCCTACTCAGTCGAACATCCACCTAAGTTACGTATTAAACGTTAGGACGCACGTACACAGTTCTTATTGAGCATTAACATTCCGTACATAATCTTAAAGTAACTAATCCCTCCAGCTGCTACCGTTTCCTGAAAATGTAAAGCAGCAAAGAAAGTCTGCACTGAACGTGCCATTTAACAATTCGTTTTTCAAAAACTAAAAAAGATTTGTCTTACCACAGTTATAAAAAAAACCAAGGAAGTTGATAAATTATCACGTACATTGATAACATTTCTTCCGGTTGTTTTTTGAGCATGGCTGGTTCGAAAAAAATACGCGATTGTGCTAAACAAAGTGTGGATGTCAAGTACCTTACGTTATAATAACAATCCACGAACATAAACATGGATAGATACATAGATATATATATATATATAGATAGATATATAGATAGATATATAGATAGATAGATAGATAAATAGATAAATAGATAGATAGATAGATAGATAGATAGATAGATAGATAGATAGATAGAAAGATAGATAGATAGATAGATAGATAGATAGATAGATAGATAGATAGATAGATAGATAGATAGATAGATAGATAGATAGATAGATAGATAGATAGATAGATAGATAGATAGATAGATAGATATTGGCATAGAAAAGCCTAACCTATTTCCATGTTTTCTTTCTAATCATTTTATCTAAGAGCGCAGGATCATAAGGGTCTGTCTGTGTTTTAATCAAGTGAGAAAACAGTCACTGTGATAGTAAATATACAAATATCATGAATGAAACTGAAAGTAAACATCCGCACACACAGGAACACTATAAGTGAAATTCGTAAAGCTTTCTTTATGTCTAGTATCGATTATGACTTGTGTTACACATCGATAGACTATTTATTTACACAGTATATATACACACAGCAACATTCCCAATCTCTCTTACTTACCCCCATTTCTAACTCACGTCTCATTTACACTCACATAACTGGCGGTGGGGTGGGCAGAAGACTTAACCAACCATACTATCCCACCTCACCCTACCCTACCCTATCCCACCCAGTCCCTCCCTCCTCCCTCTCCCCCCCTCCAGTCTGTTACGCACGTCAGAATAAAAAAAAAGTTTGGCATTCCTGCAAACTAGACATTTGTTACTGTTAGTCTTTCTATAAAATAGATTTGTTAGTTCAAGTACTACTCCTGTACATCTACTCACGATACTACTCCTGTACATCTGCTCACGACCTCTATCAATAGGGGTGTACACACACAATGTCAAAGCCGTTGTGTGTGTGGAAGAGAGCGAGTTGAATTATTCTACTGCTAATGATCATTTTTCGTGAAGTGAAGGTTTATATGTGTGAGTGATGTCAACGCATGAGGTATATTAGACTCACACTTCATTATGTGTGTTACACTGTAAGTTACACAAGACACCTGGCCACGTCTCATTCAACTGAGCTTTG
>JAGDYQ010000252.1:276941-286941 GCA_021962125.1 Bulinus truncatus
CCAGTGGGTCTAACACTTCTAATCACCAGTGGGTCTAACACTTCTAATCACCAGTGGGTCCAACACTTCTAATCACCAGTGGGTCTAACACTTTGAGAAACACCGGGCTATGCCATCTGCTTTTGCAGACAGAAGTAATACAAAGCCGTTGAGTGTTGATGTCAACTTGGTAGTCTTGAATACAACAAATCGTTTCAATGTATATAAAACAGACCAAAGAAAAGTCTACTGAGTCTGCTAAAACAAAGTATCGCGTACAAGTAATCTAACTTGAAATCAATTTAGACTAGGATATGAAGAAAAAAAATACAAATAAAAAAAAAAAATTGGAAACGTCTTAACTGTCGTCGGCTGCTGCTTGGCTGTGACGGAAATTGATGGTATTGTCGACTGACGCGGACATATAAATATTGGTAGACTGACGTAATGCTCCCACCCCACCCTCTCTCCTTTTAGTCCTTTCTGGTTTGGCGGATATTACCGCTAGAGTGCTTGGTGTTATTTTGGCACTGGTGGGGGTTGGGGCAGGGGGGCAGATTGGCGGGTCAGAAGGTTTTTAGGCGGATTTAAACTTTTTGTTAGGTGACCTAGTGCTCCTTGGCAAACCATGACAGCAAGGGCCCTATACAACCTTACCCCTCAAAAAGGGTCCACCTTTTGCCTCAGCAAAGTACACAAAATAGAGTTCATTTGGCAAGGGGGCTCCCCCAAGGCTTGGTCAGCATGACTAATCCTGCGGCCCTGACTCGAACGTCTACAAATTCATACATCTTTTTTCTCAAAATGGTCGCTATCCCTGCCAACCCTCTTTTATTTTATTTTTATACATTATCTTTAAACATTATATAAATGTATACATTGCTTAAGTTTATTGTTTTTAAAAATTAACATTTGGCAACACCCATACACATAGACATGAATAAAAATTCCTTCTGTTGTCTTATTTCTATCAATATTTTTTTTTTTACTTTATTTAAATCGTTTTGTTTACCTGGGTCCAAGACTCTGGCAAAGTAGGTCAAAAACAGGCATTCATCTGACATCATGTAGTTCCGAGATAACACAATGATTATTTTACCATTACACCTGAGGAAATAGTTAGTCTCGACGTTACGTTGTCTACTGTATACATTAATAGGTTAGAAAAAATCTGGTTTAAAAAGCTGGCTACAAAAAAAAAAGAGTAAAATGTTGAGAGAAAAACCTGTACAGAAGACCTGAATGTGACATTTGAAACGAATAAATGATTGCTTATTACTGTATTTTGTGTGCTGTCTTGTAGAGGTATTAAATAAAATACGTTTTTTTTTTTAATATGCAAACTTTCAATGTCAGTTGTCTCGGATGACAACTAAATAAAAATATTTCATTAAAAAAAAGTAAATGATAGTGTAAATTCCATCTAAAAAATTTACTTTTCTTGAAGAAGGCTTAAAAGGTAATATGTTGAGGGAATTCATTTTTATAGAATGGGCCTATGATCATCCTTTGGGGAGAGGGCGTCTAGGGTAACCTTCTATAGTGCCCCCACCCGCCCCACCGCGTGAGAAGGGCGCAGCGATAAGGGATTCATTTGTTATCAAGCTGTAAACTAAACATAACGTGTAAGCCGAAATCTGTTACTTTAAAGTGTCACCATACACTTTCTCGTATGTCCGTCTTAAATTAATAAAAGATTATTAGCAGAAATAAAACTACATCGTATTAATATATTCAGTTTGTTTCTGTTTTGTACGAAACACTCACCTGTCTTCTAAAGCTTTCGCCATGTTCTCGTACATAGGGCCCGTAAGGACTAAATCTCTTGGAGGAAGAAAAATTCTGAAGCCATAGTTTTCCAGCATCCTGTGGAAGGACAGGCCGAAGTCAGTCAGGTCTTTAGGTGCACAGCACAGGTAGGCTACGTAGTTCCGTTTGTAGTGGCCTGGTTTATCTGCAGGACACACAGGTACACATGGAATTCATTGAATACATGAAATACACGCAGAGCCGTTCATGGTATTTTTAAGGACAGAAACATACAGAGATGTGTGTGGACCCTAGAAAGAGATGTGTGTGGACCCTAGACAGAGACTTACAGAGATGTGTGTGGACACTAGACAGAGATGTGTGTGGACCCTAGCCAGAGACAGAGATGTGTGTGGACCCCAGACAGAGACTTACAGAGATGTGTGTGGACTAGGGTGATAACAAAAAAAAATTTTTATGAAACCACTTGCAATCGAGGAACTTTTATGTGTAATTTAAGAATATCAATCGCATTTTTGATTTTTTTGAAAAAAGTTCCCCCACCTCCCCATTTTTCGGAAGAAAAAAGTGAAAAAAATATGTTTTTTCAAAAAAGGACATGTTTTTTTTTATCTTAATTCAAAAGAGTATTAATAATAACTAATCAACTTTTATTAACAAATAAGATATAGAACAGTTAGTAACATGTACAGAATGTACAAGAAATGTTCAAAACATATTTCGTCCTATGAACTTCAGATTCAAAAATTAAATTTTTCTCGATTTCGCATGAAGTTCCGCCATCAGTTTCACAGCACGTTCAGCAATTTGGTTAGATCTGGGAATGTCAATTAATGACTTCTCGACTGACCAATGGGTCTTTAAACACTTAATTGCCTTCTTGCATCTTATCTTGATGAGTGAGGTAAACAGTTCATTGAAGGACGCTTCATTGTAGTGTTGCGAATCGAACCAAGCATTTGCCCATTCGTAGCAGATGAAGTTGCAGACAGAAGCGAGAATAATGCGCCACTCTGGTATCAGAAATAATGCTATAACAGTAAATATTGCATGTGAGTTCCATCTTGCCTGGTGTAAATTTGGTAATTTATTCCAGCTGATGCGAGGTCAACGTGGGTTCTCGCCTGTGCTAACTGTCACAGAGTGACTGTGTGCGCTGTGGGGTGAATAACGGTATGGTATGTATGGGCAGGGGAGAGCATGAGTGTGTAACTGGAGACTGTATTGTATTCTCTGTGGGTCTGTGTGCGTGTGTGTAACTGGACAGTGAAAGACAGTTAGTTGTACGATGACCTTTGTACGGTGAGGTCGTGTTTGAGCTTAGTCATTAGAAGTAGACGCGGTCAGTAGTAATTGGGGTTCAGAATTTCTTAGCTAATAGTGTGTTTGTACTTAATAAAAGAGCTATTGAGTTTCTTCAGAGGAATTGTGTTAATTTCGTTATCAGTGTTTCTGTTGTGATATCTGTTAGTAGGTAAAAGACGACGGAAGATAAAATTACATTGTGATACTAACATCTTTTGTCGCAAGAAGCGGTAATCAGCTTGAAGAGTGACATAGTTTTGTGTTAATTTGCCTATGAAGGAATAGTTGAGTTCTTGTTTGCTCATTGACTCTTGAATAAGAAAATTCATGACATGTTTCAGAAGAAGGTCGAGTACATGGTGCTGACAGTCAATATATTGTGGCTTCTGAAAGCCATTGCTCAAGACATCATCCTGTATGAGCTCTACAATCCCGTGCAAATGGTCAGTATTTCTGCGGTCGTGTTGCAAATTAACATACAAATATTTTCTCAAGCATCATATTCATCTATTAGCTGATGTAGTTCATTGTGAATGGCCGCGGCAGAACCACTCTCACATTTGAGAATACCGAGTTTGATTTCGGTTGTCACCTTTTTCAGCAAACCTACTTGATTCTCTTCCCCTTGCACTCTTTTACCATCAAACTGGATACAATAGGGATCTTTGCTTTGAAGTTTTTGAACAATTTTAGTTTTCATTTTCCGTCCTTCAGAGATTACTCATTTCTAGACACCCGCCTGACTTGGAACCGGCACATCATGACCCTGTTCCAGCAATGGTTGCAAGACCGTCATGTGCTTTATGTGTGGAAATGTTTTTCAGTACTAGTAAACCCGCCGTTCTAGTGCTTGCTCTTTGGTATTTCGGTTTGCATTCAGAAGATGACGTTTAAGAAATAGTTGGCGACTCGGGTGAAGAAGCAGAGGTTTCAGAATCCGAAGATTTTGAGACAGTTGTATGTTTTTGTGTAGGTTTTGAGACAGTTGTGTGTGTTTGTGTAGGTTTTGAGACAGTTGTATGTGTTTGTGCAGGTTGTGAGACAGTTGTATGTGTTTTTGTAGGTTGTGATTGAGAAAAAGCTGGCCCAGAGATTGAGTTTTTGATATAGTCGGGTTCTGCTTTTCTTGGGTGGAATGATTACAAAGGGGCTTGTTTACCCATTGAATAACCAATCTTTCCTCCACTGTTAAATTGGCTCTGGTGATCTCCTTTTATCCTCTGTGCTTTTCCAGTCTTCCATTAACGTTGGTGACATCAAATAACTGAGAAAGTGTTGGGTCAGATGGTTTCTTTTTGTTTTTGTCATATAAATCAATTAGACCATTGAGTTTCATTCTGATTAGTGTGCTGGATAATAGTGGAAAGTCTAGAATTTCCCTCCAGAGCAATTCTATATCAGTAATCATAATTTTGATTCGATCCAGTCGCCGTTTCTGGCTATTGAACAGAAAAGTGAAGTTTCCAAGAATTTGACGGCATCCATGTGAGATTGATTAGCTTTTCAACAGATAGAATTCTTGGATACCTCTTCTGTTTAGATGATGAGGGAAGATGAGTATAATAAATGCCTTGTTTATAAACAAATGGAAACAGACGACTGAAATGTGCTTAAAAGCAGTCTAGAAAGTCATATATAATAATTCAGTGTGAAATCAAAAACGAGCGTCAAACTGCGCGATATGAGAAAACAAAAATTAAAAGGTGGGGGAACTTTTTTCAATTTAAAAAAAAATTAATGTTGTTACTGTCATCTACATACAATTGTTCCTCGAATGTAAGGGGTTTCAGTTTCGTTACGAAAAAATATGAAAATAGTTATCACCCTAGTGTGGACCCTAGACAGAGACTTACAGAGATGTTTGTGGACCCTAGACAGAGACAGAGATGTGTGTAGACCCTAGACATAGATGTTTGAGGGCTAAGGGCAAAGTATAAGTAAGGGTTAACATCAGATTTGTAGGAAATCATACCAAAGTGGGGGGGGGGGCTATTTAGCTGTGGGGCCCTATCACAATATACTTATAAACTAACACCAACAACAATGTTTATGTTTAAATCTTAACTTTTGCCATAATAAAGACTTTCTAAAATAGAATAAATATTTTAAAAAATTCCCTAAACCTTTAAAACGTTATGGGCTAAATGAGCTGAATATAAATATTTGTAATTAATGATGTAAGTTACTAAAACAAAGTACTTGACAATACAGTGTTTTTGAAATTCTTCATCTTGGATTGGTGTCTTTCAGAGTATATTTTTACATATTTCTAAGGCGGCTTGATAGTGCACTTGACTTATATACAAAGGGTTCAATTCTAAATACTGATGTACAAATAAGTTAGCTATAAATAATTTACAACATTTTCTAAATTTCTTTAAAATTTTGAGGATGAATTTAGGCAAATGGCGGGAATTCAAAATGGAAGGGTCTCCCCGGTTTTTTTTTTATAATGACCTTCTTCGAAATTTGTGGCAAAAAATCATTTTGAAAAATATTACAGTAAACAACCTTTGCCTATTAAACAACCTTTAAAAAATGTAATGATATATTTAAAAGATAATTTTTTTTTTTCTTTTACACATGCAACTTTATTTTTTCTACTTTCTATGGCCATTTTTCCCCCATTTTTTGCCGCGCTCCAACCGGCAACCCATAATCCACTTCAGACATTGATTGCATGGTCTTATTGTGCATACTTTCTGAAGACATTGGGACCCTTGACAAAATCTATACGTTCAACTACTTACATTAAGCATACGATGTCGTAAAATGGTTTACCATTACACCATAAAAACATAAAAAGTGAGTAGTAGGGAAATGAGAAGAGAAAGTAATACTAAAATACTACTAGCGGGCTATATGATTGTTTCCCTTTGAAATGAGACAATTTAAAAAAAAAGTGGTGGGGGGCAGCATACTTACCAAATATGGAGATCATATCAAACTGTTGTTGTTGTGACGTAGGACTTCTGCAGGTATTTCTGGTATCACGTGGCCTCTCATCGCTGGACGACAATGACGTGGACGAATCGTCAGAGGTCAAAGATGTGGAAAGTACGTTGGAGGATGATGGAGATGCTCTTGAAGACGTCAATGATATCGGAGACGATAATGAAGGCGGGTTGTGTGACCTGCCGTCTGTGAGCTTCGATCTGCCGTCTGCGAGCTGCGATCTGCCGTCAGTGAGCTGTAGCCTGCCGTCTGTGAGCTGTAACCTGCCGTCTGTGAGCTGCGATCTGCCGTCTGTGAGCTGTAACCTGCCGTCTGTGAGCTGTAACCTGCCGTCTGTGAGCTTCGATCTGCCGTCTGTGAGCTGTGACCTGCCGTCTGTGAGCTGTGACCTGCCACCTGTGAACTGTGACCTGCTGCTTGTGAACAGTGTGACCGCAACATCGTCCATTGTAAGATCCGCTTCGTCGTCGTCATCATCCTCACCTCCGATTTTCGGCATGTAATCTGAAAGTAAATTTAATTCGATATAAAAAAAATAACGTTATCAATGAAGGTTAGCGATCAATTTTTCAATCACTACCATCACAGCCATCAATGTCTTTCATCAAAAGGCTTATCAAATTGTTTTTTTTTTTTTATAAACAGAAGATGAAATTTCAAAACGGGTTTTTAAATTTATTTTACTATCTGAAATCAATTTTTCGAACAGTTTCTTGTAAAATAGAAAAGGCACAGAGTAAACAATGTTTGAATAAAGACTGTATGTTTTGTTGAAACGCTGTTTCGCCCAACACTAGAAATCATATATAATAATACTCATTTCCAGTGTGCGTTAAATCGAAAGTAAAGAATTAATACAACAGTACTCCAGTTTAAAATACAACCATGAAAAAAATCGGATCTGCCCGAAACCAAAAAATAACCTAGCCTAGCGATCAAGCATAAGGGGATATAACTCTATGCAAAGGTTTTGCAGGGTACAGCTAGTATAAAATTATTTACATAATGATTATCAACAATTACGTATGCAGCCTATAGCAATTAGGCCGTGTATAATTTGACTGTAGGGAATGTTTAAAATAATGATTACCATAAAGGTCAGAGGTTGCCTAGTGTGCAATGTTAAATGGCCTGTGTACCTATGAATATGAATAATTTAACACACGAAGAGACAGACAGATATAATGAAAGATAGACAGACTGACTGACATGTAGATAGAAAAGATTGATAGACAACAAACAGATAGATAGACAGACGAACGGATGAACAGAAAGATGTGTGAAGTCCCTATAAGGATGAGATGAAATCTCTTAGATCCATTAAAACCACTAATGGGACGGTTTTTTGCGGTGCCATTTTTTTCATCCCCACCGCAGCCGATGGTGCAATGACCATGGAGGCACCGGGAAATACATAGCGAGATTGTAATCAAGACCTGAAATATCCGTTGATGATCGAACCAGGGTCCCCCAGGTCGACAGTCGATCGCTTTACCACACGACCATCCGTCTCCTTAAGCGCCCATCTTTCCCCACCACGCCTAGCTTTAAACCCGTCCCCAGAGCATCTTTCATCCCTGACCATAGCAGAGAAGAGATTTGGTTGTGGTGGCCCAATGCTAAATCAGGGCACAAAGCACGTGTCCTTTTCTTAGACAAAGAGACTCATTGAAGAGACCTACTTATACAAAAAGACTCATTGAAGAGACCTACTTATACAAAAAGACTCATTGAAGAGACCTACTTACACAAAAAGACTCATTAAAGAGACCTACTAACACAAAAAGACTCATTGAAGATACCTACTTACAGAAAAAGACTCATTGAAGAAACCTACTTACACAAAAATAGAACCAGTCCAAAAAACTTGAAAAAATTAACAAATGTTTCGTAAAAATTCAACACAAATTCTCCAGTTATGAATTTCATGTGACTGAATGTTGTCTCTAGGCTATCTTAACGTATTGTTTACTGATATAATGTTTAATTATTGGCATTCTATGAACAAAACTTTTCATTGATAACCTTCAAAGAATTTAAAAGTTTCATGGCACTGTTTTCTGCTATAAATGAGCTTTAAATAAAGAATTATTTTAGTAACAAGAATTATTTTATACAGCAATGTTTACATATGCTTATCAATGATTGATGTGATGTACGTCGTCCTGGAATAGATTAGAAATAAAATGGTTGGTGTTGTTTATTAAGATTTGAAAATTATAAAGAGCTAAATATAGCAGCTATCGGAATTTTAGTGGGAAAACCTGCTCGGTGTAAAAATCCCATCTCAATTTATATTTAATGTTTCCTCTTTAAAATTACATTTCCAGGATGTCGAGCTTGAAAATAAAAGGGGATTCCCCTTAAGACGAGTACTGCATCTCATCACTTGAGTCCACGGTTACACCTCCCTCACCCATCCACAATGTCCAGCCTTTGATTCTCAATAGCGGAAACGTAACACACTTATAAACATTTTATATGGCCCTTGATTTAAAACAAAAAGATTTCAAGTACCCCTACTGCTAGTCCCAGATTTAAAAAAAAAGCGAATTCGCCCTAACGGTAAAACACCAGGAACATAAATATATTGGAGAAGTAGGGGAATCACCATAAACACGTTGTGGTGGTACATACACTTCTTGGTCAGCGGATCTCAAAGTGCGGGTCTCGAGGTAATCGGAAGTGCGTCACAACAAAATGAATTCATTACACGATCGAGAATGTATACACATTGTTTTTTAATTGACTTTGTTTCTCTTTCTTTGCAGGCAGTTCGCGAAAATAGAACATGTTTCTGAATAGGGCACGAATCGATAATGTTTGATAACCTCTGTTTTGATGTAAACAGAGGGTGGATCATCTAGGAAACCATAATGTTGGTATAATACTATGAAACTATAATGTCAGTATAAAAAAAGAATAAAGGAAGATAATGACACTTGACTCACACACTTTCATACCATAAGTTCAAGTGGAGTCGACTACTGTAATGAAATATTTAGAACATCATATAACACGATATTTTACATTGACACATAAAGTAATGTAGACCAAAAAAAAAAGTTAATTAATAATTAAAAGTAACATTAAAAGCGTGGGTGATTACTATTTTCTGAAATTAGTTGATAAGTATCAATAAATAGATAAACACATAGTCTATTTACGTAGATGGGCACCAACGCTTCTATTTTTAGCAATGAAAAATATTTCTAGGTTATTTTTTTTTACTTTTTATCAAAACTTTAAAAATTATTTTTCTCTTCATTTTTTTTTTATTTTTACATGTCAATTTTCTTTTTTATAAATCCTGCAAAATATCAACAGATATAAACAAATAATTACTTTGTTTAAAAACACTCGATACTGTCTTCAATTTTTTTTTTTTCAAAATATACTAGTTCAAGTATGTTAGTATAAATTTCATATGATAGGCAGCTGATTGCAACTAAGGCTCCAACAACATTGTTTTGCATCGGGCTAGATACCTTCTAAGGCGGGATCGGCTACTTGAGAGATCTCCCGTGTTGCCTCCATGGCCATTGCACTATCGGGTATGGTGGAGATTCAAGAAAAGCACCATTAAAACCGCCCCATTAGTGGTTTAATGGATATAAGAGATTTCATCTCATCCTTACAGGGACTTCACACACACACACACTGGCAAGATTAAGTATTTTCTTTGGGAATTTTTTTTTTAATGCTGAACTGCACGTAACCTGTTCCGAGTTTAAATGGCTGTTAAAGTGTTCAAGAAGAAAATGTTTTCTTGCACAAATAAGTTGTTGGGAAATGATTTTTTTCTAAATTTCTTTTAACTGATGTTAAGGTGGAACGAATGGACACATCAACAGAGGTGATTTCTAACGCCCTTTCTGTGGGGCGTATAGACTTGTTGGCGCCCATCTGTGGGGCGTATAGACTTGGTGGCGCCCATCTGTGGGGCGTATAGACTTGGTGGCGCCCATCTCCTCGCCAAGTCAGCGGCGAA
>JAGDYQ010000252.1:291941-492220 GCA_021962125.1 Bulinus truncatus
AACACAGAAGCTAAGTTATTTATATTAGTGTGGGCCAGCACACAGAAGGTAAGTTATGTTTATCATGTGGGGCAGCACTCAGACGGTAAGTTATGTACATCATTGTGGGCCACCACACAGAAGGTAAGTTATTTATATTATTGTGGGCCAGCACACAGAAGTTAAGTTATGTATATCGTTGTGGGCCAGCACGTTCTCTGGTGCTAAATATCACTTTGTCTTACTTTGTCTTAAAACACATTGTCACAGGAAGTCTACACATGTTTCTCTCATTGGATATTTTGTTGCTTATCATAAACCAACCAAAAAGCTGAGATTTTATCTTAGAATTTATCTGCCACTGATACGGGGGTCACTTAAACATAAACATCCCCCCTCCCCCTCCCACAGTGTGTGCTCATATCTGGTAAAGAACTTACTTGTGTTTTATTTAACAATTTTTATGTTTGTATTTTGTTTGTTTGTTTCTACCAACAGTCAGGCCGATAGTTTCCTGATATAAATG
Source organism: Bulinus truncatus (assembly GCA_021962125.1). NCBI lineage: Eukaryota > Metazoa > Mollusca > Gastropoda > Planorbidae > Bulinus > Bulinus truncatus. Next base: position 292,447 of record JAGDYQ010000252.1, read on the forward strand.
TCCAGAAAATCAATCGTTCGATCCATGGCCGTAGCTGGCTATTGTTGCGCCCTGCGCGGGTTAAATTTTGAACTTTCACCTTGTCCGGAGAGTGAATCCGAATCCCTCATGTAGACAGTCGCCACTCGTTCCCTCCTCTCTATCATCCATGTAGACAGTCGCCACTCGTTCCCTCCTCTCGATCGTCCTCAAAAAATTACGAACAAGGAGAAACTTTATCTGAATAATTTTAACTACTAAAATGTTGAAATATTGTCCATTAGCTGGCTGTTCACAGATCATATATACAACTAATGTGACGGTTTTGTAGTGCATTTATTTCATTCCTACCAATGACGACTCTATCGTGGAATGGCCATAGAGGCACTACGGGAAACACGTACGGAACTATCGGAACTTTTATAATGATCTGGAAAATCCATCGGGTTTTACCGGAGATCGAATCCTGGCTTCTCAGATTGATATTTGCGCGATTTACGCTGCTCGACCTTGCGACCTAACATAACATTCGCTTATTACGTATAACTTTTGGTATTTTCTTTAACTTACTTTAAGATAATACTTAAGTTAACTACAATGAAATGTCTACAAATAATTTAATAAGTGCAGCACTTAAAGAAATAAAAAAGCAAAAGAGAATCACAGAGACAATTTCCTCAAATGAAACATTAATCACTTTTTTAAAAGACAAATTTTTTTTTTCATTTTGAAGATTCCAAGTCAAAACGACACAGACATATCCCTATGATAAATGGTAATGTTCAGGTAATCCAGGAAAAAATGCAATTTTTAAATGGCTGAAAATATGTTGCAATAAAAGCAGAAAAAAAAATAAACGAATAATCTTCTCTTTAACAAGAATCCTTGAGCCGGTTGAGTGAGTGCTAATTAGACACAGCTGTACTCACACAGGTAGATAGCTGAAGTCTGGAGTAAATTTAGAAAATTATTTTTGTGATCTTTTAAATGTAATTACCCGGCCTTCTAGTTTATCCGCTGTCAAAGTAATTACCCTTCACCGGATAGGTTAGATGATCTTCACCGGGTAAGTTTGATGTTCTTCACCGGGTAAGTTTGATGATCTTCACCGGGTAAGTTTGATGATCTTCACCGGGTAAGTTTGATGATCTTCACCGGGTAAGTTTGATGATCTTCACAAGATAAGTTTGATGATCTTCACCGGGTAAGTTTGATGTTCTTCACAAGGTAAGTTTAATAGTCTTCACAAGGTAAACTTGATGATCTTCACCGAGTAAGTTTGATAATCTTCACCGGATAGGTTTGATAATCTTCACCGTGTAGGTTTGATAATCTTCACTGGGTAGGTTTGCTAATCTTCACCAGGTAAGTTTGATGATCTGCACCTTAAAAGTTTGATAATCTTCACCGAGTAAGTTTGATAATCTTCACCGGGTAGGTTTGATAATTTTCACCGGGTAGGTTTGATAATCTTCATCGGGTAGGTTTTATGATCTTCACCGCGTAAACTTGATGATCTTCATCGGAAAGTTTAATGATCTTAACAAGGTAAGTTTGATGATCTCCTCCGGGTATGTGTGATGATCTTCACCGGGTAAGTTTGATAATCTTCACTGGGTAGGTTTTTATGATCTTCACCGCGTAAGCTTGACGATCTGCATCAGATAAGTTTAATGATCTTCACCGGGTAAGTTTGATGATCTTCATTGCAAGTTATATTACCTGGTATATTTTTTACACTATTTGTTTTCTTATCTACTGTCACGTGACATATTTTTTATCATCGATATCCTAATTTTTATATTGCTGAGTTGATCGGCTAGTGCTGCAGTTTTCATTGGGTGGGCGTGTTTTTATGCCATTACGTTCTAGGCTAAGCAATGATCGTTTTGAAATGATGGTCTTCTTTACGTGCTGCCAAATGGTAAAGTTATTAGCAATAAAATTGTGCTTTAACAATGTAATCTATTATTTTTACATTTTTTTTTTAAAACTTAAGAAACTTGCACTCATTATATTTTAAATAAAAATATTTTGTTGTTCTCAAAAGTATTGTTAATGTATTGGTATCGATTTTGGCAATACATTTTTACTTGAGTATTTGTATTGGTATTGGCAATACTATTTTTCGGTATTGACGATACAAATTAAGAGTATTGTTGACAACCCTTGTTATAGTTGGTATCGTTTACTAGAAATATTTTCTGCTCACGGCGGTTTTTATTTAATGGGTGTCTTTTTTTTATGACTGAATTGGTAACCGTCAAGGTTAAGTGTACAACCGATTGAAGTCACAGCTTGCGAATAAATGCAATCAGAAGTTATTGTTTTTTGTTGTATTTTTTTTTATTTAAATTACAAGGAATATGTATTGTTTTATAGGCCTGTTTTAGTGTAGACTTATTGTACAATACATTCAATAGTCTTATATTCTAGACGTGTTTAAACTGTATGTAGAATTAAAATAGGAATCTACAGTACGATTGTCCATTTTACTGTAGAATCATGGTACTGTAGTCATCATGTACTGTGGAATCATGGTACTGTAGTAAACAAGTACTGTAGAATCATGGGATCTAGTTTTCTGTGGAATATTGGTTTTGTGGACTACATGTACTTTAGAATAATGGTACTGTAGTCTTCATGTACTTTAGAATAATCTTATCTTAGACAATGTGTAATGTAATTTTTTTGTAATGACACTAATCCGGCAAAACTAGACTTATTGTAACGTAAAGTTAGTGTAATTTATACTAATTATAATAGTATGACAGTATCAGTAGAAATTATCTTTACAAACCATTGCATGATTTGCGCATCCCCACTTAGGGAAAAGTTCAATAGAATTTTAAGTAAGATGAATATACAAGGATAAAGTTCAATAGAATTTCAAGTAAGTACCATTTTTTTACTATATAAGCTATATTAAAAAAGGGCGTACAAAGGGGCGTAGCTCCTTATTTATTTTTGTAACAGTTATTCAACATGACTTACTTCCCTTACTTATAACACGAAAATATGCTAACATGTCCTGTGTCCAGGCTTAGATTGTTTGTTTTCCAAATTACTTGCGCATCAAACTATGACACAAATAAACGTCATAAAATTGGTTTTTATACCAAAAGATCCATTTAGAAAATATATGACGCAGTATGATAAACAAAAATAAATGTACGTCATATTTACATTTCGTACACTGTGGTTTTTAACGCATTTTCGTGAAAAAATGCTCTATTGTCCCCGTTTTGTCTGTCTGTCTGTCATCACCCTAGATCTCAGCAACCATAAGTCCTAGACCCATGATGTATATACTTTTTTGTAGGTCTTGGCCTGCCATGTGTGCATCAAAAGTCCATTGCGCGATCTGACCTCTGAGGGCCGGACATCAGGGTTTCTTAGGGTACCGTTTTTTTACTATATAAGCTATATTAACAAAGGGGCGTAACTCATTATTTATTTTTGTAACAGTTATTCAACATGATTTACTCCCCTTAATTTATAAAACCCATAATACATAACACGAAAATGCGCTAAGACGTCCTGTGTCCGGAATGAAACAAGCTTAATTGCTTGTTTTTCATTGTCGGTGAAGTATGTTTACTGCAGAATATTTCACGAACCGTGGGACATTCTTAATGTGAGTATAAAATGATTAATACCATTAAAGATCTATAGTTAATGATGTAAACAATTATTGCATTGAATAATTAAGGTTCATTTAAATGACGACAGAGGCTACTGATGAAATTAGTATATTTAAAAGATGTTACCTCTAAATAAATGTTGAACTACAGAACTATCAATTTTTCAACAGAGTTCCGTCGTAGTTCTAGAAGTGTTGGTATCGCTTACTAGAAATATTTTCTGCTCATGACTATTTTCACTATTGGGTGTTGTGACGAGCTAAAGTAGATGTAGAGACTGAGACAATCACCTTCGACGTTTTAATATAATAGATCTAAGAATTAGGATTAATACGAATAATAGTGACAAGGTGACAAGGTTGGGAAACAATAGAATAGTAGACAGTAAAGGTGTGAAGACCAGGAGGCGGCGTCGGACAGGCTAGTAGGGTATCAATGACGATCAGGTGACGCTCCTAGAAAGATTAGATAGTTAGGACAATACTAAAAGAGACTGTGACGTACTTAGGGTAATTAGGGCACTGACGTTAGGGGTATAAATAGGGGCTGGATTCGGACATTAGTTAGTTATGAGAGGAGTTAGTTATGAGGAGTTAGGAGAAGTTATGAGAGGAGTTAGTTATGAGGAGTTAGAGATGAGAGATAGTTACGAGAGCGACGAGAATAGTTTAGAGATCTTTAGTTAGTCAGAGTTGAGGCAGAGCAAATTACTGTGGATTTAAATCTGTATTCGTTTATGGACTTGTTGTATTCTGATGTACATTCATGTAAATAAATCGTTGTACTGACAACGCATCGAGTTTGATTGGTTTTTGAGTTGTGACAAAGGAGTGAGCAAATAAGAGTGAAACAGACAGACATTAAGCTAAATTAACATCTCTACGTTTGGATTAAAACATACAACTCATAGCCTAAACCAAAGAGCACGCAACATGGATGAGGTATATAGAAAGAGCCCGTAACATTTATGTACTAAAAGAAAAAGGACCCGTAACAGGTGTCTTTATTTCAGACTAAATTTGTAGCAGACAAGATTAAAAATAAAATCGATTGAGACACAACAGCTTGCGAATAAATGCAACCAGCTGTTCGTTTGTTTTAATTATGTATTGTTTTGTAGACGTATTGTACTGTAGACTTATTGTACTGTAGAGTGTAGAGTTATTGCACGGTACACATATTGTAATGTAGAGTCACTGAATTGTGGACGTATTGTATATAGACTTATGTTTGAACTTATTGTATAATCATATTAGAAATTTACTGTACGATTGTCCCATTTGTGTGTAGACTAAAGTACTATACTCTTCATGTACTGTAGAAAAATTATCATACCTTAGACATGATTTGGATATCTTGTTATTTACACTAATCGGGCTAAACTAGTTTTAGTCTAATGTCAACCAATTACACTATACTGAACTCTCTAAAGTTTGTTTTTATAACTATTCTGGTGCTATAGAATTTTAAAGTTTAGTTGTGTGAAGTATATAATAATTTTCTTCATTTAGTCTGTCTGTCATGTGTTTGTGTGTTTTATTTTCATCTAATGGAAAAACCTGCTGAAGCTGGCTGAACGAAATCCGATAGAAGGGATACCAAAGTAATATACGAAATACTGCAATAGAAAAGAACATGTGACCTTTGTTGCCATGAACGGAATACTATATGAACATAAATAACAAAGAAATGTATGAAATACTGTTATAGAAAATAACATTCGGCTTTTATTGCTATGAAAACTATACGAAATGGAAACTACCTGCGTGGGAGACACAAGGTTACAACGCATACACTGCACGATGATTTTTATTTTATTTGAACACACGTCTTGTTGACTAATCTGGCAATGTCGTGTTGTTGTGTGTGATGTGTTTTTATATCTCACAAACTTTTACAATTCAACGAACTGACATGATAAATAGAAAGAAGCGAATCTCTGTTTTAGACTAGTTCATCAATAAATAATACAAACATTGAAAGTAGATTGCAGATATATCACCTTCAACACAAAGAATATTTACTGTACACAGTACATAGTCATCATGTGCAATAACTTCTATTTTCTATTTATATTTGATTCACTTCATGTTGTACACATTTCCTTACAATTAACTTTTTTATATGATATTCGATAATCGTGTGGCTTAATGATAATGTACACGAATCATTAAGGATGGTGTATTGTTTACTTAATTTAGCCTTGCATACAATGTCACAGACATCGCGACTTTGGGCTCATTTCGATTCACTTTTCACGCTTCTAGCGTTCATATTCGTCATGTTCTCTAAATAACAAAAGTATCGAGTCGAAAAGTTAGTGGACTTAAAATTCTATTATGAGATTTGTTTCTTCTTTTTTATCATTCGGTTCTATTTGCTGATTTTAAAGATGCTCACAGTATCTGCAACACTACAGTTACTGTCTAATTAACAGGACTTTCTAAAGTGAACCCGAAATAAAAAAAGAGCTGAAATCATTATGAGAATAACAACAGTCTAATTGTTACTACCTACAGTCTAATTGTTACTACCTACAGTCTAATTGTTACTACCTACATTCTAATTGCTACTACCTACAGTCTAATTGTTACTACCTACAGTCTAATTGTTACTACCTACAGTCTAATTGTTACTACCTGCAGTCTAATTGTTACTACCTGCAGTCTAATTGTTACTACCTGCAGTCTAATTGTTACTACCTACAGTCTAATTGTTACTACCTACAGTCTAATTGTTACTACCTACATTCTAATTGTTACTACCTACATTCTAATTGTTACTACCTACATTCTAATTGTTACTACCTACAGTCTTATTGTTACTACCTACAGTCTAATTATTACTACCTACAGTCTAATTGTTACAAAAAAATTGTATGTCATTTTTTGTTGTTTACTTTTTTTGCAATATGAGAGTATTTAGTTCTATTTACAAAAGAGTTCTTCATGAGAATCAACCAGCCTCTTCTTAAGGCAAGATTGCAAATTTGCACCTTTATAAATATCTATCTATATAAATATATAAATTATATATATATATACATTTATATATATATATATATACAAATTAATATATACATATATGTATATATATATATATATATATATGTGTGTATATATATATATAAATGTATATATATATATATATATATATATATATATTCAGACTACAATGAACAAATTAATATAACGGAATGTATAAACAAATTTTCACATTTACAAAAGCGTATACATCAAAATTACATTATTACTTCATGAAATATGTTTTATGCTAGAAAAAAGCTTGTAATTATGATACCGTAAGCTGAAAAGAAAAGTGTATTCAGCTGATGCTTACATTGTATTACAGATTAAATAATAATTAATATTGATTAACAGAATAAAATAATATTTCTGATAACCATTAATTTATTAAAATACCATTTACTGGTATATTGATTAATCTATTTTCTACTACAGTGAAAATAAATTATATAAAAAAAACCTATGTGAGTTTTAAACTGTAAAACTACTAACCGTTGTTTATCGCTGCACCATTTACTCGGTCAGATGAACAGAAAGATATATATTTTTTTTCCAATATTTTTAAACTGTATTTAAAGGGGTCCACTGTAAAGAGGAACCATTTTTTATTAAATTAAAAAAAGATACCTTAAAAACATGAAGCTTAAAAATAGATGATAATATTTGTATTGCAAAATAAAATAAAGTTAGATTTCATTTGATACTTTGATTTGATTAAATTAATTTTTGAACCTTTTAAAAGATTGTTGCACAATACTCCAGACCTTTTGACGAAAGTGACGGGTGAAGATAAGAAAAATGAAAAAATTTAAAGCGTGTTTGAGGTCTGTTAAAACAAAAACAATATTCAGTATTTTAATTATGGTGGTGTTAGATGTAGAGAAAAATATGAAAATGAAGATGGGAATAAATATATTGGCCACAATTTGCACTAAGCATGTCGCGATCACTAGTTGGCTGAGAGTTTTTTCGTATCTTCGGATATGCCTCCTGTGTCTTATATGAACTTCTGAGAGACTGATTTCAGTTTCATTGGAATGTCTGCAATCACACATCATGACTGAACACTTTTTCTCTGAATAAAATTTGGCAATGACTACAAATGTAAAAACTGCGACCAATGTGGCAGGAACTACATTGTACAGTGTACCTCTCAGTATTACATCCGTAAGTGGAGTCACATGTACGTCACGGCAGGTTCCTGATTCGATGAAAATTTGATTGTAAATGACGACAAAGACGAGGATGGCTAAAGACATTCCAACTGTAAACATTGATGTTTTTCTTACTGTCAATGAAGTGAGTTTTTTTATTGGCCAGTAGATGGAAAAAAATCTTTCAAAACTAATCAACATATTAGTCCAATTGGCTATTGCTGATTTGGACTGGGGAAAATATGTCCGAGAAGCAAATGAGCAATAAAAACAAAGCAACAAAATAGCCAGATAAAATTAGGTTGTACAAAAAAGACAGACGAATCATTGATCGTACAAAAAAAGGACCAGATAAACCATTAGTCATACAACGAAAGAGCCACTTAAACCATTGGTCGTACAACAAAAGAGCCAGATAAATCTTTGGTCGTACAACAAAAGAGCCAGATAAAATATTGGTCGTACAACAAAAGAGCCAGATAAACCATTGGTCGTACAACAAAAGAGCCAGATAAAATATTGGTCGTACAACAAAAGAACCAGATAAAATATTGGTCGTACAACAAAAGAGCCAGATAAACCATTGGTCGTACAACAAAAGAGCCAGATAAACCATTGGTCGTACAACAAAAGAGCCAGATAAACCATTGGTCGTACAACAAAAGAGCCAGATAAACCATTGGTCGTACAACAAAAGAGCCAGATAAACCATTGGTCGTACAACAAAAGAGCCAGATAAAATATTGGTCGTCCAACAAAAGAGCCAGATAAACCATTGGTCGTACAACAAAAGAGCCAGATAAACCATTGGGCGTACAACAAAAGAGCCAGATAAAATATTGGTCGTCCAACAAAAGAGCCAGATAAACCATTGGTCGTACAACAAAAGAGCCAGATAAAATATTGGTCGTACAACAAAAGAGCCAGATAAACCATTGGTCGTACAACAAAAGAGCCAGATAAACCATTGGTCGTACAACAAAAGAGCCAGATAAAACATTGGTTGTACAACAAAAGAGCCAGATAAGATATTAAAGTACTACATAAGATCCAGATAAATACATGGGACGTACATCAACATAGCAAAATTAAACAATGATCATATATCATATAGACTAAAAATTTCTGGCGCACAAGAACATACCCAGAAAAACAATGGCCGTACAACAGTCAAATTCCAAACAATGCTATTTCATTATGAAAGAAGTACTCACATATCTCCAGTGTGATTAGAAATAGTGCTATTGTTCGTCATCATGAAGCCGAATACATGAAACTCATAAACACTTTGATATGGCAATAGGCTATATATTCAGTACATTTACTTGATATGTACACAAGTTTTATATATCATAAGACTATGGTGTCAATAGTCTGAGCTAAACTAACTACAGTACATAAAGGTAACAGTCATATAGTGTCGCCTGGTGTGTACCTCATTCAATAAGTTCACTGAAAAAAAAATCTTTCCAACAGTATTTTATATTTCAAAATGTATGCTCAAATAAATTGAAGGGGAAAGTAAGTCAACTCTATTTCAGCTCATTAAAAAACAACATTAACATCAATGTAAATGTAGACTGCATATCCACTATAAATATAGAAACATACCTGGAAATGGAACTTTTTTGTAGGTCAGTGGGTCTTAAATTTGCAATGCAAGATATAGTCATTAGTCCCAAATTTAAATGATTTGTATTTTTGTATCTTTTTAGACTGGAATTCTTATGAGATATTACGTTTTATAACAGTAGTTTGATTTATATATCTCTGCCACTTATTTGCGTACCTTTCTAGGTTTTCTTTTTTTTTCCCTCAAAAGCATTTCTTTAAGCAATGAGAGTTTCGATGTAAAACTGATATGAGAATTATTTATTTGCCTTAAAACAGTTATTATTTTAAACTGCAGCGGTCTGTGATAGTAAAACATTATTTTGGATGCATACACACACACACTTACACACTGATTATTATACGTATATATATATATATGAGAGACAGAGAGAGAGAAAGAGAGAGAAAGAGAGAGAGAGAGAGAGAGAGAAAGAGAGAGAGAGAGAGAGAGAGAGAGAGAGAGAGAGAGAGAGAGAGTTAGTAGAAAGAGCAAATGAGCGAACTGTAACAATTATTATCTATAGACCATGTTTGTTTTGATTAAATTGGGGCGATCTAATTCTTTACCAAAATCTGACCAGGAGCTTTGATTCAATTTGAGAACATCTGCACCAGAGAAATTCAACTCAATAAATAAAATTTTACAAGTCAGGATCTGGCTAGAAATATATGCAGATTTCTTAGTCTTAGTTATAAAAAATGAAACTTTTTTCTTTACTGTTACCATTGTTCCTAGTGACGTGTGACATTTATACCTGCAGTCTAACCCTAACAAGGAGTGTGACTCAGACAATAGATTGAGCTACCTGGTTGGAAAAAGACAGACTGTGAAACTAAAAATTGTCTATACCGCAGGGGGAAGGAGGGGGAGGGGGCAAAATGTGTTTCTGAGAGCCGTGTATGTCTCTTCCATTAGATTTGTGCGGCTCCCAAGTATCTATAAATTATAGAATCAAACTAAATCTTGACATTCGTGTGGCTCTTTAAATTTTTTTCATTTCAGAAATGAGGCAGAGCAAATTACTGTGGATTTAAATCTGTATTCGTTTATGGACTTGTTGTATTCTGATGTACATTCATGTAAATAAATCGTTGTACTGACAACGCATCGAGTTTGATTGGTTTTTGAGTTGTGACAAAGGAGTGAGCAAATAAGAGTGAAACAGACAGACATTAAGCTAAATTAACATCTCTACGTTTGGATTAAAACATACAACTCATAGCCTAAACCAAAGAGCACGCAACATGGATGAGGTATATAGAAAGAGCCCGTAACATTTATGTACTAAAAGAAAAAGGACCCGTAACAGGTGTCTTTATTTCAGACTAAATTTGTAGCAGACAAGATTAAAAATAAAATCGATTGAGACACAACAGCTTGCGAATAAATGCAACCAGCTGTTCGTTTGTTTTAATTATGTATTGTTTTGTAGACGTATTGTACTGTAGACTTATTGTACTGTAGAGTGTAGAGTTATTGCACGGTACACATATTGTAATGTAGAGTCACTGAATTGTGGACGTATTGTATATAGACTTATGTTTGAACTTATTGTATAATCATATTAGAAATTTACTGTACGATTGTCCCATTTGTGTGTAGACTAAAAGTACTATACTCTTCATGTACTGTAGAAAAATTATCATACCTTAGACATGATTTGGATATCTTGTTATTTACACTAATCGGGCTAAACTAGTTTTAGTCTAATGTCAACCAATTACACTATACTGAACTCTCTAAAGTTTGTTTTTATAACTATTCTGGTGCTATAGAATTTTAAAGTTTAGTTGTGTGAAGTATATAATAATTTTCTTCATTTAGTCTGTCTGTCATGTGTTTGTGTGTTTTATTTTCATCTAATGGAAAAACCTGCTGAAGCTGGCTGAACGAAATCCGATAGAAGGGATACCAAAGTAATATACGAAATACTGCAATAGAAAAGAACATGTGACCTTTGTTGCCATGAACGGAATACTATATGAACATAAATAACAAAGAAATGTATGAAATACTGTTATAGAAAATAACATTCGGCTTTTATTGCTATGAAAACTATACGAAATGGAAACTACCTGCGTGGGAGACACAAGGTTACAACGCATACACTGCACGATGATTTTTATTTTATTTGAACACACGTCTTGTTGACTAATCTGGCAATGTCGTGTTGTTGTGTGTGATGTGTTTTTATATCTCACAAACTTTTACAATTCAACGAACTGACATGATAAATAGAAAGAAGCGAATCTCTGTTTTAGACTAGTTCATCAATAAATAATACAAACATTGAAAGTAGATTGCAGATATATCACCTTCAACACAAAGAATATTTACTGTACACAGTACATAGTCATCATGTGCAATAACTTCTATTTTCTATTTATATTTGATTCACTTCATGTTGTACACATTTCCTTACAATTAACTTTTTATATGATATTCGATAATCGTGTGGCTTAATGATAATGTACACGAATCATTAAGGATGGTGTATTGTTTACTTAATTTAGCCTTGCATACAATGTCACAGACATCGCGACTTTGGGCTCATTTCGATTCACTTTTCACGCTTCTAGCGTTCATATTCGTCATGTTCTCTAAATAACAAAAGTATCGAGTCGAAAAGTTAGTGGACTTAAAATTCTATTATGAGATTTGTTTCTTCTTTTTTTATCATTCGGTTCTATTTGCTGATTTTAAAGATGCTCACAGTATCTGCAACACTACAGTTACTGTCTAATTAACAGGACTTTCTAAAGTGAACCCGAAATAAAAAAAGACTGAAATCATTATGAGAATAACAACAGTCTAATTGTTACTACCTACAGTCTAATTGTTACTACCTACAGTCTAATTGTTACTACCTACATTCTAATTGCTACTACCTACAGTCTAATTGTTACTACCTACAGTCTAATTGTTACTACCTACAGTCTAATTGTTACTACCTGCAGTCTAATTGTTACTACCTGCAGTCTAATTGTTACTACCTGCAGTCTAATTGTTACTACCTACAGTCTAATTGTTACTACCTACAGTCTAATTGTTACTACCTACATTCTAATTGTTACTACCTACATTCTAATTGTTACTACCTACATTCTAATTGTTACTACCTACAGTCTTATTGTTACTACCTACAGTCTAATTATTACTACCTACAGTCTAATTGTTACAAAAAAATTGTATGTCATTTTTTGTTGTTTACTTTTTTTGCAATATGAGAGTATTTAGTTCTATTTACAAAAGAGTTCTTCATGAGAATCAACCAGCCTCTTCTTAAGGCAAGATTGCAAATTTGCACCTTTATAAATATCTATCTATATAAATATATAAATTATATATATATATACATTTATATATATATATATATACAAATTAATATATACATATATGTATATATATATATATATATATATGTGTGTATATATATATATAAATGTATATATATATATATATATATATATATTCAGACTACAATGAACAAATTAATATAACGGAATGTATAAACAAATTTTCACATTTACAAAAGCGTATACATCAAAATTACATTATTACTTCATGAAATATGTTTTATGCTAGAAAAAGCTTGTAATTATGATACCGTAAGCTGAAAAGAAAAGTGTATTCAGCTGATGCTTACATTGTATTACAGATTAAATAATAATTAATATTGATTAACAGAATAAAATAATATTTCTGATAACCATTAATTTATTAAAATACCATTTACTGGTATATTGATTAATCTATTTTCTACTACAGTGAAAATAAATTATATAAAAAAAACCTATGTGAGTTTTAAACTGTAAAACTACTAACCGTTGTTTATCGCTGCACCATTTACTCGGTCAGATGAACAGAAAGATATATATTTTTTTTCCAATATTTTTAAACTGTATTTAAAGGGGTCCACTGTAAAGAGGAACCATTTTTTATTAAATTAAAAAAAGATACCTTAAAAACATGAAGCTTAAAAATAGATGATAATATTTGTATTGCAAAATAAAATAAAGTTAGATTTCATTTGATACTTTGATTTGATTAAATTAATTTTTTGAACCTTTTAAAAGATTGTTGCACAATACTCCAGACCTTTTGACGAAAGTGACGGGTGAAGATAAGAAAAATGAAAAAATTTAAAGCGTGTTTGAGGTCTGTTAAAACAAAAACAATATTCAGTATTTTAATTATGGTGGTGTTAGATGTAGAGAAAAATATGAAAATGAAGATGGGAATAAATATATTGGCCACAATTTGCACTAAGCATGTCGCGATCACTAGTTGGCTGAGAGTTTTTTCGTATCTTCGGATATGCCTCCTGTGTCTTATATGAACTTCTGAGAGACTGATTTCAGTTTCATTGGAATGTCTGCAATCACACATCATGACTGAACACTTTTTCTCTGAATAAAATTTGGCAATGACTACAAATGTAAAAACTGCGACCAATGTGGCAGGAACTACATTGTACAGTGTACCTCTCAGTATTACATCCGTAAGTGGAGTCACATGTACGTCACGGCAGGTTCCTGATTCGATGAAAATTTGATTGTAAATGACGACAAAGACGAGGATGGCTAAAGACATTCCAACTGTAAACATTGATGTTTTTCTTACTGTCAATGAAGTGAGTTTTTTTATTGGCCAGTAGATGGAAAAAAATCTTTCAAAACTAATCAACATATTAGTCCAATTGGCTATTGCTGATTTGGACTGGGGAAGCACAAAGAAATATTGGCAAGTGTACAGAAGAAATTCAACTTTGTAATAATGTAATTGGTATGCCGTCAGTCTAAAAGTCAGCGCCAAACAGTCAACAGCAGCCAGATAAATCATAAGTAATGTTGCTGGAGTGATTGGTAGCAACTTTTTGACTGTTACAATAATCAGTATGTTTCCAGGAAGACCTAAAGTGCATATGGTCACGATGAAGTACTTGAACAAAAATCTGTGAAAGACTTGCTCACTCACATTTTCAACGGGTCTAAATTTAAAATGAAGAAAGATTTTAAAAAAAATCATTTTATATAAATAAAATGGAATAAATATTAATAGTAAACTATAAATAACTGCATATTTTAAAATTACAAAGCAAAATTTATTAAAATGAAAATAAACACAAAGTTGTTGATATAACAATTCTACACATGCAAAAAAATTATTGATAACACTGTAAAACACATTTTATTTATGTTTTCTCTATATTTTGATATGTTGATTTCTGATAATTTTTATCGGAAAAAATATAAAACACTGACTTTAAATTATAAACTTTGCTTTCGGTACCAGGACATCGATATTTCAAAATCATATATTTTAAATAACAAGCATTTCACATGTCCAGTTTTTGGTTTAATATATTCTAGACCAGGGGTGGGTGGGCATAATATTTAAGCCGCGGGCAGCACTGGGTGCGTAAATTTAAAAGGCTGGGCCGGACCAATAACATAATTATTGAGGGCTAACAATAACAATATAAATTATAAGGTAAAAGCTATAACAAAAAAAGCTTCACTCTGACGTAGGTGGCCGGCCGCATATAAAAAATTCGACTGGCCAGACTGGGCCTACGGGCCGTAGTTTCTAATGACTGTTCTAGAAACGTCTAACGTCTAGATAATTTTATGCGAGTCTAGAGGTAATTAGAATATTCTAGACGTTCTGCCTGTTTACTACACAAGCACTTCTACTTATATAGAAAACCTGTATATTGTGTTTTGTAACAGATCCAGTCTATATTGTCAAACGGATGGATACTACAACCCTAATCAAAAGTATCTAAATCAGTGGTCCATCAACCTTTTACTCGCTGCGGATCGGTTAACGTTTAATTATTTCTCCGCGGACATGTCGACGTTTACGTTCATTTCACCGCGTTCCACTGGTTGGGGGGGGGATAGGGGAAGGTGTTGATTATTTATATTTTAGATTTGCTATGCCACTGCTGCTCACATCCACTCAGTTCCCTGTTAACCTCTCGTCCATGGAAAGTCACACAATCCCGGTCCGTGGATAAAAGGGTACTGGGCCGCCAAAGAAACATTATAATATTTCATTTTTTTTACTTATTATGGTGTATTTCTAGGGATTGTGCGACTTTCCATGGACGAGAGGTTAACAGGGAGCTGAGTGGCACCGGTCTGCGGACCGGGGATCGGGGACCACTGATCTGAATGACTTATTGGGGCTCAGAATGTCCAATGCTGAACGTCTCACATACAGAATGAATCTGTGGAACAGCCTGGACGACAGTGTTCAAGGTTCAGACCAGCGAATACAGCACGAGACATTAGCCAGTTTCTTCAGCAATCGAGTCAGTTTCTGTTAGCTGTCACCACGTGACATGTTTAGCTGTCACAAAGTGACACGTTTAGCTGTCACCACGTGACATGTTTAGCTGTCACCACGTGACACGTTTAGCTGTCACCACGTGACATGTTTAGCTGTCACCACGTGACACGTTTAGCTGTCACCATGTTACATGTTTAGCTGTCACCACGTGACACGTTTAGCTGTCACCACGTGACATGTTTAGCTGTCACAACGTGACACGTTTAGATGTCACCACGTGACATTGTTTTTCTTTGCGCTTTTGAAAATATCTTTAGGCAACAAGAGTGACGACTTTTTAAATAGATAGCTGATCTGACCGTTTAAAGGCTGTGCTGCTACATATTTAAAACACGCCCATCTATTCCTATAGGCTCATTCCGTACAATTAAAAGAGGAATACAACATCCAGACTTTGTTCAATTCATTAGACGCATAGTTTGTATGTTTTTATTGGAGATTAGAAGATGGTGACCTTTCTATCGTCCTACATTGTGATAACAAGAAATATCCACACTTCCTTTGCCTATGGGGACAGGAGGGTCAGCACAGCACAATACCATCAGAGAGAGACTGGCCACCACGTAATGGTGGATTTGTTTGAAGAAAGAGCGATGTAATTTGAGAGCCGCTTTTAGGGCCCCCAACAAGGTGCTGATGCCGCCATATCACATTAAAAAAATCTACCCAGTTTGACACGGCTTTCTTGAACTGGTGCTAGGTTGCCTAAGTAACGACAAGGCACACAATCACGTTGAACTGGTCAATATTCATTAGCGCAAGTGCAAGAAAGGTTGGTGCCGGATGTTCCTTGAGGTTCAGATGCTTGATGCTCACCTCGACATGTGTGAGAAGAATTCGGGTGTATTAACAGAGGAGCTGGAGGGGAGGGGGACGCTTTCATCGAGATATGCCGCACTTTGAACGTGGCTACCAAGGACAGTACAATAACAGCACGTCAACCGTTCGTGTGTCCCAATATTTTTTCTAGACTCCGTTCAATACCAAATTCATTTGGTGCGCTATCACAGGGAATTCCCTGTAACATCCACCTTGACACTATTCTTTATTGTCTATCTATTTATCTATCTACCTATCTATCTATCAAATGATCTATCTGTCTATCCATCTAACAAAAGTCTGTCTATCTATCTATAACCTGTCTATATATTTTCATTGTCCTAACATAAATAATAATATGTATTTTTTTTATGTAATGCCTACCTAAACACTGTTAGGAAATCACATGTGGTGGACAAGGACTCTGTTACATTGTGTAAATATTTGATCAAAGAAAAAGACAATGATAAATGTAGGAAATCAAAGTTTAAGACTGTGTTAAAATGTACGTAAAATGTATGAAGGAAGAGGAGACTATAATTGCTGCTGGTTTCAGAAGAATTATTAAGTAAAAATAAGTATATGTAATGCAAAATAGTTGTCCAATAAAGAAAAAAAGGCTGTCAGATGCACTAATATACAGCCATATTTATAGTTGAGCAATAGTATAACCATTCATAGAATGACGTGTTAGTATAGTCATTCGTAGAATGACGTGTTAGTATAGCCATTCATGGAATGAAGTGTTAGTATAGTCATTCGTAGAATGACGTGTTAGTATAGCCATTCATGGAATGACGTGTTAGTATAGCCATCTATAGAATGACGTGTAAAATAGATTGAGGTGAAAAAATGATTGTAAACAACATGATCAGACAAAACGAATTTCTTTTAGACATAGCAAGATGAAAATATGTCCGAGAAGCAAATGAGCAATAAAAACAAAGCAACAAAATAGCCAGATAAAATTAGGTTGTACAAAAAAGACAGACGAATCATTGATCGTACAAAAAAAGGACCAGATAAACCATTAGTCATACAACGAAAGAGCCACTTAAACCATTGGTCGTACAACAAAAGAGCCAGATAAATCTTTGGTCGTACAACAAAAGAGCCAGATAAAATATTGGTCGTACAACAAAAGAGCCAGATAAACCATTGGTCGTACAACAAAAGAGCCAGATAAAATATTGGTCGTACAACAAAAGAACCAGATAAAATATTGGTCGTACAACAAAAGAGCCAGATAAACCATTGGTCGTACAACAAAAGAGCCAGATAAACCATTGGTCGTACAACAAAAGAGCCAGATAAACCATTGGTCGTACAACAAAAGAGCCAGATAAACCATTGGTCGTACAACAAAAGAGCCAGATAAACCATTGGTCGTACAACAAAAGAGCCAGATAAAATATTGGTCGTCCAACAAAAGAGCCAGATAAACCATTGGTCGTACAACAAAAGAGCCAGATAAACCATTGGTCGTACAACAAAAGAGCCAGATAAAATATTGGTCGTCCAACAAAAGAGCCAGATAAACCATTGGTCGTACAACAAAAGAGCCAGATAAAATATTGGTCGTACAACAAAAGAGCCAGATAAACCATTGGTCGTACAACAAAAGAGCCAGATAAACCATTGGTCGTACAACAAAGAGCCAGATAAAACATTGGTTGTACAACAAAAGAGCCAGATAAGATATTAAAGTACTACATAAGATCCAGATAAATACATGGGACGTACATCAACATAGCAAAATTAAACAATGATCATATATCATATAGACTAAAAATTTCTGGCGCACAAGAACATACCCAGAAAAACAATGGCCGTACAACAGTCAAATTCCAAACAATGCTATTTCATTATGAAAGAAGTACTCACATATCTCCAGTGTGATTAGAAATAGTGCTATTGTTCGTCATCATGAAGCCGAATACATGAAACTCATAAACACTTTGATATGGCAATAGGCTATATATTCAGTACATTTACTTGATATGTACACAAGTTTTATATATCATAAGACTATGGTGTCAATAGTCTGAGCTAAACTAACTACAGTACATAAAGGTAACAGTCATATAGTGTCGCCTGGTGTGTACCTCATTCAATAAGTTCACTGAAAAAAAAATCTTTCCAACAGTATTTTATATTTCAAAATGTATGCTCAAATAAATTGAAGGGGAAAGTAAGTCAACTCTATTTCAGCTCATTAAAAAACAACATTAACATCAATGTAAATGTAGACTGCATATCCACTATAAATATAGAAACATACCTGGAAATGGAACTTTTTGTAGGTCAGTGGGTCTTAAATTTGCAATGCAAGATATAGTCATTAGTCCCAAATTTAAATGATTTGTATTTTTGTATCTTTTTAGACTGGAATTCTTATGAGATATTACGTTTTATAACAGTAGTTTGATTTATATATCTCTGCCACTTATTTGCGTACCTTTCTAGGTTTTCTTTTTTTTTCCCTCAAAAGCATTTCTTTAAGCAATGAGAGTTTCGATGTAAAACTGATATGAGAATTATTTATTTGCCTTAAAACAGTTATTATTTTAAACTGCAGCGGTCTGTGATAGTAAAACATTATTTTGGATGCATACACACACACACTTACACACTGATTATTATACGTATATATATATATATGAGAGACAGAGAGAGAGAAAGAGAGAGAAAGAGAGAGAGAGAGAGAGAGAGAAAGAGAGAGAGAGAGAGAGAGAGAGAGAGAGAGAGAGAGAGAGAGAGAGTTAGTAGAAAGAGCAAATGAGCGAACTGTAACAATTATTATCTATAGACCATGTTTGTTTTGATTAAATTGGGGCGATCTAATTCTTTACCAAAATCTGACCAGGAGCTTTGATTCAATTTGAGAACATCTGCACCAGAGAAATTCAACTCAATAAATAAAATTTTACAAGTCAGGATCTGGCTAGAAATATATGCAGATTTCTTAGTCTTAGTTATAAAAAATGAAACTTTTTTCTTTACTGTTACCATTGTTCCTAGTGACGTGTGACATTTATACCTGCAGTCTAACCCTAACAAGGAGTGTGACTCAGACAATAGATTGAGCTACCTGGTTGGAAAAAGACAGACTGTGAAACTAAAAATTGTCTATACCGCAGGGGGAAGGAGGGGGAGGGGGCAAAATGTGTTTCTGAGAGCCGTGTATGTCTCTTCCATTAGATTTGTGCGGCTCCCAAGTATCTATAAATTATAGAATCAAACTAAATCTTGACATTCGTGTGGCTCTTTAAATTTTTTTCATTTCAGAAAAATATAAATCAGCAGGCTGACCTGGTCGAGATATATACCAACAGATTACTGCTCTGTGTGAGATATATACCAACAGATTACTGCTCTGTATGAGATATATACCAACAGATTACTGCTCTGTATGAGATATATACCAACAGATTACTGCACTGTAAGAGATATATACCAACGGATTACTGCTCTGTATGAGATATATACCAACAGATTACTGCTCTGTATGAGATATATACCAACAGATTACTGCTCTGTATGAGATATATACCAACAGATTACTGCTCTGTATGAGATATATACAAACAGATGGCTGCTCTGTATGAGATATATACCAACAGATGGCTGCTCTGTATGAGATATATACAAACAGATGGCTGCTCTGTATGAGATATATACAAACAGATTACTGCTCTGTATGAGATATATACCAACAGATGACTGCTCTGTATGAGATATATACAAACAGATGGCTGCTCTGGTCAAGATTTATACACAAACAGATGGTGGCTGTCAACAACCTAGATAAAAGATCACCGGTTACATTATTCTGAGTTAAATATTTAAACATTTTCTGTATACTAATTATAGTTGGTGTCTGAGTGGTGCTTTAGTAACGAGCCGGTTCTTTATGCTACAGCACAACCTGTAAGCTGTGAGGCACGGGTTCTACCCCCGACGAGCATATGGGGACGGATGGTCGTGCGGTAGAACGCTCGACTGAAGGTACCTGGTTCGATCCCCGGTGAGGACCAAGGAAATTTTTCAGGTCTTGGCTTAAGTTCCCGATATATCTCCCGTGGTGCCTCCATGGCCATTGCACTATCGGCTATGGTGGGGATGAAAGAAGGGCACCATAAAAACCGTCCCATTAGTGGTTTATAGGATCTAAGAGATTTCATCTCATCCTTTCAGGGACTTCACACACCCCCGACGAGCTGAAGTGGCAAGTGACGTGAACTAATGGGCCACACAATTGCCCACTGTCTGACGTTTGTCGTTGCCTAGCAGTCATTTTTTTTTGTATATACCTTAGTGATGTTGATGATGTATTTATATGTGTATACCTAGTAAGTGGACAACAGTTGTGAACGACTTTGACACGTTGTCATCAAATATATATCTCTCTTCTCTATATCTACTATCTCTCTCTCTCTCCGTTGGTGGAGAGCTTTCGAAAAAGCTTGTTTACTATCCAGATCATGCACAACTGGGGATGACAGAGACCCTATCATGTGCTCGACATTAAGGTGAAGGTCATTATGTTTTTAGCACTCATGCCCACATAATCATTAACCTAACTAAGGTCAAGGTGACGTGGATTTTCACACCCAAAAGTCGAGCCATCAGCTGATACTTGCGTCTTTCAGAGCGTGCAGAGATAGAACACCAGCGGCTAACAGAAAGACAATACGACTTTAGGAATGTGTGGAGATGACAACAGTATCTCGTCGGCATACACCGAGATTTCGGCAAGCCTATCCTTTGGCTCCGTCAATGATAACAATTGTCTTCCTAAAAACCCACGGTGTCAAGGCTTCGAATGCCCCGAAATACAAGCAGCCACCTTCACTGGTGAAAACGCTGAATGAGTCATATTTGATCTGTATGATCTGTCCAATGGTCAGTGACTATTCTCTGGTCCAACCTACTACCATTAGATAGTGACCGGCTATCGCTGTTGGGGGGGGGGGGAGGAGAAATTACTAATCAGATATTGATTCATCTTTTGATGTCAGGCTCTCCTTTCCATTACTGCCCTTCCATGAACTGTGCACACTGGAATGTAATACAAATATTCTGTAATGACTAGCTGTACCCTGCAAAGCCTTTGCATAAAATGACTACTGTAAAGCCAGTGCCGAACCTAGGGATTTGGGGGGGCCCGGGGGCTTGGCCTCTTTTGGGGCCCCTGCATTTCGACGTTTGATACCAAAACATGAGATTATGTACTCAATATTAAATGTTAAAAATAATTTTGGGGGGGCTCCCCTCAAGATGGGGCCCGATGGGACTTTCGATTTTGGACCCCCATCCTAGGTACGAATCTGTGTTCAGCTTTGATACATATTTTCAACATAATTAGAGCATTTTCGAAAAAAAAATGCTCTATTGTCCCCGTTTTGTCTGTCTGTCTATCTGTCTGTCCGTCATCATCCTAGATCTCAACAACCATAAGTCCTCGACCCATGATGTATATATCATTTTGTAGGTCTTGGCCTGCCATGTGTACATCAAAAGTCCATTTCGCGATCTGACCTCTGAGGGCCAAAAAAGGGGGCGTATTAATTACCGTTTTTTTTACTATATAAGCTATATTAACAAAGGAGCGCAATAGATCTCAGCAACCATAAGTCCTAGACCCATAATGTATATATCATTTTGTAGGTCTTGGCCTGCCAAGTGTACATCAAAAGTCCATTTCACGATCTGACTTATCAGAGTCCGAATATAAGAGTTTCTTAAGTACCGTTTTTGCTTATATTTTAAATATAAATAATAAAAGATAATCAAAGGGGCGTAATCATTATTTATTTTTGTAACAGTTATTCAACATGATTACTTCCCTCTCTATTTACCAAAACCCATACGCGTAGAGCAATATCTATGGCTGTAACCCGGAAAAAACATACGGATTTCGTCCGTGGTAACCATAGCCACTGCGTACACGAAAATGTTCTAAAATGTCCTTTGTCCGAAACGGAAAAGACTTAAATTGCTTGTTTGTACAGTATAATAAGTCTACAGTCGAATTAGTTTACACTACGATAAGCCTTTCAAACAATACATATCCTTTGTAATTTATTCCCAATCTGTGTTGACAATCGATTTTACACTTAATCTTGTTTGATACCAATTTTGTCTGAAATAAAGACACACATTTGTAAACACAGTTGTGAGTAGAAAATCATTCAAGTAAATAGTACCAACACCACTGAAACTACAATAAAACTATGTTGAAAAGTTGATAGTTCTGAAGTTCAACATTTTTTTAGAGGTAACACCTTTTAAATGAACATTAATTATTCAATTTAGCAATTATTTATATCTTTTACCCATGAGTTTTATTATTATTAATCATTTTTAGTCTAAGGGGCTGTCCATTAATTCTGTCAACAAAATAGGGGGGAGTCTAAAAATGTTGACAATTGTTGACAAGGGGGAGGGGGAGAGGTAAAGAAAAGTTGACGTCAACAAATGTTACTTTTTTAATAAATGTAATTACTTAACAAAGGAAAATTAAGCAGCGTTTGTAGTCCTGCGTTACACACTCTCCCAACCTTCAGTATTCATTTAACTAATTATATTCCTACTTTTTAGAGCATTTTCGAAAAAAATGCTCTATTGTCCCCGTTTTGTCTGTCTGTCTGTCTGTCTGTCCGTCATCACCCTAGGTGTCAACAGCCATAAGTCCTCGACCCATAATGTATATATCATTTTGTAGGTCTTTGCCTGCCATGTGTGCAGCAAAAGTCCATTTCGCGATCTGACCTCTGATTGCCGAAAAAGGGGGCGTATTAAGTACCGTTTTTTACTATATAAGCTATATTAACAAAAGAGCGCCCTATATCTCAGGAACCATATGTCCTAGACCCATGATGTATATATCATTTTGTAGGTCTTGGCCTGCCAAGTGTACATAAAAAGTTCATTTCGCGATAGGATCTCTCAGGGCTGAATATAAGAGTTTCTTAGATACCGTTTTTGCTTATGTTTTAAATATAAATAATAAAAGCTAATCAAAGGGGCGTAATCATTATTTATTTTTGTAAGTTATTCAACATGATTACTTCCCTCTCTATTTATTGAAAATGCTCTAAAACGTCCTTTGTCCGAAACGGAAAAGACTTAAATTGCTTGTTAAAAACCTTGCCATGCTTTAAAAAGACCCCACACAGAACTAAATCAGGACACACAAGATGGCAGTACTCAAGTAACACTTATTTTTCCATAGTTGTTGTCTGTTGGTCTGCAGTGCAAGTAAAGATTTATGTAAGTACACAGTCTACATTATATTATTTAAATGTCTATATAAATTATAAAATGCATTATTGGTTATATTAGACTCTATTGGAAATAAGTGTCTTTCAGTGTGAAATTGGATTTGGTCTAAAGTTAAAGTGAGGAGGTTTTGGCACATTCACGAATGTGACTCTGCTCTGTACATACATTAAGATAAATATTTTACATTATCTAGGACTTATTTGATAAACGGATAAGACATATTTATATATATGAAATATAGATATTTATTAAAATCGTTAACATTTTAAATTGAAATGTAAAAATAAAAACATTAGCAAGTAGGTATGTTATTATTATTAAGTGATCACTTCAGTAATTATATACTTAAAAACTATCAGTGCTTCGAATCAGCATTCGGTAATCATATCACCATAGACTTAAATGGAGTAGGCTGCAGTAGGCCTTTCTAAGTCTGCATTCTATAGGGCGGTCACGAACACGTGACCAAAATCATGTGATAGAGTACAAATCGCCATTTTGTTGAACCAAGGCTACATTCCCTCGATAGCTTCCGATAATAGTAACTTAATAAACGGGACAGTACTAATGTACTGTAAAAAAGATTCCTTCTTTAAATTACTTTTTATTGTAGACACCATAGAGGGGATTAAATTTATATGCTACGATTGATTTGGTCCAATAGAAAATAAACTAAATTTGACCGAAAAAGAGTATAACTGCAAAGCACGATCATTCCCATGCCATAGATAATGTCTATGGCCTTGCTAGAAAAAAATAAACTTTTTATTTTGAGTGTTCATAATATTTCTTGTCTCAAGTTTTCAGTAATTATTTTTGTTGTTTTATTTTACATTACCAAACTAAATGCTATTTAAGTTACTAAGACGTCTCATACTTATTACTTCAAGTTGTACAGACATAATAGAATACCAGCAATTGCGAATGTAGATAGAGTAGACCCCCTGGCCTGTACGTCCATGATTCAATATTTACTTTGACTAAGATTAGGGAGCGACCGATAAGCGGATCGGTATCGGTAAAAATGCTGAGGGGAACTATCGGTATCGGACTATCGGTAAAAAAGGCATATCGGTCGCTCCCTAACTAAAATAACCTAAAATTGAAAGTTCATTCATCACGCTGCAATGGCCTCCACAAGATTCTTCTTCAACCATTGACTTTTGTAGTCCTGGGTATAACGAATTATAGACAAAGCCTTGAATTCATTTGGGATGTGGACATTTTTGTCTATTTGTACTGGAATGATGTTTCTTTTCCTGGAATCTAAAATTAATCATTCAAGTTAAAATTGGTGGGATAGTGAACAGAAAAACAAAAAAGTATAAATACATGAAAATCTCGTACTGCTATAAATATAATTATTAGAAAAGTATTATCAGTTCTAGTATGCAACAGTAGACCTATTTATCATTGGTGTGAGTTATTAGTTATTTATTAAATACACTTGATTAAATGGATTGATTCTAGAATATAGAATGTAAGAACAGGGAAATTAACTCAACTTTCATTTTATTTTATTATTTTTAAACGGTTATATCCCTTATGATCCATCGTTTCATTTCGAGAAAAACAAATGTTTAGAAAAATGAATGTAGTCAATTGTACATTAAATATTAATTATTTGTTCATGGATTTGTTATAAATCACAAATTTTTATTGTAAGTATTATTTTCTCACCTGGGTCTAAAAGTCTTGCAAATGACGTCATAAACGACCTTTCTTTAGAGGATTTGTAATTCACAGATAACACGACAATTATCTTACCGTTACACCTGAAGATGTATTGAGAATATAAAGTTGACTGATAATAACAACAATTTGACGTTGACAGATGACAAGAACACTTAATGGTGGTGATTTAAAAATGTATATTAAAGTATCCAGAGTAAAGGAGCTGGGAACATACGACAGTCATTCTAAATCACGGGGACAGTCATTCTAAATCACGGGGGACAGTCATTCTAAATCACGGGGACAGTCATTCTAAATCACAGGGACAGTCATTTTAAATCACGGGGAAAGTCATTTTAAATCACGGGGACAGTCATTTTAAATCACGGGGACAGTCATTTTAAATCACGGGGACAGTCATTTTAAATCACGGAGACAGTCATTCTAAATCACGGGGACAGTCATTTTAAATCACGGGGACAGTCATTCTAAATCACGGGGACAGTCATTCTAAATCACGGGGACATTCATTTTAAATCACGGGACAGTCATTCTAAATCACGTTAGTAAAAAACAACACAATTTGACTATTTATAGGGATAGTTATGACCTTTTAAAAGATACACCAGCACCACCACTTACAACATTTCAACATCAAAACTGCCACTCTCCATTGCTGCATTTGAACAGCAATACTGTCACCCTCCCTTGCTGCATTTCAACAGCACATTTTACAAGCGAATACTTTCACAAAATAACTGGCTGACCACAAAAGTCATCCAGTTAAGGATGTGTTGCCCAGTAAGCTTGAAATTCACACACTATGCGACTATCAAGTTCATTTTATATATTAAGTTCATTTATTTTATTAGTATCGGGTATCATGAGAATCCCCTGTCAGAAGGCAATCATGCATACCCACCTCTCGTCCAAAGCTTGGAACATGTTATCAAAGTTACATTCTGTCAGGATCAAATCTCGGGGAGGGAGAAATATTCTGAACCCCCAGGTCTCTAGCAGGATATGAAACGAGATACCAAACAGTGGCATGTCTTGAGGGGCACAACACAAGAAGGCGGCGTAGTTCCGTTTACGTCCGTTGGGACCATCTGAAGCAAAGATTAATGAATGTATTAGTGCTCCGTTGAAAAACACAAGTCAAATAACAATCTTTTTATTTAAAAAATTTAGAAAAAAAAATGTAATAAAATTAATCATTACCAAATATTGACAAAGTTTCTTTTTCGGATACATGTATACTAAACTAGATTACTTACAATGGTCATTCTATAGTTTGTTTTAAACTGACGAAAAAAAAGGTTTCAATAACAAAAGAGGGTAAATAAGAACATCCATGTATTATAATGTCTGAACAGAATTAGGGGAGGGTGGGAAGGTCTGGTTAAAGTTATAATGTTACAGAGTAATGTATGTGATGGTTAAAGTTATAACTTTACATAGTGAGGAGTGTGATGGTTAAAGTTATAATGTTACAGAGTAATGTATGTGATGGTTAAAGTTATAACTTTACATAGTGAGGAGTGTGATGGTTAAAGTTATAATGTTACAGTGTAATGTATGTGATGGTTAAAGTTATAACTTTACATAGTGAGGAGTGTGATGGTTAAAGTTATAATGTTACAGAGTAATGTATGTGATGGTTAAAGTTATAACTTTACAAAGTTAGGAGTGTGATGGTTAAAGTTATAATCTGTTAATAGTGAGGAATGTGATGGGTAAAATTATGTTATATAGTGATGTGTGTGATGGTTAAAGTTTAAATCTGTTAAATAGTGAGGAGTATTTCGTTAAATATTTGTGACATAATTAGATGTGTGGGAAGGTGGGGGGATCTTAGTTTGATTTATTTATTGCCATGTTTGATGCCCTGGGGTGGGGAGTAAAGTCTCGATCATCTTGCTGCTGACATAATAGCTAATAAATCAATACGTCAAACAATAACTTCGATACAGATGTTTACAAACTGTATGAACGAAAATACAATTTTACTGTATCTAAATTATGTTCTATTAATTGTACTTACCGCTATGCTGGAAAAAGTCTTGGGGATTTAGAATGGGTGAATTCGTTTGGTTATTTTGGATGTCGTCATCATCATTATTTTCATAGGCGTTTTCAATGACCGGGACAAATGAAAGTTTTCCTGAGCCTCCTTGTGGAGCCTGGTGGAGTTGAGTGTACCGTACATCAGCAAAAACTGGAACATTATGATCAGTAGTGGATTGCAGATTGTTAATCTCCGGAGCCAACCCCTCCAAATGAAATGAGTTATTTGTAGATCTGTTGTACGTTTTGTTAAATGTAAAATGTTCTCTCTCTTCAGATATGTGGAGCAGCTCCCTGTTGTTTCCCCATTGGTTGACTGGATTTGATGTTTGGCGCAAAGGTGGCTGAGATGGATGAAAAGTCGACTGTAAAGTCTCTAGACTGGACATTAAGGAGTAAGGAATGGTCTGAAATGAATCGAATATCTCCGGCAGCCCCGTAATGTCGGCTGGAGAGCAACTGTCATCTTCCTTGAATGGCGTGTCCCATGGGTCCTTGTCAGATTCAAACCCCAGGGACATGAATCCTTCTTGAACAGGGTCGCGGGGCGTTGGCCCACCACTTAAATAATCAAGCCCGCAGCTGACCTTGTTAGCGAGATTCGTTCCTGAAATCTGGCCAGAGGTTGATCGTCTCGGTGAACAAACGCTGGACATTTCATAGTAAAATTGCATTTCGCATTCATTGACTGTGAAGCTATTGTATAAAATAAATCTTTGAAATGGTCACTTTTAGAAAGTTACGCGTGTCATTACATTAAAAGACTCCGTGCCACAGTTGTAAATGACGTCATTGTATCTAATCACGTGGTCAACTCACCCACTGGACACTGGACGATCCACTCTACACAAATAGTTGTTCTAACTACAAACTTCAAAGAAGATATCAAACATACACACGCAGCCTTCTGTGGTCATCTTGACTGACCGAATGCCCATAATAGCTTGACTGTCGGTCTACGTAGACTTTGCTGAAAAAATGTCGAAAATGGCGAAAACTCTGTACCTATATGTTAATATCCGACTGGACAGAGGACTAGATGACAGAGAACGAAACACATAGGCAGAACTATAATAATTCTTGATTATCCATAAGTATGAAAATATAGGTCTAATATATTTACATGACTATTCAGGTGCATTGAAAATTGTTTTGTTGGATGTTTCTTTGGTCATTGACAATAAAAACAACCTTCGTTGAATTCAAAAGAGAAATATCTGGAATCGTTAATTTCACTCTGATGATAAATCAATAATTGGGAATCAGCCATTGTGCATGCTTACTTAATTAGACTACACAGACTTAAACCTATCACGTTTACGAACCAATGGTAATATATATTATTGTTATGCTCTTAATCTACACTAGTCATCCTAATTTAGTATAATCCATTCGTACACAGTCATCCATATGTATTATAACATTAGAATTCACATATTGTTTTGTTATCGATTCTTGTCACAGAGGTTTGTTACTTTAAGTACGAAAGTCCAAATGAATATAAAGTCACAATAGGAGTCACGTATTGGCGATTTCAATGTGTAATCGCCTCTTGTTTCAAAGTAACTGAACCTTACTTTGCCACGACTTCGGCACGATAACACCTTCCAAATTTACCCTGGGTTAAGAGTTTTTTTATTATCTTCCTTAATCATTGAAGTGTAAACGTGGTGTGTGTGTGTATACAGACACATCCAATGTGTACAATGTGTTGTTTGTCTGCAGTTTCTTGTGGCCATAAACTTGTTCATTTAGTCTCTGTGTTGTTTGTATTTATTATGCTAAATCCCATATCTTTACAATTTAGCTTTATAAACTTTCCTGTTCATTTTTTTGTGTGAATAGTAAACAGAAGATATGCTGATAATGCCTTGAATTTTGGAGAATACTACACGCACTTAACCCCCACCCCGGGTCACCCTTTACACACACACATCCTCTCCGCGTGTAAAGTGGCGGTTTAAAAGAGTCATCTAAATTTGAACCACTCATTAAAGCGCTCGACTGTCGACCTGAGAGTTCCGGGTTCGATCTCCGGTGAGAACCAGTCAATTGTACAGATCAAAGTGAAAGTTCTGGGTTCGATATTCGATTTAAAAAAAAAACAGGAATTTTTCAGTTCACGATTAAAATTCCAACAATGGCATACAGAGAAGTGCGATGGTTAAAGCTTGGCAATGTTACACAGTGATAGTGCGATTGTTGTTATAATAGTGAGGGACAGATGGGTAAAATTATGTTGATGTATGGCCAAAGTTTAAATCCGTTAAATAGTGAGGGAGTATTGCTTCAAATATTTCAGACATGCGTGGGAAGCAGTGGGGGAATTTTGATTTATTGCCATTGCACACCACGCCGACCATATACACAATCATTGCTAAACACACTTCGATAAGACAAATTGTATGAACGAAAATACATTCCTTTACTCGCAATCTAAATTTATTAATTGTACTTTCGCTATGCTGGAAAAGGGGATTTAGAATGGGTGCAAAATTCCAACATAAATTTAATCGCACAAACGAAAGTTTTTCCTGACTTCCTTTGTGGAGTATGTGTACATCAGCAAAAAAACTGATCCGTAGGATTGCAGATTGCTAATTTCGGAGCTCAACCTCCAAATGAGCATTTATAGATCTGTCGTTTTGTTAAATGCAAAATGTTCTCTCTGTCTGCGATGCGGTTGTTTCCATTGTTGACTGGATTTGATGTTTGGCGCAAGGAGGCGAGACGAATCGACGTAGACCGGACATTGGCTGGCGTGAACGTCTGAACACCTACACCCGTTTCCCGGATCGGAAAGCAACTTTCATCTTCCGAATGACGTAACCCCATCAGTTTAACCCTGCGGCGAATCCTTTTGAACAGAGTCTTCCGGCGTTGCTGAAATGTGCGCAAGGTTAGCGAGCATATCCTGAAATTCGGTCAGCGGTTGATGGCTTTCGGTGCAGTAGTGAAGCTAGAATAAAAGTCTTTGAAATGGTCACTTTTAGAATGTTACGTGTAATCACTAGCACATCGCGCCACAATAAATGATCGATCTCAAGTGGTCAGCTCACCCATTTGAAATTGGAAATTACAATCTACACAAATAGTTGTTCAAACTACAAACTTCAAATAAGATATCATACACATGCAGCCTTCTGTGAATTGACCATCTGCCATAATAGCTTTGGATTTACTGACTTTTCTGATAGAATGTCAAAAATGGCGAAAACGCATTCTTTTTGGTAGATAATCAACTGGACAGAGGACAGATGGCAGAGAACGGTAGGCAGAACTACAATTTTGATTAACCATAAGTATGAAATAAAATTCAATATATATTTCTATATGGCACATTGGGTGCAATGAAATCGTTTTGTTGGATTTTTATTGACAATAAAAAAATTTCGCTGAATTATCTGGATTCACTCTGATGATAAAATCAATAAGAGGGGAACAATGCGTTTCGCTTATGCAACCACACAGACGTTTACGAAACATTGGTAAATATATTATTGTTATGCTCTTAATCTACATTAGTCATCATGTAAAGTAATCCACTTGCACAGTCATCCATGTGTATTATGACATTAGAATTACATATTCGTTTTGTTATCGATTTCCTTGTCACAGGTTTGTTACATTTAAGCACGAAAGTCCAAATGAATATAGTCACATCTAGGAGTCACGTATTGGTGATTTCAAGTCTTCTCTGTTCAATGTGGCTCGAACCTATTTTCTTTAAAGCCATTTGCACCCACGACTTCTCGATATCTATTTGGCTAAGAGTTTTTTTTATTTTGTCACAGCGCAATGTGTCTGTGTGTGTATATTTGTGCCAACGTGTTGTGTCTATGTGTAAACAGACATCCAATGTGTAACGTTGTGCTTGTCTCGCAGTTTTTTGTGGCTAAACTTGTTCATTTAGTCTCTGTGTGTTGTTTTATTATGATAAATCCTATACCCAATCTAGATTTATAAACCTTCGCCTTTTTTGTGTGAATAGTAAACAGTAGATATGCTGATAATGCCTTAGGAGTATTACACGCACTTAACCTTCACGCCCTCACTCTTCCACTCTTTGGTCACGCATTCTCCTCCAAGTGCAGTGGCGGTTTGTGAGTCATCTATTTGAACCACTCACTCGTCGACCTGAGATTCCAGGTCGATCTTACCACTTATGTGTCCCAGCCAGATGGGATACTCTGCTATTGCAAACCTGAGCGAATTGCAACTCCCATTTTGGTGTTTTTATATTTTTTTTAGCCGATTTGTGGTCGTTGTTGACCTAAATTTCTGGGGTTTGACTTTGAAAAAAATAGGAATTTTCAGGTCACAATTAAAATTCCAACCACGTCCCGAGTGCCTAAAAATCACATTATTTGCCGTTTTGTGGAAAAAGTTGGGCACTGCAAAATTGTCCCTAGTTGTTTAGATCTGACATTAAATATCTTACATGGATTGGTCAAATATTTTTTGGTGGTTCATCTTTCTTCTGTCTCACTATTTACCTATTTTTCGTTCTATCTACCACCATCTGTCTGTCCGTATCTGTAAATTTTGGTTATAATTATTCTTAATTCCCGAACTTTGTATATATCCATCGTAATTTTATCATTTGTTCAGTAGCCCTGTAGCGCGAAAAAGGTTAGAGGACAATATTTTGGGGGGAAAAAGAAATGTTACTAGGGTAGGCCCCCAGGAGCCAGGCAGGGGTATCCGCCCCTCCACCCCACGCCGTTTGTCTATGTATATTTCTGACTATATATATCTGTTTGTCTGTCCCTACCACCCGTCTGTCCCAAATATTCGTCCCAACGTTATATCCGTACTTTATTAAAGCTATTATTATCCCCTCCTTTTTCATATTTTCCGTCCACTTATTAGGATAGAGTTTAAAAAGTTGGTATAAGGGGCCGTCTACCCATAGATAAGTTCATGATTAGACTTCCGGCCCACCCGTTATTATCTTTCAGCGACACAATTTATTTGTCCTCCTTTAAGCGTTATAAAAACCCAACAGTTAAAGCGTTTGGGAATATTTTGGGGAAATCGAATTTTTTATCAATTTCCAACTTCCTTTTCAGTGAGAAGGTATTTTGACAAACAAGTTTAAGATAAATTGGTTTCGCACATTGTTTCTGTTCAATACATGGACGAGAGTCACAGACTCTATCTAAACATTTATTGTCAATGCATTTGAAAAAAAACATAAAGTAGAACATTTCTATTTGTACCAACAAATGGTCCGGCTGCTTATTTTCGCATTTCAACCTAAAATGAAATGTCAGCATGCGTTTAAAATGTGGCTTTGCCTACTTTCGCCCATTATTTACGTCAACAATAATGGTGGAGGGAAAGGGGTTTGAAAAAAGTTTTGACAGCTGGGGCGAGACTTTTCGATATACACAATACAATTGCGAGCGTATTACTTTGTTTGGGAGCTGAGATTGTAATTACTCAAAACAGTATAAAAACATAATGTTCAATACAAGTTTTCTTTCAAGAGACTTTCCAAATTAATGCGTTCAAATTAATCGTATTAAAAGGAGACCAAAATGGCAAAACCCCTACTATTTATATAATATTGAGGTGAAAACCCTTTATTATGGTGTCATTAACAAAATAATGCTGAAAGATAAAGGGGCCATTCATATGAAATAATTTCATTTCTTTCAGGTGAAGGGGGAGGGCTTGCCAAGCTAAGTCATGACCCCTATAATGACGCCACTGCATTTAAGCGCAAATTCACTGTCATATGTTTCAGTATGCGTGTATCAGTCACAGTATTATGCAGATTGTTTATTTGTATATTCGCAATTAACGGATGCTTGTGCCCCTCTTCTAATATTTAAAAAAGACTGAGAGCCATGACTGATATATATGCAATGTCAAATGCGGGGCCTTCGTTGTACGCGGGTCACGAAAGACCCGGCTCAAGGTTGGCCTAGTTGCAAATGAATGACATTTGTGAGGATAGAATGGTAGAACAGTACTTTTCAAAGAATGGTAGAACAGTACTTTTCAAAGAATGGTATAGAATTATTTTCAAAGAATGATAGAAGAGTATGCTAAAGAATGGTAGAAGAGTACTTTTCAAAGAATGGTAGAACAGTACTTTTCAAAGAATAGTAGAAGAGTACTTTCTTTCGTAGAAGAGTATTTTCAAAGAATGGTGTCTCTTTCAAAGAATGGTAGTATTATATTTCAAAGAATGGTAGGTTAACAAGCTTTTCAAAGAATGGTAAAGAGCATTTTCAGAGAATGGTAGAAGAGCATTCTTTTCAAAGAATGTAGTAGTAGCAGAGTACTTTTCAGAGAATGGTGGAAGAGGTTTTCAGAGAATGGTAGAAGAAAGGCTTTTCAAGGAATGGTATTATACTTTCAGAGAATGGAGAAGAGTTATTCAAAAGAATGGTAGAAGAGTACTTCAGAGAATGGTAGAAGAGTACTTTTTTAGAACGGTAGAAGAGTAGTTGTAATCAGTAGTTATACTTTTCAGAGAATGTGGTAGAAGAGTGTTTCAGAGAATGGTAGAAGATTTCAAAGAATGGTAGAAGAGTACTTTTCAGAGAATGGTAGAAGAGCAAATTTTCAGAGAATAGAGAAAGAATGGTAGAAGAAAATTTCAGAATGGTAGAAGAGTACTTTTCAAAGAATGGTAAGATACTTCAGAAGAATGGTAGAAGAGTACTCGTGAATGGTAGAAGAGAATGTAGTAGAAGAGCTTCAGAATGGTGGCATTATTCAAAGAATGGCAGAAGAGTACTTTCAGAATGGTAGAAGAGAATCAAAAGAATGGTAGAAGAATTTTCAGAATGGTAGAACAGCAATTTCAGTTGCACAGTGACATATATAACCATACCGGTTTTACAAATTTACATGGCAGACCAATTTGATTCATGATGGTTGGGACAGATCCAATCTGTGTTTATAGAAATAATGACACAAACTATCCATTAGGCACTCAGGGTCAAGTACAAAGTAACGAATATTTTTAAAACATCACGAGACGTCTTAATATGATTAAATGTTTACCTTGAACCAGTAGAACAAGTGTTTCTCTGTTATTGTAGTGGGTCCTGGTTATAGACGTCCCTTTTTGTCGCGGACCAGTTGACATTTGATGTTCGAGGTGGAGAGAAATATCTTTTAGATTGTTGATTCACAATGTCAATGCCGCTCACATCCACTAAGCCCCAGATGCAACCCCATTGAGGAGTTAGCTTGCACCGAGACACCATAAATGCCTAATGTTTTTCGGCGGCCCAGTACTCTCTTGATCTAACCGGACTGGCGGGTTGGGGACGTCTGCACTAAGACACCAGGTAGATCAAAAGTTTTTGTTGCGGGGCTGGTAGGTTTGATACGCTTCCACATGGTAAATGTTATTTTGAAGACCCACTTCACACCCCACTGTTGGGTTATGACCTACACTTTAAATGACCCTTTCAACATTCTATTGTTGGGTCATGACCTACATTTCTAATGACCCTAATAGAAACTTCATGTGCAATAAGCAACCACGAGATGCACTTCCTTCCTTATTTTCATTCAAGTAACTGTACAAATTAAACATCTTCTAAATACAAAGAAAATAAAAAGTTACAATAATAAATAGCAAAACAAATATCACCACATAAAGAATAAAATCAAAGGGGTGTGGAGTAATGTGTCCTTATTTAAATATCAACTGCACTTTCATTAAAGAAAACATGGGAAACTATCTTAGATGTAAACACAGAATATATTCAGAACATGTCAAATCATATAAATGTGTAATGACATGAAATGCTCTAATAGTATAACAATTTGTTTTTGACAGCCATTTAGCCTCCATGTTAAGTCCAGCCTGCTGGTCTGTTAATTCATCCTGCCAGTCTTCATCTCTGCCACTGTTTCAGAGTGATAAATATCTGTAGATTGAACATTGGTTCATCTAAACACTCAATCCCTGTAGCCCTTTTATTGGTTAATCTAACACTCAATCCATCTGTAGCCCTACATTGGTTCATCTAAACACTCAACCATCTGAATGTCTTACTATTGGTTCATCTAAACAACAATCCATGTACAGATTGATACATTGGTTCATCTAAACACTGTACTCTGTATTATTGGTTCATCTAAACACTCAAATCCTACATTGGTTCATCTAAACAGACTTAATCCATTTGTATGTTACATTGGTTCATCTAAACAGCAATCCATTAGTTTACATTGGTTCATCTAAACATCAATCCATCTTCTCTTGTACAGTTACTGTACCTCGGTCAAAAAGTTTGCCCAAACAGAACTTTATGTAGAAAATTGCTCAGTTTTTTTGCACACACACAAATGCATATAGTAACTTACAATTTATTACTTTATTTAATTTTTATTCATGTCAATCAATAATAATACTTCAGACAAAATTATAACGAAGAGTTAGGACCTTTACTTTTAATAATAACTTTAATTGATTTGAACATTTAAAAATGCTACTTTTGAAAGCTTTGCCGATAAGGTAGCAATTTAAGCAATTTTTTTAGATGATAATGATTGTTAAATGTTTAGGGAACTGAACAATTATAGGAAAAAAGTCAGATTATGTCAAATTGTCGGTTAAAACTGGCTTGAGGTTAGATAAGCATTATATTTTGTTATTGAAACAGAATCTGAATACTTTTTATTTAAATAACAAACATAACTGTAAGGAATTATTGGAAATAAAGATGATACAGCATTTTGAAAAAAAATAGAAATAAAATTCAACGCTTCTTTTACAGTTAAAAGATACTACAAATGTATAATGCACATTGTATACAAATCACTTGTATGAGGGTTTCACAATGGTGTTATTGTTCTTATTCCTGATCAAAAAAGCTTTTTATTAAACTGTTATTTAAAGGAACAACGTACTGGACTGGCAATTGTTTATATGACAAAAAGTAATTGTTCATGTAGAATTGAACATCGAAAGTCAAAACACTGCTTTTTTTTGAATACTAATAGAAAACTCAATGTTCAGATTGTTTAGCATTAATAGTACAAATTTTTATGTTTTAATTACGATAAGTTGTATTACTGATCACCTTGTGCAATTGCTTTGTTATTTTTGTTGGTAGGCGATAGTCATTAAATTATTTCCATCTCCATTACCACTTGTTATTAGAATCCGGGAACTAGTAGTGGCAGTATTTTGCAATGATTGTAATTAAAACATAAAAACATATTTAGGTTTTTAAATATACTGTACTATTAATGCTAAGCAATCTGAACATTTCGATTTTCTAAACAGTATAAAAAAAGAAGCAGTTTTTTGTTTATTTACTCCGATGTTCAATTCTACAAGAAATTATTTTTTATTTGTAGAGAAAGAAATGTTTTATATTGTAAAATAAGCAATTACCAGTCCAGTACGTTTGTTCAGTTTAAATAACACAGTTTATCCCTGTAAAAGAGCAACTTTTGATCCAGGAATAAGAACAATAGCCTCGTAATGAGAAACCCTCATACATGTATTTGTATACAGGTACATTACATACATTTGTATGTCTTGGCTGTATAAAGAATACGTTGAATTTTATTTCCTATTTTTTTTTTTTCAAATGCTGCTGTATCATGCTTATATTTCCAATAATTTTTCCCTTACAGTTATGTTTGTTATTTAAATAAAATATTCCAGATTCTTGTTTCAATAATAAATCCAGCTAAACTATTACTTATCTAACCTCAAAAGCCAGTTTATTAACTCGATAATTTGACATTTTATTCACATGACTTTTTTTTTCCTTCTAATTCAGATATCAGTTCCCTAAACTTTTTTATTTAACAATCATTATCATCTAAAAAAAAAATTTAACTTAAATTGTACACGAATCAGAAAGCGACCTTATCGGCAATCTTTCAAAAGTAGCATTTTTAAATGTTCAGGGATCAATTAAAGTTATTATTAAAAGTAAAGGTCCTAACTCTTCGTTAAATTTTTATCTGAGTATTATTGGCCCGATTGATGAATAAAAATTAAATAAAGTAATAAATTGTAAGTTAATTATATGCATTTGTGTGTGTGTGCAAAAAAACTGAGCAATTTTTTAGTTTCTGCATAAAGTTCTGTTTGGGCAAACTTTTTGGGCCGAGGGCCACATTGGGTCTGTAAATTTGACTGGCTGGCTGGACCAAGAGAAGATGGATTGAGTGTTTAGATGAACCAATGTAAGGGCTACAGATGGATTGAGTGTTTAGATGAACCAATGTAAGGGCTACAGATGGATTGAGTGTTTAGATGAACCAATGTAAGGGCTACAGATGGATTGAGTGTTTAGATGAACCAATGTAAGGGCTACAGATGGATTGAGTGTTTAGATGAACCAATGTAAGGGCTACAGATGGATTGAGTGTTTAGATGAACCAATGTAAGGGCTACAGATGGATTGAGTGTTTAGATGAACCAATGTAAGGGCTACAGATGGATTGAGTGTTTAGATGAACCAATGTAAGGGCTACAGATGGATTGAGTGTTTAGATGAACCAATGTAAGGGCTACAGATAAGTCGGGTCCTATGCTTCACTCTGAAACGAGTGGCAGGATGGGGGAGTGGCAGGATGGATTATACAGACCAGCGGGCTGGATTTAGCATGGAGGCTGTCATTTGCTCATGGCTGGTCTAACATGTCAAAACAAATTGTTATACTATTAAATCATTTCATGAAATCATGGAAGGTTATTTCACATTGCTATTTTTATATTTTTCATTTATGTATTGGTGACAATAAATTTCATTTAATGAATATATTCTGTGTTTACATCTAAGATAGTTTCCCATGTTTACTCTTTAATGAGTGCAGTTGATATTTAAATAAAAATTTTTATTACTCGCTTCCTTTGTTGATTTTATTCTTTGGCCTGTGGTGATATTTTGTTTCTCATTTATTATTGTAACTTTTTATTTTCTTTGTATTTAGAGATGTTTAATTTGTACAGTTATTGCTTGAATGAAAATAAGGGCAGGAAGATTGCATCTCATTAATTGCTTATTATGTTTACATGAGTTTCTATTAGGGTCATTTAAAGTGTAGGTCATGACCCAACAGTAGGGTGTGAAGTGGGTCATTTAAAGTGTAGGTCATAACCCAACAGTGGGGTGTGAAGTGGGTCTTCCAAAAAATAACATTTACCATGTCGAGAGCATATATCACTGATTTTAGCAGCCCACCCCCCCCCTTTTTTTTAGCAACAAACATCTACCTGGTGTCTTAGTGCAGACGTCCCCCAACCCGCGGACCGGTGCCGGTCCGTGAATCAAAGGGTACTGGGCCGCCGAAGAAACATTAAATTTTTTCCTTTTTATTTATTATGGTGTATTTCTCTCGGTGCAACTAACTTTCCATGGACTATATGGGGGTTAACAGGGAACTTAGTGGATGTGAGCGGCATTGACATTGTGAATCAAAACAATCTAAAATAAAAATAATCAACGTTTCTCTCCACCCCTTCCCCCCCCCTCATCGGGCCGCGGTAACATCATTAAATGTCAACTGGTCCGCGGCGAGAAAAAGGTTGGGGACCACAGTCTTAGTGTATCGCCAGAGTTGCCTATGCTTGAGAAACACTGTTCTATAGGACAAGGTAAAACTTGGCTAATCAATCAATATTTGACAATCTCATTAATTTTTTATTGTAAGAATGTCTTCTTGTATGAATGTTAACAATTTATGTCTGATACAATGCACTACTCTAGTTACTTAATGGATGGACTGTGTCAGTGGCCTATATATAGGACAGATTGTATCAATAGCCCTCATATTGGATGGTCTGTGTCACTAAACAACATATTGGACGGTCTGTCCCACTAACAAACATATGTGATGAATCAAATTGATTTATTTGATACAACCGTAAAGTCAAATTGTAAAACCATTATTGATTAGGGTTATATATTGTCACTGTGTATTGCTGGTCACAACTGAAAAGTACTGTTCTACCATTCTCTGAAAAGTACTCTTCTACCATTCTTTGAAAAGTACTCTTCTACCATTCTCTGAAAAGTACTCTTCTACCATTCTTTGAAAAGTACTCTTCTACCATTCTCTGAAAAGTACTCTTCTACCATTCTCTGAAAAGTACTCTTCTACCATTCTTTGAAAAGTACTCTTCTACCATTCTCTGAAAAGTACTCTTCTACCATTCTTTGAAAAGTACTCTTCTACCATTCTCTGAAAAGTACTCTTCTACCATTCTTTGAAAAGTACTCTTCTACCATTCTCTGAAAAGTACTCTTCTACCATTCTCTGAAAAGTACTCTTCTACCATTCTTTGAAAAGTACTCTTCTACCATTCTCTGAAAAGTACTCTTCTACCATTCTTTGAAAAGTACTCTTCTACCATTCTCTGAAAAGTACTCTTCTACCATTCTCTGAAAAGTACTCTTCTACCATTCTTTGAAAAGTACTCTTCTACCATTCTCTGAAAAGTACTCTTCTACCATTCTTTGAAAAGTACTTTTCTACCATTCTCTGAAAAGTACTCTTCTACCATTCTCTGAAAAGTACTCTTCTACCATTCTTTGAAAAGTACTCTTCTACCATTCTCTGAAAAGTACTCTTCTACCATTCTTTGAAAAGTACTCTTCTACCATTCTCTGAAAAGTACTCTTCTACCATTCTTTGAAAAGTACTCTTCTACCATTCTCTGAAAAGTACTCTTCTACCATTCTTTGAAAAGTACTCTTCTACCATTCTCTGAAAAGTACTCTTCTACCATTCTTTGAAAAGTACTCTTCTACCATTCTCTGAAAAGTACTCTTCTACCATTCTCTGAAAAGTACTCTTCTACCATTCTTTGAAAAGTACTCTTCTACCATTCTCTGAAAAGTACTCTTCTACCATTCTTTGAAAAGTACTGTTCTACCATTCTTTGAAAAGTACTCTTCTACCATTCTTTGAAAAGTACTCTTTTACCATTCTTTGAAAAGTACTCTTCTACCATTCTTTGAAAAGTACTCTTCTACCATTCTTTGAAAAGTACTGTTCTACCATTCTTTGAAAAGTACTCTTCTACCATTCTTTGAAAAGTACTCTTCTACCATTCTTTGAAAAGTACTGTTCTACCATTCTTTGAAAAGTACTGTTCTACCATTCTTTGAAAAGTACTGTTCTACCATTCTATCCTCACAAATGTATTCATTGCAACTAGGGCCGGCCTTAGGCCGATTTGACCGATGGCTCCAAATTGGGCCCCGCGCCTGGCAGGGGCCCCGCATTTGACATTTAGCATATCACTATCAGTCATGGCTCTAGTCAAAGGCTTTTTTAAATATTAGAAGAGGGGCCTCACAAGCATCCGTTAAATTGGGCCCCGCAATTCGCGAGGCCGGCCCTGATAGCAACAATCATACAGAATACTGTGACTGATATACACGCATACTTGAAACATATGAAACAGTGAATTTGTAATTACGCTTAAATGCAGTGGCGTCATTATAGGGGGGTCATGGCCTGCAGCCTAGAAGCCCCTCCCCCCTCCCCCTCACCTCAAGAAATGGGGAATTATTTTCATATGAATGGCCCCTTTAAACATCTTTCAGCATCTATTTTGTTAATGACACCACCGCTAATAATTATATTTTAAAGGGTTTTCACCCTCCAATATTATATAAATAGTAGGGGTTTTTTTTTTTTTGGTCTCCTTTTTTTAATACGATAATTTGAACGCATTAATTTGGAAAGTCTCTTGAAGAAAACACGTATTGATATTTTGAACATCGCGAGTTCAGTGACATACTTGTTTTAGTAATTACAATCTCAGCTCCCAAACAAAGTAATACGCTCATTTTTGAATTGCTGGTAATGTATAAATCAATAAAAGTCTCACCCCCCCCCCATGCCAACAACTGTCAAACTTTTTTCAAACCCCTTTCCCCTCCACCATTATTGTTGACGTAAATAATGGGCGAAAGTTTAGGCAAAGCCACATTTTGGCCCATGCTGACATTTCATTTTAGGTTAATGCGAAATAAACGTCCCCTCCAGCCCCTCCCCCCCCCCGGGCTATTTCTATGAGAACCCCAGGCAGCCATTTTAGTTAACCTACAAATAAGAAATGTTCTACTTTATGTTTTTTTTTTTCAAATGCATTGAACAATAAATGTTTAGATAGAGTCTGTGTGACTCTCGTCCATGGTATTGAGACAGAGGAACAATGTACGAAACCAATTTATCAAATCTTAAACTTGTTTGTCAAAATACCTTTCATTTCTGATGTCAAGGAAGTTAAATTGATAAAAATTCAATCTCCCCCTCCCCCCCCCCCCAAAATATTTTACTCAACATTCCCCAAACGCTTAACTGTTTCGTAAGTTTTTATAACGCTTACAGCTGAGGACAAACTATTAAACAGATAAGTTGTGTCGCTGAAGATAATAACAAATAAACCGGAAGTCTAATCATGAACTTATCTATGGGTAGTTTTTTTTTTAGCCTTGCGTCACAGTTTGCCAACTTTTCTAGGAACTTTTCTATCCTAATAAATAGACAGGCTTAAAATAATTGAAAGCAAAAGGAAAAGGGTGCTCTTGATAGCTTTAATAAAGTACGAATAGCATAGACAGACCAAAGACAGATATTTAGACAGACAGATTGGTAGGTAGACAGACAAACAGATATATATAGTCAGAAATATACATAGACAAACAGGCCCGTAGCGTGCGGGGGGAGGGGGGGCGGATACCCCTGTGTTTTGTCTGGCCTCCTCTACTTGTTTGCTCTACCTAGTAACATTTATTTCCTGCCCCTCCCCCCCAAACCCTGCTATTGGCCTGGCCTCTGCTGTAGAATTTTCACGCTACAGGGCTGTAGACAAATGATATAAATTTTGATAGATATATACAAACAGATAAAAAGACTTAAGATAGATACACCAACTACAGATATTTAGACAGACAGATTGGTAGGTAGATAGACAAAAAGATAGGTAAATAGACAGACAGAAAGAAAGATATATAGACCACCAAAAATATTTAGACATATCCATGTAAAGATGAGATTTTATCTCTTAGATTATCTAAACAACTAAGGGACAATTTTGCAGTGCCCCTTTTTTCTTTCCCACCATGGCCGATAGTGCAATGAGTTTTTAGGCACCTCGGAAGACGTGGTTGGAATTTTAATTGTGACCTGAAAAATTCCTATTTTTTTTTTCATCGAAGATCGAACCCAGAACCCCAAGGTCAAGTGCTTTAACGCACGACCACCCGTCAGCTAAAAAAAAAATCGCCTCGCAAATGGGACAATTCGCTAGGTTTTCTTTGTGCTCTTAATTTAATCCCATCACAACTGGGACGCACCAAATGAGACACGAAAGGAACTTTCACTTTGATCTGTAAAAATTGACTGGTTCTCACTGGAGATCGAACCTGGGACTCTCAGGTCGACAGTCGAGCGCTTTAATGAGTGGTTCAAATTTAGATGACTCTTTTAAACCGCCACTTTACACGCGGAGAGGATGCGTGTGTGTAAAGGGTGACCCGGAGTGGGGGCGTGGGGGTTAAGTGCGTGTAGTATTCTCCTAAATTCAAGGCATTATCAGCATATCTTCTGTTTACTATTCACACAAAAAACCAACAGGAAGGTTTATAAATCTAAATTGTAAAGATATAGGATTTATCATAATAAAAAAACAACACAGAGACTAAATGAACAAGTTTATAGCCACAAGAAACTGCAGACAAACAACACGTTGTACACATTGGATGTGTCTGTTTACACATAGACACAACACGTTGTACACATTGGATGTGTCTGTATACACACACAACACATTCACCCTTCAATGATTAAGGAAGATAATAAAAAAAACTCTTAACCCAGAGTAAATCTGGAAGGTGTTATCGTGCCGAAGTCGTGGCAAAGTAAGGTTCAGTTACATTGAGACAAGAGGCTATTACACATTGAAATCACCAATACGTGACTCCTAGTGTGACTATATATTCATTTGGACTTTCGTACTTAAAGTAACAAACCTCTGTGACAAGAATCGATAACAAAACAATATGTGAATTCTAATGTCATAATACACATGGATGACTGTGTACGAATGGATTATACTACATTATGATGACTAGTGTAGATTAAGAGCATAACAATAATATATATTACCAATGTTTCGTAAACGTCTGTGTAGTCTAATTACGTAAGCAGGCACAATTATTGATTCCCACTTATTGATTTTATCATCAGAGTGAAATTAACGACTCCAGATAATTCAGCGAAGGTTGTTTTTGTTGTCAATGACCAAAGAAACATCCAACAAAACAATTTTCATTGCACCTAACTAGCCATGTAAATATATTAGACCTATATTTTCATACTTATGGATAATCAAGAATTATTATAGTTCTGCCTATGTGTTTCGTTCTCTGCCATCTAGTCCTCTGTCCAGTTGGATTATTAACATAAAGGTACAGAGTTTTCGCCATTTTCGACATTCTATCAGAAAAGTCTACGTAGACCGACAGTCAAGCTATTATGGGCAGTCGGTCGGTCAAGACGATCACAGAAGGCTGCATGTGTATGTTTGATATCTTATTTGAAGTTTGTAGTTTGAACAACTATTTGTGTAGATTGGATCGCCGAATTTCCAATGGGTGAGCTGACCACTTGATTAGATACAATGACGTCATTTACAACTGTGGCACGGAGTCTTTTAATGCTAGTGATACACGTAACATTCTAAAAGTGACCATTTCAAAGATTTTTATTTTACAATAGCTTCACTGTCAATGAATGCGAAATGCAATTTTACTATGAAATGTCGCGCGTTGGTTCACCGAGACCATCAACCACTGACCAGATTTCAGGACCGAATATCGCTAACAAGGCCAGCTGCGGGCTTACTTATTTCAGTGGTGGGTCAACGGCCGGAGACTCTGTTCAAAAAGGATTCATGTCCGCGGGGTTTGAAAC
Source organism: Bulinus truncatus (assembly GCA_021962125.1). Taxonomy (NCBI): domain Eukaryota; kingdom Metazoa; phylum Mollusca; class Gastropoda; family Planorbidae; genus Bulinus; species Bulinus truncatus. Next base: position 336,998 of record JAGDYQ010000252.1, read on the forward strand.
TGACAAGGACCCATGGGACACGTCATTCAAGGAAGATGACAGTTGCTTTCCAGCCGACATTACGGGGCTGCCGGAGATATTCGATTCATTTCAGACCATTCCTTACTCCTTAATGTCCAGTCTAGAGACTTTACAGTCGACAATTCATCCATCTCACTCACCTTTGCGCCAAACATCAAATCCAGTCAACCAATGGGGAAACAACAGGGAGCTGCTCCACGTATCTGAACAGAGAGAACATTTTACATTTAACAAAACGTACAGCAGATCTATAAATAACTCATTTGATTTGGAGGGGTTGGCTCCGGAGATTAACAATCTGCAATCCACTACGGATCATAATGTTCCAGTTTTTGCTGATGTACGGTACACACAACTCCACCAGGCTCCACAAGGAGGCTCAGGAAAACTTTCATTTGTCCCGGTCATTGAAAACGCCTATGAAAATAATGATGATGACGACATCCAAAATAACCAAACGAATTCACCCATTCTAAATCCCCAAGACTTTTTCCAGCATAGCGGTAAGTACAATTAATAGAACATAATTTAGATACAGTAAAAGTGTATTTTCGTTCATACAATTTGTGAACATCTTTATCGAAATTATTGTTTAACTTATTGATTTATTAGCTATTATGTCAGCAGCAAGATGATCGAGACTTTACTCCCCACCACAGGGCCTCAAACATGGCAATAAATAAATCAAATTAAGATTCCCCCCACCTTCCCACACATCTAATTATGTCACAAATATTTAACGAAATACTCCTCACTATTTAACGGATTTAAACTTTAACCATCACACACATCACTACATAACATAATTTTACCCATCACAATCCTCACTATTAACAGATTATAACTTTAACCATCACACTACTCACTATGTAACATTATAACTTTAACCATCACACTTCTCACTGTGTACCATTATAACTTAAACCATCACATACATTACTCTGTAACATTATAACTTTAACCAAACCTTCCCACCCTCCCCTAATTCTGTTCAGACCCTAGAATACATGGAGGTTCTTATTTACCCTCTTTTGTTCTAAAAACTTTGTTTTATGTCTGTTTAAAACAAACTATAGAATGACCATTGTAAGTAATCTAGTTTAGTATACATGTATCCGAAAAAGAAACTTTGTCAGTATTTGGTAATGATTACTTTTATTACATTTTTTTTGTTAAATTTTGTTAATACAAAGATTGTTATTTGATTCATGTTTTTCAATGGAGTACTAATACATTCACTAATCTTTGCTTCAGATGATCCCAACGGACGTAAACGGAACTACGCCGCCTTCTTGTGTTGTGCCCCTCAAGACATGCCACTGTTTGGTATCTCGTTTCATATCCTGCTAGAGACCTGGGGGTTCAGAATATTTCTCCCTCCCCGAGATTCGATCCTGACAGAATGTAACTTTGATAACATGTTCCGAGCTTTGGACGAGAGGTGGGTATGATTGCCTTCTGACAGGGGATTCTCATGATACACGATACTAATAAAATAAATGAACTTAATATATAAAATGAACTTGATAGTCACACAGTGTGTGAATTTCAAGCTTACTGGGCAACACATTCTTAACTGGGTGACTTTTGTGGTCAGCTAGTTATTTTGTGAAAGTATTCGCTTGTAAAATGTGCTGTTGAAATGCAGCAAGGGAGGGTGACAGTATTGCTGTTCAAATGCAGCAATGGAGAGTGGCGGTTTTGATGTTGAAATGTTGTAAGTGGTGGTGATGGTGTATCTTTTAAAAGGTCACAACTATCCCTATAAATAGTCAAATTGTGTTGTTTTTTACTAACGTGATTTAGATTGACTGTCATATGTTCCTAGCTCCTTTACTCTGGATACTTTAATATACATTTTTAAATCACCACCATTAAGTGTTCTTGCCATCTGTCAACGTCAAGTTGTTGTTATTATCAGTCAACGTCATATTCACAATACATCTTCAGGTGTAACGGTAAGATAATTGTCGTGTTATCTGTGAATTACAAATCCTCTAAAGAAAGGTCGTTTATGACGTCATTTGCAAGACTTTTAGACCCAGGTGAGAAAATAATACTTACAATAAAAATTTGTGATTTATAACAAATCCATTTACAAATAATTAATATTTAATGAACAATTGACTACATTAATTTTTCTAAACATTTGTTTTTCTCCAAATGAAACGATGGATCCTAAGGGATATAACTGTTTTAAAAATAATAAAATAAAATTAAAGTTAAGTTAATTTCCCTGTTCTTACATTCTATATTCTAGAATCAATCCATTGAATCAAGTGTATTTAATAAATAACTAATAACTCACACCAATGATAAATAATCATTTAACTACTATGGGTCTACCGCTGCATACTAGAACTGATAATACTTTTTTAATAATTATATGTATAGCGGTATGGGATTTTCATGTATTTTTACTTTTTTGTTTTTCTGTTCGCTATCCCCCAATTTTAACTTGAATGATTAATTTTAGATTCCAGGAAAAGAAACATCATTCCAGTACAAATAGACAAAAATGTCCACATCCCAAATGAATTCAAGGCTTTGTCTATAATTCGTTATACCCAGGACTACAAAAGTCAATGGTTGAAGAAGAAACTTGTGGAGGCCATTGCAGCGTGATGAATGAACTTCATTTTTAGGTTATCTTAGTCAAAGTAAATATTAAATCATGGACGTACAGACCAGGGGTCTACTCTATCGCCATTCGCAATATAGAATGCCGACACAAGAAGGCAGAAGGTATTGGTGTTTTACTTAGCAGACTTAGAAAGGCCTACAGCCGCATACTGCATTTAAGTCTATGGTGATATGATTACTGAATGCTAATTCGAAGCACTGATAGTTTTTAAGTAAATAATTACTGAAGGGATCACTTAATAATAATAACATACCTAATTGCTAATGTTTTTATTTTTACATTTCAATTTAAAATGTTAACGATTTTAATAAATATCTATATTTCATATATATAAATATGTCTTATCCGTTTTTCAAATAAGTCCTAGATAATATAAAATATTTATCTTAATGTATGTACAAAGCAGAGTCACACTCGTGAATGTGCCAAAACTTACTCACTTTAACTTTAGACCTAATCCAATTTCATAGTGAAAGCCAATTATTTCCAATAGAGTCTAGTATAACCAATAATGCATTTTATAATTTATATGGACATTTAAATAATATAATGCAGTCTTTGTATTTACATAAATCTTTATTTGCACTGCACACCAATAAACAACAACTTTGGAAAATTATTTGTGTTAGTTGTGTATTACCATCTCGTGTGTACATATTAAGTTCTACGTGGGATATTTTAAAACACGGCAAGGTTTTTAAAAAGTAGGAATATAATTAGTTAATTTGATATACTGAAATTGGGCAAGTGTGTAACACAAGACTACAAACGCTGCTTAATTTTCCTTTGTTAAGTAATTACGTTTATTAAAAAAGTAACATTGTTGACGTCAACTTTTCTTGACCTCTCCCCCTCCCCCTTGTCAACAATTGTCAACATTTTTTAGACACCATCCCCCTATTTTGTTGACATAATTAATGGACAGACCCTTAGACTAAAAATGATTCATAAAATTAAAACTCATGGGTAAAAGATATAAACAATTGTTAATTGAATAATTAATGTTCATTTAAAAGATGTTACCTCTAAAAAAATGTTGAACTCCAGAACTATCAACTTTTCAAACGAGTTCCATCGTAGTTTTAGTGGTGTTGGTACTGTTTACTTGAAGGATTTTCTACTCACAACTGTGTTTACAGATTTGGTGTCTTTATTTCAGACAAAATTGGTATCAAACAAGATAAAGTGTAAAATCGATTGTCACCACAACTTGAGAATAAATTACAAAGGATATATATATATATATATATATATATATATATATATATATATATATATATATATATATATATATTGTTTGAAAGGCTTATCGTAGTGTAGACTAATTCGACTGTAGACTTATTATACTGTACACTGTACACACATTGGACTGTAGACTTGTTATACTGTACACACATTGGACTGTAGACTTGTTATACTGTACACACATTGGACTGTAGACTTGTTATACTGTACACACATTGGACTGTAGACTTGTTATACTGTACACACATTGGACTGTAGACTTGTTATACTGTACACACATTGGACTGTAGACTTGTTATACTGTACACACATTGGACTGTAGACTTGTTATACTGTACACACATTGGACTGTAGACTTGTTATACTGTACACACATTGGACTGTAGACTTGTTATACTGTACACACATTGGACTGTAGACTTGTTATACTGTACACACATTGGACTGTAGACTTGTTATACTGTACACACATTGGACTGTAGACTTGTTATACTGTACACACATTGGACTGTAGACTTGTTATACTGTACACACATTGGACTGTAGACTTGTTATACTGTACACACATTGGACTGTAGACTTGTTATACTGTACACACATTGGACTGTAGACTTGTTATACTGTACACACATTGGACTGTAGACTTGTTATACTGTACACACATTGGACTGTAGACTTGTTATACTGTACACACATTGGACTGTAGACTTGTTATACTATACACACATTGGACTGTAGACTCAATGTATTATGGACGTATTGTAATGAAGACTATTCACTGACACAAGTACTGACCCCCCCCCTCCATTTTTTTCACGGCTTTAATTATTCACAACGTAAGGACCAGCTTACACAATAATCTAAATGACAATGTCCAATGCTTAACGTCTCACATCTAGAAAGAATCAGTGGAACATCCTGGACGACAGTGTTCAAGTTTCAGACCAGCGAATACAGCACGAGACATTAGCCAGTTTCTTCAGCAATCGAGCTGTATTGGCTACCGTCACAACGTGAATGGTTTGTTTGGTGCTTTTGAAATTGTCGTTAGAGTGGCGACTTTCTATAGACGTTTGAAGCTTATGCTGCTACATATTCAGAACATATTGGTCGGTCCCACTAGGTAGAGTTAAAAGAGGACTACGACCACGTTGTCGTGTCTCTTCATAGCTGCCACAAAAATTATTAAAACTTATGTAGTGTCTCTACAGTAATTTCAACTTGCAATATATATCTGTGATATGGAAGGTTTCACTGACACTCCAGGTTTTAACACTCCCAGGTTGACACTCCTAGGTTGGCACACTAGGTTGACACTCCTAGGTTGGCACACTAGGTTAACACTCCAGGTTGACACTCCAGGTTGACACTCCCAGGTTGACACTCCCAGGTTGACTATCCTAGGTTGGCACACTAGGTTGACACTCCAGGTAGACACTTCGAGTTTATTCTCCCAGGTTGACACTCCCAGGTTGACACTCCAGGTTTACACTCCACGTTGACACTCCAGGTTGACACTCCACGTTGACACTTCAGGTTTACACTCCCAGTTTGACACTCCAGTTTCAGATTTCAGTTTTACACGCCCAGGTGTACAATCGAGGTTGACACTCCCAGGTTTACACTCCCAGTTTACACTCCAAGGTTGACACTCCCATGTTTACACTTCCAGGTTGACATTTATTCATTCACATTGAAGAAAATGACACAGACTTAATTCATGATTTATTGTTATAAACACGAACATAAAAAATAATAACAATAATCCAAAAAAAAATGGAGAAATAATATAAGTCCAATTCTTATCACTATCACTTCCACACTTCTTATCACCATCACTTTCACAATTCTTATCACTATCACTTCCACAATTTTTATCACTATCAGATCCACAATTCTTATCACTATCAGATCCACAAATCGTATCACTATTACTTCCACAATTCTTATCACAATCACTTCCACAATTCTTATCACTATCACTTCCAGAATTCTTATCACTATCACTTCCACAATTCTTACTCTACTTTTTACCACCCATCCGTATCAACAGTTAACCTCTTACTCTGAGTGCTATCTATTCTAGTCTTTTCTTTCCCAATATCCCTTAAATTTACTCCAACACTAAAACACTTAATAATAATGAGTAGAAATCATTTCATTCACCTAACAAAAGTTATAACAGAGTTATGTCATACGTCAAAAATTTCTCGAACTCAATATGCTCATAGTCTCTATGTTATTTGAGATGACAAGATGGAAGACTTTTTTATGGGCTTACTGTGTGGTAACACATAATATCCGAACTTTCTTAGCCAATGAGACAGCAGGGTCAGCACCGTACATCACCACCAGAGGTCAGCACAGTACATCACCACCAGAGGTCAGCACCGTACATCACCATGAGAGGTCAGCACCGTACATCACCACCAGAGGTCAGCACCGTACATTACCCCAGAGAGGATGGACACCTCGTACTGGTTGTTTATTTTTTTAAACAGCAATGGGAGCCGCTGGTGGGGCCCCACAAGGTAATAATGCCGCCATTCCGTTTGAAATTAGGTTTGTTGCTGGTATAAACAAAGAGTACCAGCCTTCACATACATTTGAAATATATGCCCGGTGCTATCGGTCCTTAGATAAAGAAAGAGATGGAATCTGTAGAATATCTCTTGACTTTTTCTCTTGAATTAATCAATTGATGTTACCTATTGATGATATGGAAAGATGTTATCTCTTGAAGTTATGTTTTCTCCTGAATTTACCTATTGGTGCTGTCTCCTGAAGTTAGTTATTGTTTTTATTGTTTGAAGTTACGGGCGTCAATAGAAGATATCCATTTAGGCTATGCCATTCCTTGAAGTTATCTATTGATGTCATGTCTAGAAGTTATCTATTGATGTCATCTCTAGAAGTTATCTATTGATGTCATCTGTTGAAGTTATCTATTGATGTCATCTCTTGAAGTTATCAATTGATGTTATCTCTTGAAGTTATCTATCGATGTCATCTCTTGAAGTTATCTATTGATGTCATCACTTGAAGTTATCTATTGATGTCATCTCTAAAAGTTTTCTCACAAAGACTAATCATGACTTACACGAGGCTCACTTTTTCTACATCCCCTGCATAGTCTAGTTTACAATGAACACTGATAGGAAACTAAGAATACACTCTACATCCCCTGCATAGTCTAGTTTACAATAAACACTGTTAGGACACTAAGAATACACTCTACATCCCCTGCATAGTCTAGTTTACAATGAACACTGATAGGAAACTAAGAATACACTCTACATCCCCTGCATAGTCTAGTTTACAATGAACACTGATAGGAAAGTAAGAATACACTCTACATCCCCTGCATAGTCTAGTTTAAAATGAACACTGATAGGAAACTAAGAATACACTCTACATCCCCTGCATAGTCTAGTTTACAATGAACACATATAGGAAACTAAGAATACACTATTAGGACATTCACTTGATTAAACACTGATAATATACCGATAGGACATTTGTATGACTTTGATATAACACTGATAATGTACCGATATAATATTTTTAGACACTGATTGAATATTTAAAAATCACTGCCAAAAAACTATGCTAAATTCTTTTAATATAAAACTACATTTTTTAATATTTATGTTTCACATACCTCAGTAAAAGATGGCGTCAGGCCATCGTATTTGAAGAACTGTCCTAAGGCAGCTGTTGATAAAGGTCTGGACTCTCTTAGTGGTGGTCTCTCCTGATAACAGTCGTCTCTGTCCAGCTTGAGTCCACCTCGTCTTGCTAATGCCTAAAATGGTCAGTTTGTTTCTCTTCTTCTCTGCTGCTATCTGAACCATCTTTCCTGACTCATACATGGTTTTGACATTCCATGTGCTGATAATGGTTTTTCTGTTTGTCAGAAGGGTAGTCGGCTTTGTGGCTTCCTTTCGGCTTTCACCACAACTAAGCTTCATGAGTCTTCGTGATGAAAAACCTTCTTCTCCCAGGACTGAAATATCTGTTTTCTCTTTATTTAGTGTTTCTGTAGCAAGGGTTTTTTTTACAGGGTGGGTTTGCTAGCCTCACGCCCAACCCTCCTCCTTTTTCAGCCGGGCTTGGGACCGTCCTTGGCGGAGTTAAAATACTGGTTCTATTGGTGGAAAATTTAAGGATTCTCAGGTCTCATGGGATCAGGTCTACCAACTTGTGAGCTTCTGCCTCTCTGTAGATTTACTGCAATAAATTGTGAACTCCCAGAAGTTACAGTAACGAGCTTAAGTACAGATCTAAGGTACTTATATGAAATATGTCTCAGTGCTAGTAGTGGAAACTGCTCTGAAGAACTTGCCCGAAGAAATCCCGGAAAAATGGTTCACTCGCGTTGGCTCACGACAGCAAACATAATTCTTTGGCTGTATATCAATGGGTAATCAAACACCCAATTTTATAAACTTGAAGGTTTATGTAATGCGTGTGTATGCACCTGTGTGGTTCGCCATCAAAACTATGCCTAGTTGCAAAGATGGCGCACGGCAACTTTGATTTACCATTCAACTATCTCGTTCACTGCCAGAAGAAGTGAAGGATGTCATCAATCCAGTCATTCAAAGAAATGCATCTTTTGGCCACCCAGAAAATGTGTTACTGGCGATGAAAGCTAATATTCAACTATTGATCCCACAAAACCTAAAGATCATAGTAACAGGGGTAGAGGGAGGGGTAAAATGTCACAGGCTGGCTAAATTTAACATTGTCATCCAATACCACTCGCTAACTTTTCATCCTTTTACCAGTAAGAGTTCGCTTAACAGTATCAATATACATAATATTCATTTCCACTCTGCGTTAAATCAAAAGCGGAAAACAAGAATTCAAAAATGGCGTCTTGCCCGAGTCTCGATTCGATATTTCTTTTTGAAAAATCTACAGTTTTATATCGTTTCTGTGGTTTTTATTATGAAATGTAAAATTCCCGAATATTAAAAAGTAATAATTAACATATAATATCATTCAAATTATTGTAGTTTTTATTACAATAGATAGCATTTGAACATCGTCAAACGAAAACAATAGTAATAAGGAAAATCTCAGGCGATAATAAACAAGCAATCGGACAAAGGACATTTTAGAGCATTTTCGTGTACGCAGTGGCTACGGTTACGCCGGACGAAATCCGTATTTTTTTTCCGGGTTACAGCGATAGATTTTGCTCCACGCGTATGGGTTTTGATAAATAGAGAGGGAAGTAATCATGTTGAATAACTGTTACAAGCATAAATAATGATTACGCCCCTTTGATTAGCTTTTATTATTTATATTTAAAATATAAGCAAAAACGGTACTTAAAAAACTCTTATATTCGGCCCTGAGAGGTCAGATCGCGAAATGGACTTTTGATGTACACTTGGCAGGCCAATATCTACAAAATGATATATACATCATGGGTCTAGAACTTATGGTTGATGAGATCTAGGGTGATGACGGACAGACAGACAGACAAAACGGGGACTAGCTAGCGCGTTTTCGTATCTAATTTCGTAAATAAAGTTCTTTTTTAAAAGTCGATATAATATAAAAAAAATAAATTCTGCATATTTCTATACAAATTAAGTTATCAGCTATTATAATATTTCATTTATTTAATTAAATAGGGCTTTGACTTATTTTAAATTACAAAATAAGATTATATAGGCCTAAACTAGGTAAAGTGGAAGTGAAAAAATAATCGAGCAATTTTTTTTTAAATAGTACATTAAAATTGATTACTCAATTGTGTGACGTGATGGCTGAATGGGTAAGCAGCTTGATGTTATCTGTTTTTATGCTGACTATCCAGGTTCGATTCCTCTCAGGGACATTTTTTTTCTATTGTTTTTTTTTTTCAGAATGTATCCTTTTAATTGTTTTAAAAAAAAGTAACTAATTAGATATCTTTGACATTTTTTTTTATTGAAATAATTTATCTTTTAGGATGTTGTAAGAAAAAGAAACAACTAATTAAATTCAAATTATTTCATAACTTAAAAAAAAATTATGTTGAAAATATGTATCAAAGCTGAACACAGATGCGTACCTAGGGTGGGGGGTCCAAAATCGAAAATCCCACCGGGCCCCATCTTGAGGGGAGCCCCCCAAAATTATTTTTAACATTTAATATTAAGTACATAATCTCATGTTATGGTATCAAACGTTAAAATGCAGGGGCCCCAAAAGAAGCCAAGCCCCTGGGCCCCCAAGTCCCTAGGTTCGGCACTGGCTTTACAATAGTCATTTTATGCAAAGGCTTTGCAGGGTACAGCTAGTCATTACAGAATATTTGTATTACATTCCAGTGTGTACAGTTCATGGAAGGGCAGTAATGGAAAGGAGAGACTGACATACAAAAGATGAATCAATATCTGATTAGTCGGGGTAATTTCTCTCCCCCCCATTTAACCCTTTAACATCAATCGCCGGTGACTGCCTAACGGTAGGAGGTTGGACCAGAGATTAGCCACTGACCATTGGACAGCTGATACTAATCAAATATGACTCATTCAGCGTTTTCACCAGTGAAAGTGGCTGCTTGTATTTTGGGGCATTCAAAGCCTTGACACCGTGGGTTTTTAGGAAGACAATTGTTATCATTGACGGAGCCAAAGGATAGGCTTGCCGAAATCTAGGTGTATGCCGACGAGATACTGTTGTCATCTCCACACATTCCTAAAGTCGTAATGTCTTTCTGTTAGCCGCCGGTGTTCTATCTCTGCACGCTCTGAAAGACGCAAGTATGAGCTGATGGAATAGCATGCTGGCTCGACATTTGGGTGTGAAAATCCCCGTCACCATGACCTTAGTTAGGTTAATGATTATGTGGGCGTGAATGCTAGAAACATAATGACCTTCACCTTAATGTCGAGCACATAATAGGGTCTCTGTCATCCCCAGTTGTGCATGATCTGGATAGTAAACAAGCTTTTTCGAAAGCTCTCCACCAACGGAGAGATAGTAGATATAGAGAAGAGAGAGATATATAGGATGATATAGAGAAGAACATCTCATCATGTGTAAACAAAAGTCTGTTTTGTTGTTTGACAACGTGTCAAAGTCGTTCACAACTGTTGTCCACCTACTGGGTATACAAATATAAATACACCATCAACATCACTAAGGTATACACAAACAACAACGGCTAGGCAACGACCAACGTCAGACAGTGAGTAATTGTGTGACACATTAGTTCACGTCACTTGCCACTTCAGCTCGTCGGGGGTAGAACCCGTGCCTCACAGCTTGCAGGTCGTGCTGTAACACAAAGAACCGGCTCGCTTCTAAAGCACCACTCAGACACCAACTATAATTAGTATACAGAAAATGTTTAAATATTTAAATCAGAATAATGTAACTGGTGATCTTTCATCAAGGTTGTTGAGAGCCACCTGCTGATTTGTATAAATCTCGACCAGAGCAGTCATCTGTTTGTATATATCTCATACAGAGCAGTCATCTGTTTGTACATATCTCATACAGAACAGTCATCTGTTGGTATATATCTCATACAGAGCAGTCATCTGTTTGTATATATCTCATACAGAGCAGTCATCTGTTTGTACATATCTCATACAGAACAGTCATCTGTTGGTATATATCTCATACAGAGCAGTCATCTGTTTGTATATATCTCATACAGAGCATTCATCTGTTTGTATATATCTCATACAGAGCAGTCATCTGTTGGTATATATCTCATACAGAGCAGTCATCTGTTTGTATATATCTCACACAGAGCAGTCATCTGTTGGTATATATCTCGACCAGAGCAGCCATCTGTTTGTATATATCTCATACAGAGCAGTCATCTGTTAGTATATATCTCATACAGAGCAGTCATCTGTTGGTATATATCTCGACCAGAGCAGCCATCTGTTTGTATATATCTCATACAGAGCAGTCATCTGTTGGTATATATCTCATACAGAGCAGTCATCTGTTGGTATATATCTCGACCAGAGCAGCCATCTGTTTGTATATATCTCATACAGAGCAGTCATCTGTTGGTATATATCTCGACCAGAGCAGCCATCTGTTTGTATAAATCTCGACCAGAGCAGCCATCTGTTTGTATTAATCTCGACCAGAGCAGCCATCTGATTTATATTTTTCTGAAATGAAAAAAAATTAAAGAGCCACACGAATGTCAAGATTTAGTTTGATTCTATAATTTATAGATAATTGGGAGCCGCACAAAACTAATGGAAGAGACATACACGGCTCTCAGAAACACATTTTACCCCCCTCCCCCTTCCCCCTGCGGTATATACAATTCTTAGTTTGACAGTCTGTCTTTTTCCAACCAGCTAGCTCAATCTATTGTCTGAGTCACACTCCTCGTTAGGGTTAGACTGCAGGTATAAATGTCACACGTCACTAGGAACAATGGTAACGGTAAAGAACAAAAGTTTCATTTTTTTATAACTAAAACTAAGAAATTTGCATTTATTTCTAGCGAGATCCTGACTTGTAAAATTTTATTTGTTGAGTTGAATTTCTCTGGCGCAGAGATTCTCAAATTTAATCAAGCTCCTGGTTGGTAAAGAATTAGATCGCCCCAATTTAATCAAAACAAACATGGCCTATAGATAATAATTGTTATAGTTCGCTCATAGCTCTTTCTACTAACTCTCTCTCTCTCGCTCTCTCTCTCTCTCTCTCTCTCTCTCTCTCGTTCTCTCTCTCTGTCTATCATATATATATATATATATATATATATATATATATATATATATATATACTTATAATAATCAGTGTGTAAGTGTGTGTTTATATGCTTCCAAAATAATGTTTTATTGTCACAGACCGCTGCAGTTTAAAAGAATAACCGTTTTAAGGCAAATAAATAATTCTCATATTAGTTTTACATTAGAACTCTCATTGCTTAAAGAAATGCTTTTGAGAAAAAAAAAGAAAGAAAACCTAGAAAAGTACGCAATTAGTGACAGAAATATATAAATCAAACTACTGTTTTAAAACGTAATATCTCATAAGAATTCCAGTCTAAAAAGATACAAAAAAATACAAATTAATTAAATCTGGGACTAATGATTATATCGTGCATTGCAAATTTAAGATCCACTGACCTACAAAAAAATTCCATTTCCAGGTATGTTTCTGTATTCATAGTGGATATGCAGTCTATATTTACATGAATGGCAATGATGTCATTTAATGAGCTGAAACAGAGTTGACTTACTTTCCCCTTCAATTTATTTCAGCATACATTTTGAAATATAAAATACTGTTGGAATGATTTTTTTTTCAGTGAACGTATTGAATGAGGTACACACCAGGCGACACTATATGAATGTTACCTTTATGTACTGTAGTTAGTTTAGCTCAGACTATTGACATCATAGTCTTATGATATATAAAACATGTGTACATATCAAGTAATTGTACTGAATATATAGCCTATTGCCATATCAAAGTGTTATTGAGTTTCATGTATTGGGCTTCATGATGACGATCAATAGCACACTTTCTAATCACACTGGAGATATGTGAGTACTTCTTTCATAATGATATAGCATTGTTTTGAATTTGACTGTTGTACGGTCATTGTTTTTCTGGGTATGTTCTTGTGCGCCTGGATTTTTTTAGTCTATGTGATATATGAACATTGTTTTATCTTGCTATGTCGATGTACATCCCATGTTTTTATCTGGATCTTATGTAGTACTTTAATATTTTATCTGGCTCTTTTGTTGTATGACCAATGGTATAAGTAGCTCTTTTGTTGTAGGACCAATGGTTTATCTGGCTCTTTTGTTGTATTACCAATGGTTTTAGCGGCTCTTTTGTTGTACGACCAATGGTTTATCTGGCTCTTTTGTTGTACGACCAATGTTTAATTTGTCTTTTTTGTTGTACGACCGATGTTTTATCTGGCTTTTTTGTAGTAGGACCAATGTTTTATCTAGCTTTTTTGTTGTACGACCAATGTTGTATCTGGCTTTTTTGTTGTACGACCAATGTTTTATCTGGCTTTTTTGTTGTATGACCAATGTTTTATCTGGCTTTTTTGTTGTACGACCAATATTTTATCTGGCTTTTTTGTTGTACGACCAATGTTTTATCTGCTCTTTTGTTCTACGAGCAATGGTTTAATTGGCTTGTTTGTTATTCGATCAATTGCTTAAGTGGCTCTTTTTATGTATGACCAATGTTTTATCTGGCTCCTTTGGTGTACGACCAAGGATTTATCTGGCTCTTTTTGTACGACCAATGGTTTAAGTGGCTCTTTCGTTGTACGACTAATGGTTTATCTGGCCCCTTTTTTTACGATCAATGATTCATCTGTCTTTTTTGTACAACCTAATTTTATCTGGCTATTTTGTTGCTTTGTTTTTATTTCTCTTTGCTACTCGGACATAGTTTCATCTTGCTCTGTGTAAAAGAAATTCGTTTTATCTGATCATGTTGTTTACAATCATTTTTTCACCTCAATCTATTTTACACGTCATTCTATAGATGGCTATACTAACACGTCATTCTATGAATGGCTATATTAACACGTCATTCTATGAATGGCTATACTAACACGTCATTCTATGAATGGCTATACTAACACGTCTTTCTATGAATGGCTATACTAACACGTCATTCTATTAATGGCTATACTAACACGTCAATCTATGAATGGCTATACTAACACGTCATTCTATGAATGGCTATACTAACAGGTCATTCTAAGAATTGCTATACTAACACGTCATTCTATGAATGGCTATACTAACACGTCGTTCTATGAATGGCTATACTAACACGTCATTCTATGAATGGCTATACTAACACGTCATTCTAAGAATTGCTATACTAACACGTCATTCTATGAATGGCTATACTAACACGTCGTTCTATGAATGGCTATACCAACACGTCATTCTATGAATGGCTATACTAACTCGTCATTCTATGAATGGCTATACTATTGCTCAACTATAAATGTGGCTGTATATTTGTGCATCTGACAGACTTTCTTTCTTATTATTGGACAACTATTTTGCATTACTTATTTTTCCTTAATAATTCTTCTGAAACCAGCAGCAATTATAGTCTCGTCTTCCTTCACACATTTTACGTACATCTTAACACAGTCTTAAACTTTGATTTCCTACATTTATCATTGTCTTTTTCTTTGATCAAATATTTACACAATGTAATAGAGTCCTTGTCCACCACATGTGATTTCCTAACAGTGTTTAGGTAGGCATTACATAAAAAATACCTATTATTATTTTTGTTAGGACAATGAAAACATATAGTCAGGTATAGATAGATAGACAGACATATTGTTAGATGGATAGACAGATAGATCATTTGATATATAGATAGGTAGATAGATAAATAGATAGACAATAAAGAATAGTGTCAAGGTTTATGTTACAGGGAATTCCCGGTGATAGCGCACCAAATGAATTTGGTATTGAACGAAGTCTAGAAGAATATTGGGACACACGAACGGTTGACGTGCTCTTATTGTACTGTCCTTGGTAGCCACGTTCAAAGTGCGGCATATCTTGATGAAAGCGTCCCCCTCACCTCCAGCTCCTCTGTTGATGCACCCGAATTCTTCTAACACATGACGAGGTGAACATCAAACTTCTGAACCTCAAGGGACATCCGGTACACCCTTTCTGGTACTTGCGCTAATGACTAGGGATCAGTTCAACGTGATTGTCTGCCTTGTGGTTACTTAGGCAACCAAGTACCAGTTCAAGAAAGCTGTGTCAAGCTGGGTTGATCCTATTAATGTGATATGGCGGCATCAGCACCTTGTTGGGGGCCCTAATAGCGGCTCTCAAATTACATCGCTCTTTCTTAAAATAAATCCACCATTACGTGGTGGCCAGTCTCTCTCTTATAGTATTGTGCTGTGCTGACCCACCTGTCCCCATAGGCAAAGGAAGTGTGGATATTTCTTGTTACCACAATGTAGACCGATAGAAAGGTCACCATCTTCTAATCTCCAAAAAAAAACATACAAACTATGCGTCTAATGAATTGAACAAATTCTGGATGTTATATTCCTCTTTTACGTGTACGGAATGAGCCAAAGGGAATAGACGGGCTCGTTTTAAATATGTAGCAACACAGCCTTTAAACGGTCAGATGAGCTCTCTATTTAAAAAAGTCGTCACTCTTGTTGGCATAAGATATTTTCAAAAGCAAAAAAAAAAAAAAAATGTCACGTGGTGACAGCTAAACGTGTCACGCGGTGACAGCTAAACGTGTCACGCGGTGACAGCTAAACGTGTCACGCGGTGACAGCTAAACGTGTCACGCGGTGACAGCTAAACGTGTCACGCGGTGACAGCTAAACGTGTCACGTGGTGACAGCTAACAGCTAAACGTGTCACGCGATGACAGCTAAACGTGTCACGCGATGACAGCTAAACGTGTCACGCGATGACAGCTAAACGTGTCACGCGGTGACAGCTAAACGTGTCACGTGGTGACAGCTAAACATGTCACGTTATGACAGCAACAGAAACTGACTCGATTGCTGAAGAAACTGGCCAATGTCTCGAGGTGTATCCGCTGGTCTGAAACTTGAACACTAACGTCCAAGATCATCCACAGATTTATTCTGGATGTGAGACGTTCAGCATTGGACATTGTGAGCCCCAATAAGTCATTCAGATCAGTGGTCCCCGATCCCCGGTCCGCGGACCGGTGCCGGTCCGTGGATAAAAGGGTACTGGGCCGCCCAAGAAACATTAAATTATTTCCTTTTTTTTACTTATTATGGTGTATTTCTCGGGATTGTGCGACTTTCCATGGACGAGAGGTTAACAGAGAGCTGAGTGGCTGTGAGCAGCAGTGGCATTGCAAATCTAAAATATAAATAATCAACACCTTCCCCTATTCCCCCCCCCCCCCACCAGTGGAACGCGGTGAAATGAACGTAAACGTCGACATGTCCGCGGAGAAATAATTAAACGTTGACCGATCCGCAGCGAGAAAGAGGTTGATGGACCACTGATTTAGATACCTTTGATTAGGGTTGTAGTATCTATCCGTTTGACAATATAGACTGGATCTGTTACAAAACACAATATACAGGTTTTCTATATAAGTAGAAGTGCTTGTGTAGTAAACAGGCAGAACGTCTAGAATATTCTGACTATCTCTAGACTCGCATAAAATTATCTAGAGTTCTAGACGTTTCTAGAACAGTCATTAGAAATAACGGCCCATGGGCCCAGTCTGGCCAGTCGAATTTTTTATATACGGCCGGCCACTTACGTCAGAGTGAAGCCCTTCTTGTTATAGCTTTTACGTTATAATCTATATTGCTACTGTCAACCCTCAATAATTCTGTTATTGGTCCGGCCCAGCCTTTTAAATTTATGCACCCAGTGCTGCCCGCGGCTTAAATATTATGTCCACCCCTGGTCTAGAATATATTGAACCAAAAACTGGGCATGTGATATGCTTGTTATTTAAAATATATGATTATAAAATATCGATGTCCTGGTACCGAAAGCAAAGTTTATAATTTAAAGTCAGAGTTTTATATTTTTTCCGATAAAAATTATCAGAAATCAATAGAGCTGTTGTTCGATTAAAAAAATTGATCGAAATTAACGCATGATTAAAATTTTTAATGGCAAATTAACGCACTTTTTAATCGACACAATATAATACATTTTGTTTGTATTCAGACTAGTAAGTCATAATATCATAGCATAAAATTGGTATAATAAACAAGTCAGATTAATTTACGAAAGAGGTATAATTAATTGTAACAGATTTATTAAGCATTAGCATATATGTCTGTTGAGTTAGTTATTGGGACCAATTTTTTTACATGTATCCATCACGTCAAGTTTTGCGAGTTTTTTTTAAATCAACAACCATGCCAAACAAGTGTTTTTCTCGTACCATAGGTTCCGAGATAATGACGTATTTCAACCTCTCTCCCCTCTATCCCTGTCGTATTTTGCTACACTTTGCCCCCCCCCCCCCACGTTTGTCTTATTTACCCAACCATCCACTACCGTACCTACCCCTTCACTTCCCATCCCAAAACAAAATACACACGTCATTTCTATCTCATATGTGCCTTTTCCTTCATAAAATAATAGTATAGCCAGAAAGTACTTGCTTACTCAATATTAAGCGTTTTTTTTTATTCCCACCTTTCCCATCCGGTTAGATTTTTGACACACTTAGCAGCTTCTCTCCCCACAAAGATGACGTTACTTATAGCTTACCCAACCACCGTACCCCCTCTGTCCCATTTTTCCAAATCATGGCACCTGTCAATCAAACTAGGAGCACGCTACTGCAGATGTTGACTAATGTTATCATTGAGGGTCATAATTAGAATTAAGAAATGACACTCCTATTGTTTCAAGGCCATGTGACTGCTATGATTTTATGTCAACGTGACAGTTTCTGTGTTTGGGGTATTTTTTGCTTGCTTTTTTTTTAATCTTGTCTGATCTGGTTATGGTTATAGAATTGGGTTATTTACTGATTACTGAAATGACAACATATGGCTAAAATTTAACGCATTTTGATGTTTGCGTTAAAAATGTAGTCGCATATTTTTAACGCATTAATTACGCTTTAATTGTAGTTAAAAAACAGCCCTATATAAGATATTAAATTTAGCTCCGTGTCACAATAATTCTGAAAAATACAACCATTGTCTCGTGTACAGTCTAGGTCTTGATTGACATGTATATGAAACTATTAAAGCGATAAAAAAATTTGCGCAAAAAATGATGATACAAAATTTCTAGAATCTCGTTATTTTGATCTAATTATAATCTGGCTCATCATACACTTATTTTTTTTTACCTTCAAGTTGGCTTCAACAATACACTACAGTATATAATGTAAACTAGTGAATGAAATTTTTCTCTTTTTACATCGACCGAGAATAGAGCAGGAAGTTTACTTGCCGTAGGGCTATAAAACAAATAAATACATCTTCATTTATATTTACAAGTGGGGATTTTGTCGACATACCTGGGGGTGAGTGTGTGTGTGCGGATTGCGACAGGGTGGGGTGGTAGATCTACTTAATAAGTGAACAAACCTATAAACTTCAAATTTGTTGAGTGAAATACTGTTATCGATTTCTTGAACATTCAGTATTTTGGTCAAATTAACGCATTTAGGTGTTGCGTTAAAAATTTTAATCGCAAAAGTTTTTTGACGCGTTAATCGTAAATTAACGCAGTTTAATCAGCAGCCCTAGAAATCAACATATGAAAATAAAGAGAAAATAGAAATAAAATGTGTTTTACAGTGTTATCAATAATTTTTGTGCATGTGTAGAGTGTTATATCAACAACTTCGTGTTTATTTTCATTTTAATAAATTTTGTTTTGTAATTTTAAAATATGCAGTTATTTCTAGTTTACTATTAATATTTATTCCATTTTATTTCTATAAAATGATTTTTTTTTTTAAATCTTTCTTCATTTTAAATTTAGACCCGTTGAAAATGCGAGTGAGCAAGTCTTTCACAGATTTTTGTTCAAGTACTTCATCGTGACCATATGCACTTTAGGTCTTCCCGGAAACATACTGATTATTGTAACAGTCAAAAAGTTGCTACCAATTACTCCAGCAACATTACTTATGATTTATCTGGCTGCTGTTGACTGTTTGGCGCTGACTTTTAGACTGACGGCATACCAATTAAATTATTACAAAGTTGAATTTCTTCTGTACACTTGCCAATATTTCTTTGTGCTTCCCCAGTCCACATCGGCGATAGCCAATTGGACTAATATGTTGATTAGTTTTGAAAGATTTTTTTCGATCTACTGGCCAATAAAAAAACTCACTTCACTGACAGTAAGAAAAACATCAATGTTTACAGTTGGAATGTCTTTAGCCATCCTCGTCTTTGTCGTCATTTACAATCAAATTTTCATCGAATCAGGAACCTGCCGTGACGTACATGTGACTCCACTTACGGATGTAATACTGAGAGGTACACTGTACAATGTAGTTCCTGCCACATTGGTCGCAGTTTTTACATTTGTAGTCATTGCCAAATTTTATTCAGAGAAAAAGTGTTCAGTCATGATGTGTGATTGCAGACATTCCAATGAAACTGAAATCAGTCTCTCAGAAGTTCAGATAAGACACAGGAGGCATATCCGAAGATACGAAAAAACCCTCAGTCAACTAATGATCGCGACATGCTTGGTGCAAATTGTGGCCAATATATTTATTCCCATCTTCATTTTCATATTTTTCTCTACATCTAACACCACCATAATTAAAATACTGAATATTATTTTTGTTTTAACAGACCTCAAACACGCTTTAAATTTTTTCATTTTTCTTATCTTCACCCGTCACTTTCGTCAAAAGGTCTGGAGTATTGTGCAACAACCTTTTAAAATGTTCAAAAAATTATTTTAATCAAATCAAAGTATCGAATGAAATCTAACTTTATTTTATTTTGCAATACAAATATCATTTATTTATAAGCTTAATGTTTTTAAGGTATTTTTTTTTATTCAATAAAAAAAATGGTTCCTCTTTACAGTGGACCCCTTTAAATACAGTTTAAAAATATTGGGAAAAAATATATATCTTTCTGTTCATCTGACCGAATAATGGTGCAGCGATAAACTACGGTTAGTAGTCTTAAACTCACATAGGTTTTTTTTTGGTATAATTTATTTTCACTGTAGAATAAAATTGATTAATCAATATACCAGTAAATGGTATTTTATTAAATTAATGGTTATCAGAAATATTATTTTATTCTGTTAATCAATGTTAATTATTATTTAATCTGTAATGCAATGTAAGCATCAGTTGAAATCACTTTTCTTTTCAGCTTACGGTATCATAATTACAAGCTTTTTCTAGCATAAAACATATTTCATGAAGTAATAATGTAATTTTGATGTATACTCTTTTGTAAATGTGAAAATTTGTTTATACATTCCGTTATATTAATTTGTTCATTGTTGTCTGAATATATATAATATAATGTATATATTTATATAGATATATATTTTTTAAGGTGCAAATCTGCAATCTTGCCTTAAGAAGAGGCTGGTTGATTCTCATGAAGAACTCTTATGTAAATAGAACTAAATACTCTCATATTACAAAAAAAAGTAAACAACAAAAAATGACATACAATTTTTTGTAACAATTAGACTGTAGGTAGTATCAATTAGAATGTAGGTACTAACAAATAGACTGTAGGTAGTAACAAATAGACTGTAGGTAGTAACAATTAGACTGTAGGTAGTAACAATTAGACTGTAGGTAGTAACATTTAGAATGTAAGTTGTAACAATTAGACTGTAGGTAATAAAAATTAGACTGTAGGTAGTAGCAATTAGCATGTAGGTAGTAACAATTAGAATGTAGGTAGTAACATTTAGAATGTAGGTAGTAACATTTATACTGTAGGTAGTAACAATTAGACTGTAGGTAGTAACAATTAGACTGTAGGTAGTAACAATTAGACTGTAGGTAGTAACAATTAGAATGTAGGTAGTAACATTTAGAATGTAGGTAGTGACATTTATACTGTAGGTAGTAACAATTAGACTGTTATTCTCGTAATAATTTCAGTCTCTTTAGAGCATTTTCGAAAAAAAATGCTCTATTGTCCCCGTTTTGTCTGTCTGTCTGTCCGTCATCACCCTAGATCTCAACAACCATAAGTCCTAGACCCATGATGTATATATCATTTAGTAGGTCTTGGCCTGCCAAGAAATGACTTTTGTCCGTTTCGCGATCAGACCTCTGAGGGCCGTAAAAGGGGGCTTGTAAAGTACCGTTTTTTTTTTTACTATATAAGCTATATTAACATAGGAGCGCCCTAGATCTCAGCAACCATAAGTCCTAGACCCATGATGTATATATCATTTTTTAGGTCTTGGCCTGCCAAGTGTACATCAAAAGTCCATTTCGCGATCTGACATCTCAGGGCCGAAAAAAAAAAGACTTTCCTAGGTACCGTTTTTGCTTATATTTTAAATATAAATAATAAAAGCTAATCAAAGGGGCGTAATCATTATTTATTTTTGTAACAGTTATTCAACATGATTACTTTCCTCTCTATTTATCAAAACACGGAAAAAAAAATACGGATTTCGTTCGGCGAAAATGCTCTAAAATGTCCTTTGTCCGAAACGGAAAAGACTTAAATTGCTTGTTTTATTTCGGGTTCACTTTAGAAAGTCCTGTTAATTAAGACAGTCACTATAGTGTTGCAGATACTTTAAGCAACTTTAAAATCAGCAAATAGAACCGAATGATAAAAACGAATAGACTCATCTCATAATAGAATTTTAAGTCCACTAACTTTTCGACTCGATACTTTTGTTATTTAGAGAACTAGACGAATATTGACATTAGAAGCGTGAAAAGTGAATCGAAATGAGCCCAAAGTCGCTATGTCTGTGACATTTTATGCAAGGCTAAATTAAGTAAACAATACACCATCCTTAATGATTCACGGACATTATCATTCAGCCACACGATTCTCGAATATCATATAAAAAGTTAATTCTAAGAAAATGTGTACAACATGAAGTGAATCAAATATTTATCGAAAATAGAAGTTATTGCACATGATGACTATGAACAGTAAATACTCTTTGTGTTGAAGGTGATATATCTGCAATCTACTTTCTATGTTTCTATTATTTATTGATGAACTAGTCTAAAACAGAGATTCGCTTCATGTCAGTTCGTTGAATTGTAAAAGCTTGTGAGCTATAAAAAACACATCACACACAACAACAACATGACATTGCCAGATAAGTCAACAAGACGTGTGTTCAAATAAAAAAAAAATCATTGTGCGATGTATGCGTTTTAACCTTGTGTCTCCCTCGCAGGTAGTTTCCATTTCGTATAGTTTTCATGGCAATAAAAGCCAAATGTTATTTTCTATTACAGTATTTCATACTTTTTTTTTGTTATTTATGTTCATATAGTATTCCGTTCATGGCAACATGTTCTTTTCTATTGCAATATTTCGTATATTACTTTGGTATCCCTTCTATCGGATTTCGTTCAGCCAGCTTCAGCAGGTTTTTCCATTAGTTGAAAATAAATCACACAAACACATGACAGATAGACTAAATGAAGTAAATTATTATATACTACACACAACTAAACGTAAAAATTCTATAGCGCCAAAATAGTTATAAAAAACAAACTTTAGAGAGTTAAGTATAGTGTAATTGGTTGATATTAGACTAAAACTAGTTTAGCCCGATTAGTGTAAATAACAAGATATCCAAATCATGTCTAAGGTATGATAATTTTTCTACAGTACATGAAGAGTATATTACTTTTAGTCTACACAAAAATGGGACAATCGTACAGTAAATTTCTAATATGATTATACAATAAGTTTAAACATAAGTCTAAATACAATACGTCTACAATTCAGTGACTCTACATTACAATATGTGTACCGTACAATAATTCTACACTCTACAGTACAATACGTCTACAAAACAATACATAATTAGAACAAACGAACAGCTGGTTGCATTTATTTGCAAGCTGTTGTGTCTCAATCGATTTTATTTTTAATCTTGTCTGCTACAAATTTAGTCTGAAATAAAGACACCTGTTACGGGTCCTTTTTTTTAGTACATAAATGTTACGGGCTCGTTCTATATACCTCATACATGTTGCGTGCTCTTTGGTTTAGGTTATGAGTTATATGTTTTAATTCAAACGTAGAGATGTCAATTTAGCTTAATGTATGTCTGTTTCACACTTATTTGCTCACTCCTTTGTCACAACTCAAAAACCAACCAAACTCGATGCGTTGTCATTACAACGATTTATTTACATGAATGTACATCAGAATACAACAAGTCCATAAACGAATACACATTTAAATCCACAGTAATTTGCTCTGCCTCAACTCTGACTAAATAAAGATCACTAAACTATTCTCGTCCCTCTCATAACTATCTCTCTTCTCTAACTCCTCATAACTAACTCCTCTCATAACTAACTAATGTCCGAATCCAGCCCCTATTTATACCCCTTACGTCCGTGCCCTAATTACCCTAAGTACGTCACAGTCTCTTTTAGTATTGTCCTAACTATCTAATCTTTCTAGAAGCGTCACCTGGTCGTCATTGATACCCTACTAGCCTGTCCGACGCCGCCTCCTGGTCTTCACACCTTTGCTGTCTACTATTCTATTGTTTCCCAACCTTGTCACCTTGTCACTATTATTCGTATTAATCCTAACTCTTTGATATCTATTATATTAAAACGTCGAAGGGGATTGTCACAGTCTCTACATCTTTTTTAGCTCGTCACAACACACAATAGTGAAAATAGTCGTGAGCAGAAAATATTTCTAGTAAGCGATACCAACACTTCTAGAACTACGACGGAACTATGTTGAAAAGTTGATAGTTCTGTAGTTCAACATTTATTTAGAGGTAACATCTTTTAAATATACTAATTTCATCAGTAGCCTCTGTCGTCATTTAAATGAACCTTAATTATTCAATGCAATAATTGTTTACATCTTTAACTATAGAACTTTAATGGTATTAATCATTTTATACTCACATTAAGAATGTCCCACGGTTCGTTAAATATTCTGCAGTAAACATACTTCACCGACAATGAAAAACAAGCAATTAAGTTTGTTTCATTTCGGACACAGGACGTGTTAGCGCATTTTCATGTTATGTATTATGGGTTTTATAAATTAAGGGGAGTAAATCATGTTGAATAACTGTTACAAAAATAAATAATGAGTTACGCTCCTTTGTTAATATAGCTTATATAGTAAAAAACGATACCCTATGAAACCCTGATGTCCGACCCTCAGAGGTCAGATCGCAAAATGGACTTTTGATGCACACATGGCAGGCCAAGACCTACAAAATGATATATACATCATGGGTCTAGGACTTATGGTTGTTGAGATCTAGGGTGATGACAGACAGACAGACAAAACGGGGACAATAGCGCATTTTTTTTTCGAAAATGCTCTAAAAAGCCCACAAACAAGACTGACGTTTCACTCTTGCTGAGCCACTGCTGCAAGAGAGGTAGCTCATTTCAATCTCATATATAAAATTAGAAGTATATTGGGTTCGTCGTGATGGGAGTCTCACCTATAATTGATCCCAGGTATTTAAAGTTTGCTACTATTTCAAATGTTTATCACAGATTTTGAATATTTTTTTTCTTTTCCTTCTTTTTCATTTCTTTCCAATAGCATGCATTGTGTCTTAGATTAATTTACTGACAAATCTTCTTTCTGCACTGCTTATTCAAATTCTATTAATGGTTTTGCTATTTCCTTACCTGTTATCTAAGTCTTTGATTTTTCACTTCTGAGTTAATATGCCATTGTTCCAGGTTCCTAGCGTGCGGGGGACCGCCATCCCCTGCGTTTTATCTGCCCCCCCCCTGCTTATTTGTTCTACTTAGTAAAATGTATTACCTGGCCCCCCCTGCAATTGCGGCCCCTGCTGTAGAATGCCTGGCCCCTCCTGTAGAATTTTCACGCTACGGGGCTGCATTGTTCCTCACTTATCCCACTGTACTTTTCTTGTGACTTTTTCTAGGAATAAGTTGAACGGTATGCAATAAAAGGAGTCTCCTTGTATATTCACCTTACTTGAAATTCTATTGAACTTTACCCTTGTATATTCACCTTACTTGAAATTCTATTGAACTTTTCAATTGTATATTCACCTTACTTGAAATTCTATTGAACTTTCCCCTTGTATATTCACCTTGCTTCTTGAGTTATTTAATGTCATGCGTATTAGTAAGCTAAGTGGGGATGCGCAAATACTGCAATGTTTTGTAAAGATAATTTCTACTGATACTGTTATACTATTATAGTTAGTATAAATGACACTAACTTTACGTTACAAAAAATTACATTACATGTTGTCTAAGATAAGATTATTCTAAAGTACATGAAGACTACAGTACCATTATCTTAAAGTACATGCAGTCCACAAAACCATTATTCCACAGAACATGAAAACTAGATACCATGATTCTACAGTACTTGTTTACTACAGTACCATGATTCCACAGTACATGAAGACTACAGTACCATGATTCTACAGTAAAATGGACAATCGTACTGTAGATTTCTATTTTACAAACAGTTTAAACACGTCTAGACTATAAGTCTATTGAATGTATTGTACAATAAGTCTACAATAAAACAGGTCTATAAAACAATACACATTCCTTGTAATTTAAATAAAAAAAATACAACAAAAAACAATAACTTCTGATTGCATTTATTCGCAAGCTGTGACTTCAATCGGTTGTACACTTAATTTTCACGGCTACCAATTCAGTCCTAAAAAAGAAACCCGTTAAATAAAAACCGCCGTGAGCAGAAAGTATTTCTAGTAAACGATACCAACTATAACAAGGGTTGTCAACAATACTCTTAATTTGTATCGTCAGTACCGATACCAATACTTCATGAAAATAGTATTGCCAATACCAATACCAATACAAATACTCAAGTAAAAATGTACTGCCAAAATCGATACCAATACATTAACAATACTTTTGAGAACAACACAATATTTTTATTTAAAATATAACGAGTGCAAGTTTCTCAAGTTTTTTAAAAAAAATGTAAAAATAATAGAATACATTGTCAAATCACAATTTTAATGCTAATCACTTCACCATTTGGCAGCACGTAAAGAAGACCATCATTTCAAAATGATCATTGCTTTGCCTAGAACGTAATGGCATAAAAAACGCCCACTCAATGAAAACAGGCGCTCAACTGCAGCACTAGCCGATCAACTCAGCAATATAAAAACTAGGATATCGATGATAAAAAATATGTCACGTGACAGTAGATAAGAAAACAAATTGTGTAAAAAATATACCAAGTAATAAAACTTGCAATGAAGATCATCAAACTTACCCGGTGAAGATCATTAAACTTATCTGATGAAGATCGTCAAGCTTACGCGGTGAAGATCATAAAAACCTACCCAGTGAAGATTATCAAACTTACCGGTGAAGATCATCACACTTACCCGGAGGAGATCATCAAACTTACCTTGTTAAGATCAATAAACTTACCGATGAAGATCATCAAGTTTACGCGGTGAAGATTATCAAACCTACCCGGTGAAGATTATCAAACTTACCCGATGAAGATTATCAAACTTTAAAGGTGCAGATCATCAAACTTACCCGATGAATATTATCAAACCTACCCGGTGAAGAATATCAAACCTACCCGGTGAAGATTATCAAACTTACCCGATGAAGATTATCAAACTTTAAAGGTGCAGATCATCAAACTTACCCGATGAATATTATCAAACCTACCCGGTGAAGAATATCAAACCTACCCGGTGAAGATTATCAAACTTTAAAGGTGCAGATCATCAAACTTACCCGTTGAAGATTATCAAACTTACCCGGTGAAGATTATCAAAACTACCCGGTGAAGATAATCAAACTTACCCTGTGAAGATCATCAAGTTTACCTTGTGAAGACTATTAAACTTACCCGGTGAAGATCATCAAGTTTACCTTGTGAAGAACATCAAACTTACCCGGTGAAGATCATCAAGTTTACCTTGTGAAGACTATTAAACTTACCTTGTGAAGAACATCAAACTTACCCGGTGAAGTTCATCTAACCTATCCGGTGAAGGGTAATTACTTTGACAGCGGATAAACTAGAAGGTCGGTAATTACATTTAAAAGATCACAAAAACAATTTTCTAAATTTACTCCAGACTTCAGCTATCTACCTGTGTGAGTACGGCCGTGTCTAAGTAGCACTCGCTCAACCGGCTCAAGGATTCTTGTTAAAGAGAGAAGATCATTCGTTTATTTTATTTTCTGCTTTTATTGCAACATATTTTCAGCCATTTAAAAATTGCATTTTTTCTGGATTACCTGAACATTACCATTTATCATAGGGATATGTCTGTGTCGTTTTGACTTGGAATCTTCAAAATGAAAAATAATTTTTTTCTTTAAAAAAAGTGATTAATGTTTCATTTTAGGAAATAGTCTCTGTGACTCTCTTTTGCTTTTTTATTTCTTTAAGTGCTGCACTTATTAAATTATGTGTAGACATTTCATTGTAGTTAACTTAAGTATTCTCTTAAAGTAAGTTCAAGAAAATACCAAAAGTTATACGTAATAAGTGAATGTTATGTTAGGACGCAAGGTCGATCCGTGTAAGCGCACGACTATCAATCTGATAAGCCATGATTCGATCTCCGGTAAAAACCGATGGATTTTCCAGATCATTATAAAAGTTCCGATAGTTCCGTACGTGTTTCCCGTAGTGCCTATATAGCCATTCCACAATAGATTCGTCATTGGTAGGAATGAAATAAATGCACTACAAAACCGTCACATTAGTTGTATATATGATCTGTGAACAGCCAGCTAATTGACAATATTTCAACATTTTAGTGGTTAAAATTATTCATATAAAGTTTCTCCTTATTCGTAATTTTTTGAGGATGATCGAGAGGAGGGAACGAGGGGCGACTGTCTACATGGAGGGATCGAGAGGAGGGAACGAGGGGCGACTGTCTACATGGAGGGATCGAGAGGAGGGAACGAGGGGCGACTGTCTACATGGAGGGATCGAGAGGAGGGAACGAGGGGCGACTGTCTACATGGAGGGATCGAGAGGAGGGAACGAGGGGCGACTCTCTACATGGATGATCGAGAGGAGGGAACGAGGGGCGACTGTCTACATGGAGGGATCGAGAGGAGGGAACGAGGGGCGACTGTCTACATGGATGATCGAGAGGAGGGAACGAGGGGCGACTGTCTACATGGAGGGATCGAGAGGAGGGAACGAGGGGCGACTGTCTACATGGAGGGATCGAGAGGAGGGACCGAGGGGCGACTGTCTACATGGAGGGATCGAGAGGAGGGAACGAGGGGCGACTGTCTACATGGATGATCGAGAGGAGGGAACGAGGGGCGACTGTCTACATGGATGATCGAGAGGAGGGAACGAGGGGCGACTGTCTACATGGAGGGATCGAGAGGAGGGAACGAGGGGCGACTAGTCTACATGAAGGGATCGAGAGGAGGGAACGAGGGGCGACTGTCTACATGAAGGGATCGAGAGGAGGGAACGAGGGGCGACTGTCTACATGGATGATCGAGAGGAGGGAACGAGGGGCGACTGTCTACATGGAGGGATCGAGAGGAGGGAACGAGGGGCGACTGTCTACATGGAGGGATCGGAGAGGAGGGAACGAGGGCGACTGTCCACATGGAGGGATCGAGAGGAGGGAACGAGAGGCGACTGTCTACATGGATGATCGAGAGGAGGGAACGAGAGGCGACTGTCTACATGGAGGGATCGAGAGGAGGGAACGAGGGGCGACTGTCTACATGGATGATCGAGAGGAGGGAACGAGGGGCGACTGTCTACATGGAGGGATCGAGAGGAGGGAACGAGGGGCGACTGTCTACATGAATGATCGAGAGGAGGGAACGAGGGGCGACTGTCTACATGGATGATCGAGAGGAGGGAACGAGGGGCGACTGTCTACATGGAGGGATCGAGAGGAGGGAACGAGGGGCGACTGTCTACATGGAGGGATCGAGAGGAGGGAACGAGGGGCGACTGTCTACATGGATGATCGAGAGGAGGGAACGAGGGGCGACTGTCTACATGGAGGGATCGAGAGAAGGGAACGAGGGGCGATTGTCTACATGGAGGGATCGAGAGGAGGGAACGAGGGGCGACTGTCTACATGGAGGGATCGAGAGGAGGGAACGAGGGGCGACTGTCTACATGGAGGGATCGAGAGGAGGGAACGAGGGGCGACTGTCTACATGGATGATCGAGAGGAGGGAAACGAGGGGCGACTGTCTACATGGAGGGATCGAGAGGAGGGAACGAGGGGCGACTGTCTACATGGAGGGATCGAGAGGAGGGACCGAGGGGCGACTGTCTACATGGATGATCGAGAGGAGGGAACGAGGGGCGACTGTCTACATGGAGGGATCGAGAGGAGGGAACGAGGGGCGACTGTCTACATGGAGGGATCGAGAGGAGGGACCGAGGGGCGACTGTCTACATGGAGGGATCGAGAGGAGGGAACGAGGGGCGACTGTCTACGTGGAGGGATCGAGAGGAGGGAACGAGGGCGACTGTCTACATGGAGGGATCGAGGAGGAGGGAACGAGAGGCGACTGTCTACATGGATGATCGAGAGGGAGGGAACGAGAGGCGACTGTCTACATGGAGGGATCGAGAGGAGGGAACGAGGGGCGACTGTCTACATGGATGATCGAGAGGAGGGAACGAGGGGCGACTGTCTACATGGATGATCGAGAGGAGGGAACGAGGGGCGACTGTCTACATGGAGGGATCGAGAGGAGGGAACGAGGGGCGACTGTCTACATGGATGATCGAGAGGAGGGAACGAGGGGCGACTGTCTACATGGAGGGATCGAGAGGAGGGAACGAGGGGCGACTGTCTACATGGAGGGATCGAGAGGAGGGACCGAGGGGCGACTGTCTACATGGATGATCGAGAGGAGGGAACGAGGGGCGACTGTCTACATGGAGGGATCGAGAGGAGGGAACGAGGGGCGACTGTCTACATGGAGGGATCGAGAGGAGGGAACGAGGGCGACTGTCTACATGGAGGGATCGAGAGGAGGGAACGAGAGGCGACTGTCTACATGGATGATCGAGAGGAGGGAACGAGGGGCGACTGTCTACATGGAGGGATCGAGAGGAGGGAACGAGAGGCGACTGTCTACATGGAGGGATCGAGAGGAGGGAACGAGGGTCGACTGTCTACATGGATGATCGAGAGGAAGGAACGAGGGGCGACTGTCTACATGGAGGGATCGAGAGGAGGGAACGAGGGGCGACTGTCTACATGGATGATCGAGAGGAGGGAACGAGGGGCGACTGTCTACATGGAGGGATCGAGAGGAGGGAACGAGGGGCGACTGTCTACATGGAGGGATCGAGAGGAGGAAACGAGGGGCGACTGTCTACATGGATGATCGAGAGGAGGGAACGAGTGGCGACTGTCTACATGGAGGGATCGAGAGGAGGGAACGAGGGGCGACTGTCTACATGGAGGGATCGAGATGAGGGAACGACAGGCGACTGTCTACATGGATGATCGAGAGGAGGGAACAAGGGGCGACTGTCTACATGGATGATCGAGAGGAGGGAACGAGGGGCGACTGTCTACATGGAGGGATCCAGAGGAGGAAACGAGAGGCGACTGTCTACATGGATGATCGAGAGGAGGGAACGAGGGGCGACTGTCTACATGGAGGGATCGAGAGGAGGGAACGAGGGGCGACTGTCTACATGGAGGGATCGAGAGGAGGGAACGAGGGGCGACTGTCTACATGGATGATCGAGAGGAGGGAACGAGGGGCGACTGTCTACATGGATGATCGAGAGTAGGGAACGAGGGGCGACTGTCTACATGGAGGGATCGAGAGGAGGGAACGAGGGGCGACTGTCTACATGGAGGGATCGAGAGGAGGGAACGAGGGGTGTCTGTCTACATGGATTATCGAGAGGAGGGAACGAGGGGCGACTGTCTACATGGAGGGATCGAGAGGAGGGAACGAGGGGCGACTGTCTACATGGATGATCGAGAGGAGAGAACGAGGGGCGACTGTCTACATGGAGGGATCGAGAGGAGGGAACGAGGGGCGACTGTCTACATGGAGGGATCGAGAGGAGGGAACGACAGGCGACTCTCTACATGGATGATCGAGAGGAGGGAACGAGGGGCGACTGTCTACATGGAGGGATCGAGAGGAGGGAACGAGAGGCAACTGTCTACATGGATGATCGAGAGGAGGGAACGAGGGGCGACTGTCTACATGGAGGGATCGAGAGGAGGGAGCGAGGGGCGACTGTCTACATGGAGGGATCGAGAGGAGGGAACGAGGGGCGACTGTCTACATGGATGATCGAGAGGAGGGAACGAGTGGCGACTGTCTACATGGATGATCGAGAGGAGGGAACGAGGGTTTCGGATTCACTCTCCGGACAAGGTGAAAGTTCAAAATTTAACCCGCGCAGGGCGCCACAATAGCCAGCTACGCCCATGGATCGAACGATTGATTTTCTGGACATTTACATCAGGAAACTGTCGGCCTGACTGTTGGTAGAAACAAACAAAAAAAAACAAACAAACATAGAAATTGTTAAATAAAACACAAGTAAGTTCTTTACCAGATATGAACACACACTGGGGGAGGGGGGTTGTTAATGTTTAAGTAACCCCCGTATCAGTGGCAGATAAATTCTAAGATAAAAATCTCAGCTTTTTGGTTGGTTTATGATAAGAAATAAAATATCCAATGAGAGAAACATGTGTAGACTTCCTGTGACAATGTGTTTTAAGACAAAGTAAGACAAAGTGATATTTAGCACCAGAGAACGTGCTGGCCCACAACGATATACATAACTTACCGTCTGAGTGCAGGCCCACATAATAAACATAACTCACCTTCTGAGTGCTGGCCCACAATGATATACATAACCTGTCCTCTGAGTGCCCGCCTACAATGACGCGACTGACATTCGTAAACGGCTACCCATTTCATTCATAAACGGCTACCCATTTCATTCATAAACGGCTACCCATTTCATTCATAAACGGCTACCCATTTCATTCATAAACGGCTACCCATTTCATTCATAAAAACACACCAATTTCAAATGAAATGCTCTTTATGTGTAGGATTGAAGATAATACTTTTTATAATACAATCATTCAACTAGCTTTATTATGATGTGTAGAATGAGCAGCCATGATTTCCCCTCGAGTCGTTATCGATTCATCCTTATCACACCACGTTCTGATGGATTAACAAAATAGGCGGCTGTCTACAACTCTTAATCCTATAGGGGGGGGGGGGCCCAACACGACTGGACTTTCATTTAGCCAGCCGTAAAAGAAATGCTATATAAACGATGGCCAGGGGGGCATCGGGGTAAAACGATTGAACGATGGATCCCTCGTCATAATTCAAGGCCCTCTACCCTGATAATAATGTCGCTCCAACACCCACCCCGTGTTGCAGGAGTAGTAGGCGCCCTTACATCGCCACTGATTCAACGTAATTCCAGGAAGTTCTTTTTAAAAGTCTACTTCAATAGGTTGAGATAATAAGGGAAAGTGTTTTTAGACCCAGTGGATTCACAACGATACCGACGACAGCGATCAAGTGTGTTCATCCTGGTTCATAATTTAGTTCAATACAAGAGAATAACTTCCAATACAAACAAGTGAACACACAGGTTTACCTAGGACTACAACACTACATGCATGCGTATATCTGACAAGGAAATATTAAAGAAAATATAAATAGCAAAAAATGAAAATTTAGTTCATTAGCTTTAATTTTGAAGTGTTTATAAACAGTGTTAGTAGTTGAAGACTTAATATGGGACTTTGAATGAAATTCATTTGTCTGTTACAGTAGTTGTTTTATATTGTCATGGTTGATTAATGGGCTAATGATTCTATTCAATCAATCTATGTATGTATGTATGTATGTATGTATGTATGTATGTATGTATGTATGTATGTATTGTATGTATGTATGTATGTATGTGTGTGTATGTATGTATGTATGTGTGTGTGTGTATGTATGTATGTATGTATGTATAAATGCATGAATGTATGTATGTAATTATGTATGTATTTATGTATGTATTTATGTATGTATGTATGTATGTATTTTATTTTATGTATGTATGTATTTATGTATTTATGTATGTATGTATGTGTTTATGTATGTATTTATGTATGTATGTATGTATGTATTTCATTTTATGTATGTATTTATGTATGTATGTATGTATTAATGTATGTATGTATGTATGTATTTATGTTTGCATATATGTAAGTATGTATGTTTTATGTATGTATGTATGTATATTAAGGGTGTCCCAAAAATGCTCGAAAAATTTTTTTTTTTAAATCTTTGGTGTCTCACCCCCTGAAATGTGTCTCTTGGGTACAATGAGTGAATTGGTGAAGTTGTAGCTCATTTGAACAACATTTAGAGGTCCCCCAAGAGCTTTTAAAATTCCAGTATTAGGCCAACATAAAAATCCAGACGAATCATGGCTCAAATAATTTGCAGTTTTTGCATGCCATAGTTGAATAAAATGAAGATTTAATATACTTATATTTATCTCATTGCTACCATTATAGTTAATAGTTGAAAGTGTGTGATTCTTAATTAGAAAATGTAATAAATGCTAGAAAACATATAAAACATATAAAATACCTAATGTGCAAAATTTTAGCAATATTCCCTCAAAATCAATTGTACATTGGGATGGTAAACTATTGCCCGATGTTACCGGACATGTTACCAACAACGGCGATCGATTACCTGTCCTGCTCTCATCACTTGTCGATGGGACTACAAAGCTTCTTGGTGTTCCCAAGTTAGCATCCGGGTCCGGGTCAGGAAGGGCAGCTGCTGATGCAGTATATGAATATAGCAAATCCTGGAAGTGCGAATCTATGGTCATCGGCATGTGCTTCGACACTACGGCTTCCAATACTGGAAGACTCAATGGAGCTTGCACTGTGTAAGAAGTAGCCCTGGGACGTAATCTATTATGGATGGCATGCCGTCATCGCATGTTGGAAGTACTCCTCTCCGATGCATTCAATGTTTGTCTTGGACCATCCACTCGACCAGAGATTTTGTTTTTTAAGAGATTTCGAGAAAAATGGCCAGAATTAAACCACACACCCGAAGCCAGATCCGCCCCTATGATAATCGTATCTGATTCGATTAAAGAATGTATCAAATGTCAACTTGAGGTCAGTCATTCACATGATGATTATTTGGAATTTCTTCTGCTTGCTGCACAAATGGTTGGGTTGGAGGTTGATGTCAGCATTCGCAGACCTGGTGCCCTACATAGAGCGAGGTGGATGGCGAAAGCAATCTATGCATTGAAAATCAAACTATTGTTTGCAGGTATGTCGGACAAAGAAAGAACTAGCCTTGTTCGGACAATGCAATCAGAACGTGGACCGCATCTCATAAAAACACTATCAAAAAGTGTTGTTGATTTGCGTGCTTCTACCACATTTTTTGAAACATCCAACATTGATGCCAGTTTTCTAGATGTTCCTGTTGAAGCCTGGTCAGATACACCATCTTTTAAAGTTGCAGCAGATTTTGTAAAGAATCTGGCCTGTATCAATGACTCTGCAGAGCGAAGTGTGGCATTGATACAAAATTTCAATGACAGTATCACCAAGAATGAAGAACACAGACAATTTTTGCTCCAAGTGGTTGAAAAACATCGGAAAAATTTTGCAGAGTGTAATCGTGAACAGCTGGCTAAAATTTAAATTTGAAGAAGTTTTTTAAATTTTTGTCTACCCTACAGTACAAAGTACAAAATAAATAGCAGGAATGCTTATTTGCATTGCTTATTATTATTATTTTTCAAGCAGATTGACATTGATTCAAGAATTAACTTGACAAAGTGAATAAAACTTTGTTTTTCATAATTTTTTACTTAAATTTCAAATTTAAAAATATAAACCATTCAAGATTTAAATATTTTGTTTCATTTAATATTATAAACAATACTAAGCATCAATTTGTTACTTAATATATCAGTTTCGCATATAATGCAACATTAACGCTGTATTAGATTTGACCGCGAATGATTTTACACCAAAATCTGGAACTTAAAACCTCGTGGGGGACCTCTAAACATTGTCCTAATGAGATGAAATTTTGCAGGTTAACTACTGTTACCATACAGACATATTCTGTGGGGTGAGACATCAACATTTCAAAACTTCATTTTTTTGGGACACCCTAATGTATATATGTATGTATGTATTTATGTAAAAGTAAAAGTAAGAATCCCATAGCCCTAATGGGCCATCGGGACAGATGAAGTGTAGAATTCATCTGTTTCTGTAGCCTCGGCATATGAAGGGATTGTGTGGTTAGCACAACGCCCAGCCGCCTTTACTTCCCCAACTGAAAGTCAGATACCCATTTAAAGCTGGGTGGACTTGTGGGACAACTTTACACCAAATTTCACCTAGAAAAATTCCATGGGCCTCACCGAGGACCGAACCCAGGACTCTCAGGTCGACACCACTCGGACATCCGTCCCACTATGTGTGAAAGTATGTATATATATAAATGTATGTATGTTTGTATGTATGTAATATATCACTAACACATTCATTTATAAATGAATGTGTGCGAGTGTGTTTATGTGTGTGAGTGTGTGTTTGTTTGTATGTATGTATGCATTTAAGTATGTAGGCTATGTACGGGCGTTTATATGCAGATGTTTGTATGTTTGTATATGTGTATGAATTAGTATGTATATAGATGTCTACCTCTCTCCACCTGATCAATATGTTAATTGGTAAAAACTAATTATGCGGGATTCATTATTATCATTATTAGAATGTGTTCTAGACTGGTTAAGTCATACAGACACACATACATACAAACAGACACACATACATCTGAATTTAAAAAAATTCTCCTTTTTTTCATCCCACATCAACTGTTATAAATTTTTGTTTGAAGTTGAATGTTTCTTCATTGGCCTGTCGGTGATTCACAACTTATGTTGAAAGACAACTTCAGTGAGTCAGCGACACATATGAATAATGCGTGTGTACATCTAAAAATTTCTCAAAAGAACAAGGGCGGCTACTCAGTACATTAAGTACTCCCCTTCCCCACTCTCCCCCCCCACACACACACACGGCACCCCTCTGATGCATCCATTTAGCTGGTTATTCTCCAACAATACAAATTTCCTTATCTAACAATGGTCCTATTTTCGATGTCTTTTGATGTCAGAAAGAACTAAAGTTCGTCAATCCTGCTTTAAAGTTTATGTATTGTAAGTTTTTCACGAAAAATAAAAAAAAGCATTATAGTGTTCATTTAAAAAAAAAAACCAGTAAGTTATCCAGGACTTTATAGACTTGAGATACCGTTCTGCGTGCACCTTCCACGTTAGTTATTATAAGCTACGTATGCACTTTATGTTCCGTTTCCTAAAAAAATACATATATTAAAAAATGACTGAAATCAGTCATGTATGTAATAAACAAAATATTTAACAAAGATGAAAGGAAAAGAACAGACAGCAATTTCAAATTGAAATAAAAAAAGTAGGTCATACTTCCACTTGTTAAGTGTCAGTGTTTATTCCGTGTCAACACACAAACTGAGCACACACACACACAGAGTACACACAACCAGGAAGCAAAGACGCAATACGATCTACCGCATAAAGTCTGGGTTAACAATTTTTATCAGTCAGTCTGTATTCCTATACTGGCAGTACTCCTAAACTGAAGCTTGTTGTGTATATGTGTTCTTAAAACAACTTTACTGTTCTGGAATTACACCGAGATTGTGTCATTCTTTTTAATACTTCATGCGGTTACTGCCATTATTGATGTACTGGTAGCCTAAATAATACAAAACAACAACCACGACATAAACAGTATCATTTGTTTGCAATCTACCCGGAGGATTATCAATTTGTGTTTGTTTTCTTGTTTATAATGGGGAGACGATCGAAGCCATCTGTGACAGGTAGACATTGTGAAGATAATGTTATTAATGCATGTCATTTTGTATATAACACTTGCTGTTATGTCAGTTTGTATATAACACTTGTTGTTAGGTTCAATTGTTTTAGAATGTATCTTCTTTCCGCATCTAACACAGAGGAACACAGCCTACTGTTCGAGATGTAAATAGAAGCCATAGAAATACAATTAGTATATATGTTAGTAAGGTAGAGTTCCCATAACCCTATAGGGCCACCGGGGCAAGAATTCATCTGTTTCAATAACCTCGGCTTATGAAGGGATTGCGTGGTTAGCACAACGCCCCAATTTAGACTTGTGGGATGACTTTGAAAGAAATTTCACATTGGTTTTCTCCGAGGATCGAACCCAGGAGTCTCAGGTCGACAGTGGAGTATCTACACCACTCGGCCATCCGTCCCAATTAGCATATATGTTAGAATTATGGATAACTTTGATGATTTATGGTTTGTTTACATCGTAGACAAAATTAAGGTAGTGCACCGATGGTTTAGCTGGGGGTGGGGCGGGAGGTGAACATACTTTTTGAAGCGCGGGCCACATTGGGGTAAACACATTGGGCCATACCAAACATCCAAAAACGGGTCATAAATGGCCCGCGCGTTCTAGTTTGCTCATGTCTAGTCTCACATAAAACGAAATGCATTGTTTTATTTCAACTGTGACGTCATTTAGTACAGTTATCGGCAATTAAGGGTCGGCGGATCCTAAGGGCCCGTGAGAAAATTCTGGTGGTCCGTAGAAGTTTTTTTTTCTATATTTGATTTAAAAAAAATTAAAAAATCATAACTGAAATTTTCTAAGATGTTCGCTTGAATAAATCATGACGTCTCTAACTTACCTGGGACACGTCTTAAACTTATCTGGGACACGTCTTAAACTTTACCTGTGACTGGGACATCAGTTGTGGACCGGACGTTGACTTCTACTCATTGTTGTTTGCAATTTTTATATACATTTCTCAGGCAGATGAATAGTAAAATCGACTCACAACGAAAGGGTACAGGGTTCAAACCCTGGTAAAGCCGAAAAATATTCACCGCTGACTTGGAGAGGAGATGGGCGCCACCAAGTCTATACGCCCCACAGAAAGGACGTTAGAAATCACATCTGTTGATGTGTCCATTCGTTCCACCTTAACATCAGTTTAAAGAAATAAAAACAAAAATCATTTCCCAACAACTTTTTTGTGCCAGAAAACATTTTCATCTTGAACACTTTAACAGCCATTTAAACTCGGAACAGGTTTTGTGTAGTTCAGCATTAAAAAAAAAATTCCCAAAGAAAATACTTAATCTTGCAAGTGTGTGTGTGTGAAGTCCCTGTAAGGATGAGATGAAATCTCTTATATCCATTAAACCACTAATGGGGTGGTCTTAATTGTGCCATTCTTGAATCCCCACCATACCCGATAATGCAATGACCACGGAAGATCTCTCAAGTAGCAGGGTCCGCCTTAGAAGGTATCTAGCCCGATGCAAAACAATGTTGTTGGAGCCTTAGTTGCAATCAGCTGCCTATCATATGAAATTTATACGAACATACTTGAACTAATTTATTTTGAAAAAAAAATTGAAGACAGTATCGAGTGTTATTTTAAACAAAGTAATTATTTGTTTATATCTGTTGATAGTTTGTAGGATTTATAAAAAAAATTGACTTGTAAAAAAAAAAAAAAAATGGAGAGAAAAATAATTTTTAAAGTTTTGATAAAAATGCAATAAAAAAAACCTAGAAATATTTTCATTGCTAAAAATAGAAGTCTTGGTGCCCATCTACGTACATAGACTATGTATTTATCTATCTATTGATACTTATCAACTAAAGAAGGAACCACCTATGTAAAGAAAAAATAATTTCAGAATATAGTAATCACCCACGCTTTTAATGTTACTTTAAATTATTCATTAATTTATGTTTTTTTTTTGGTCTACATTACTTTATGTGTCAATGTAAAATATCGTGTTATATGATGTCCTAAATATTTGATCACAGTAGTCGACTCCACTTGAACTTATGGTATGAAAGTATGTGAGTCATGTGTCATTATCTTCCTTTATTCTTTTATTGTACTGACATTATAGTTTCATAGTATCATAACCGACATTATGGTTTCCTAGATGATCCACCCTCTGTTTACATCAAAACAGAGGTTCTCATACATTATCGATTCGTGCCCTATTCAGAAACATGTTCTATTTTCGCGAACTGCCTGCAAAAAAAAAAGAGAAACAAAATCAATTAAAGAATAATGTGTATACATTCTCGATCGTGTAATGTATTCATTTTGTTGTGACGCACTTCCGATTACCTCGAAACCCGCACTTTGAGATCCGCAGACCAAGAAGTGTATGCACCCACCACAACGTGTTTATGGTGATTTCCCTACTTCTCCATATATGTTCATGTTCCTGGTGTTTTACCGTTAGGGCGAATTCGCTTTTTTAAATCTGGGACTAGCAGTAGGGGTACGAATCTTTTTGTTTTAAATCAAGAGCCATATAAAATGTTTATAAATGTGTTACGTTTCCGCTATTGAGAATCAGAGGCTGGACATTGTGTATGGGTGAGGGAGGTGTAACCGTGGACTCAAGTGATGAGATGCAGTACTCATAATTATGGGAATCCCCTTTTATTTTCAAGCTCGACATCCTGGAAATGTAATTTTAAAGAGGAAACATTAAATATAAATTGAGAAGGGATTTTTACACCGAGCAGGTTTTCCCACTAAAATTCCGATAGCTGCTATATTTAGCTCTTTATAATTTTCAAATCTTAATAAACAACACTAACCATTTTATTTCTAATCTATTCCAAGACGACGTACATCACATCAATCATTGATAAGCATATGTAAACATTGCTGTATAAAATAATTCTTGTTATTAAAATAATTCTTTATTTAAAGCTCATTTATAACAGAAAACAGTGCCATGAAAATTTTACATTCTTTGAAGGTTATCAATGAAAAGTTTTATTCATAGAATGCCTATAATTAAACATTATATCAGTAAACAATACGTTAAGATAGCCTAGAGACAACATTCAGTCACATGAAATTCATAACTGGAGAATTTGTGTTGAATTTTTACGAAACATTTGTTAATTTTTTCAAGTTTTTTGGACTGGTTCTATTTTTGTGTAAGTAGGTCTCTTCAATGAGTCTTTTTGTGTAAGTAGGTCTCTTCAATGAGTCTTTTTGTGTAAGTAGGTCTCTTTAATGAGTCTTTTTGTGTAAGTAGGTCTCTTCAATGAGTCTTTTTGTGTAAGTAGGTCTCTTTAATGAGTCTTGTTGTCTAAGAAAGGGACACGTGCTTTGTGCCCTGATTTAGCATTGGGCCACCACAACCAAATCTCTTCTCTGCTATGGTCAGGGATGAAAGATGCTCTGGGGACGGGTTTAAAGCTAGGCGTGGTGGGGACAGATGGGCGCTTAAGGAGACGGATGGTCGAGTGGTAAAGCGATCGACTGTCGACCTGGGGGACCCTGGTTCGATCATCAACGGATATTTCAGGTCTTGATTACAATCTCGCTATGTATTTCCCGGTGCCTCCATAGCCATTGCACCATCGGCTGCGGTGGCGATGAAAAAATGGCACCGCAAAAAACCGTCCCATTAGTGGTTTTAATGGATCTAAGAGATTTCATGACATCCTTACAGGGGCTTCACACATCTTTCTGTTCATCCGTTCGTCTGTCTATCTATCTGTTTGTTGTCTATCAATCTTTTCTATCTATATGTCAGTCAGTCTGTCTATCTTTCATTATATCTGTCTTTCTCTTCGTGTGTTAAATTATTCATATTCATAGGTACACAGGCCATCTAACATTGCACACTAGGCAACCTCTGACCTTTATGGTAATCATTATTTTAAACATTCCCTACAGTCAAATTATACACGGCCTAATTGCTGTTGGCTGCATACGTAATTGTTGATAATCATTATGTAAATAATTTTATATTTCTAGTGTTGGGCGAAACAGCGTTTCAACAAAACATACAGTCTTTATACAAACATTGTTTACTCTGTGCATTTTTTATTTTGCAAGGAACTGTTCGAAAAATTGATTTCAGATAGTAAAATAAATTTAAAAACCCGTTTTGAAATTTCATCTTCTGTTTATAAAAAAAAAAAAACAATTTGATAAGCCTTTTGATGAAAGACATTGATGGCTGTGATGGTAGTGATGGTAGTGATAGTGATTGAAATATTGATCGCGGACCTTCATTGATAACATTATTTTTTTTTTATATCGAATTAAATTTACTTTCAGATTACATGCCGAAAATTGGAGGTGAGGATGATGAAGACGACGAAGCGGATCTTACAATGGACGATGTTGCGGCCACACTGTTCACAGGTGGCAGGTCACAGCTCACAGACGGCAGGTCACAGCTCACAGACGGCAGATCGCAGCTCACAGACGGCAGGTTACAGCTCACAGACGGCAGGTCACAGCTCACAGACGGCAGATCGCAGCTCACAGACGGCAGGTTACAGCTCACAGACGGCAGGTCACAGCTCACAGACGGCAGATCGCAGCTCACAGACGGCAGGTTACAGCTCACAGACGGCAGGTTACAGCTCACTGACGGCAGATCGCAGCTCGCAGACGGCAGATCGCAGCTCACAGACGGCAGGTCACACAACCGGCCTTCATTATCGTCTCCGATATCATTGCCGTCTCCAAGAGCATCTCCATCATCCCCCACATCTTTGACCTCTGACGATTCGTCCACGTCATTGTCGTCCAGCGATGAGAGGCCACGCGACACCAGAAATACCTGCAGAAGTCCTACGTCACAACAACAACCGTTTGATATGATCTCCATATTTGGTAAATATGCTGCCTCCACCCCTTTTTTAAAAAAAATTGTCTCATTTCAAAGTGAAACAATCCTATAGCCCGCTAGTAGTATTTTAGTATTACTTTCTCTTCTCATTTCAAAGTGAAACAATCATATAGCCCGCTAGTAGTATTTAGTATTACTTTCTCTTCTCATTTCAAAGTGAAACAATCATATAGCCCGCTAGTAGTATTTTAGTATTACTTTCTCTTCTCATTTCCCTACTACTCACTTTTTATGTTTTTATGGTGTAATGGTAAACCATTTTATGACATCGTATGCTTAATGTAAGTAGTTGAACGTATAGATTTTGTCAAGGGTCCCAATGTCTTTAGAAAGTATGCACAATAAGAGCATGCAATCAATGTCTGAAGTGGATTATGGGTTGCCGGGGTTGGAGCGCAGGAAAAAATGGGAAAAAAAATGGCCATAGAAAGTAGAAAAAAATAAAGTTGCATGTGTAAAAGAAAATAAAATTTTATCTTTTAAATATATCATTACATTTTTTAAAGGTTGTTTAATAGGCAAAGGTTGTTTACTGTAATATTTTTCAAAATGATTTTTTGCCACAATTTTCGAAGAAGGTCATTACAAAAAAAAACCGGGGAGACCCTTCCATTTTGAATTCCCGCCATTTGCCTAAATTCATCCTCAAAATTTTAAAGAAATTTAGAAAATGTTGTAAATTATTTATAGATAACTTATTTTTACATCATTATTAGAATTGAACCCTTTGTATATAAGTCAAGTGCACTATCAAGCCGCCTGAGAAATATGTAAAAATATACTCTGAAAGACACCAATCCAAGATGAAGAATTTCAAAAACAATGTATTGTCAATTACTCTGTTTTAGTAAATTACATCATTAATTACAAATATTTATATTCAGCTATGTTAAATAAAAAAACTTAATTATACATTTAGCCCATAACGTTTTAAAGGTTTAGGGAATTTTTTAAAATATTTATTCTATTTTAGAAAGTCTTTATTATGGCAAAAGTTAAGATTTAAACATAAACATTGTTGTTGGTGTTAGTTTATAAGTATATTGTGATAGGGCCCCACAGCTAAATATCCCCCCCCCCCACTTAGGTATGATTTCCTACAAATCTGATGTTAACCCTTACTTATACTTTACCCTTAGCCCTCAAACATCTCTGTCTAGGGTCTACACACATCTCTGTCTCTGTCTAGGGTCTACACACATCTCTGTCTCTGTCTAGGGTCCACAAACATCTCTGTAAGTCTCTGTCTAGGGTCCACACACATCTCTGTAAGTCTCTGTCTGGGGTCCACACACATCTCTGTCTCTGGCTAGGGTCCACACACATCTCTGTCTAGTGTCCACACACATCTCTGTAAGTCTCTGTCTAGGGTCCACACACATCTCTGTCTAGGGTCCACACACATCTCTGTCTCTGTCTAGGGTCCACACACATCTCTGTATGTCTCTGTCCTTAAAAATACCATGAACGGCTCTGCGTGTATTTCATGTATCCAATGAATTCCATGTGTATCTGTGTGTCCTGCAGATAAGCCAGGCCACTACAAACGGAACTACGCAGCCTACCTGTGCTGTGCACCTAAAGACCTGACTGACTTCGGACTGTCCTTCCACAGGATGCTAGAAAACTATGGCTTCAGAATTTTTCTTCCTCCAAGAGATTTAGTCCTTACGGGCCCTATGTACGAGAACATGGCGAAAGCTTTAGAAGACAGGTGAGTGTTTCGTACAAAACAGAGACAAACTGAATATATTAATACGATGTAGTTTTATTTCTGCTAATAGTCTTTTATTAATTTAAGACGGACATACGAGAAAGTGTATGGTGACACTTAAAGTAACAGATTTTGGTTTACACTTTATGTTTAGTTTACAGCTTGATAACAAATGAATCCTTTATCGCTGCGCCCTTCTCACGCCTGGGGGGGGCGCTAAATAAGGTAACCCTAGTCGCCCTCTCCCCAAAGGATGATCATAGGGCCCATTCTATAAAAATGAATTCCCTCAACATATTACCTTTTAAGCCTTCTTCAAGAAAAGTAAATCTTTTAGATGGAATTTACACTATCATTTACTTTTTTTTAATGAAATATTTTTATT
Source organism: Bulinus truncatus (assembly GCA_021962125.1). NCBI lineage: Eukaryota > Metazoa > Mollusca > Gastropoda > Planorbidae > Bulinus > Bulinus truncatus. The sequence goes on from JAGDYQ010000252.1 coordinate 381,516, forward strand.
TAGTTGTCATCCGAGACAACTGACATTGAAAGTTTGCATATTAAATAAAACGTATTTTATTTAATACCTCTACAAGACAGCACTCAAAATACATTAATAAGTAATCATTTATTTCTTTCAGGTCTTCTGTACAGGTTTTTCTCTCAACATTTTACTCTTTTTTTTTTGTAGCCAGCTTTTTTAACCAGATTTTTTCTAACCTATTAATGTATACAGTAGACAACGTAACGTCCAGACTAACTATTTCCTCAGGTGTAATGGTAAAATAATCATTGTGTTATCTCGGAACTACATGATGTCAGATGAATGTCTGTTTTTGACCTACTTTGCCAGAGTCTTGGACCCAGGTAAACAAACCGATTTAAATAAAGTAAAAAAAAAAATATTGATAGAAATAAGACAACAGAAGGAATTTCTATTCATGTCTATGTGTATGGGTGTTGCCAAATGTTATTTTTTAAAAACAATAAACTTAAGCAATGTATACATTTATATAATGTTTAAAGATAATGTATAAAAATAAAATAAAAGAAAGTTGGCAGGGGATAGCGACCATTTTGAGAAAAAAAGATGTATGCATTTGTAGACGTTCGAGTCAGGGCCGCAGGATTAGTCATGCTGACCAAGCCTTGGGAGCCCCCATGCCAAATGAACTCTATTTTGTGTACTTTGCTGAGGCAAAAGGTGGACCCCTTTTTGGGGGGGGGGTAAGGTTGTATAGGGCCCTTGCTGTCAATGTTTGTCAAGGAGCACTAGGTCACCTGACAAAACAAGTTTAAATCCGCCTAAAATCCCCCTGCCCCCCCCCCCCACCAGTGCCAAAATAACACCAAGCACTCTAGCGGTAATATCCGCCAAACCAGAAAGGACTAAAAGGAGATGGTGGTGGGGGGGTGGGAGGGGAAGGGGGTGGAGCTGAAGAATTACGTCAGTCTACCAAAATTTATATGTCCGCGGTCAGTCGACAATACCATCAATTTTCCGTCACAGCCAAGCAGCAGCAGACGACAGTTAAAACGTTTCCAATTTTTTTTTTTTATTTGTATTTTTTTTTCTTCACATCCTAGTCTTAATTGATTTCAAGTTAGATTACTTGTACGCGATACTTTGTTTTAGCAGACTCAGTAGACTTTCCTTGGTCTGTATTAAATACATTGAAACAATTTGTTGTATTCAAGACCACCAAGTTGATATCAACACTCAACGGCGTTGTATTACTTCTCTCTGCAAAAGCAAATGGCATAGCCCGGTGTTTCTCAAAGTGTTAGACCCACTGGTGATTAGAAGTGTTAAACCCACTGGTGATTAGAATTGTTAGACCCACTGGTGATTAGAAGTGTTAGACCCATTGGAATGAGCATGAACTTATCAATCGAGAATGTTTTTGGGTCAATCTTTCTTTCTTATTTTAACCACAAAGTCTTGAAAATCAAACATTTTTCTTAGGTGTATAGGAAATTGAGAAAGGTTAAGCTAACCTCCCACTGAGCCGCACCCTCTCCACACGTTAGTTCTTTAAGACCCAGAGACCAAAACAAGTGCTATGACTGTCCTTTATTGTGGATAGGAAGGGCCCCCCCCTAGCAGCGGGGCCATAGGGGGGGCACATACTTTGCTTATCCGTAAGGACAGCAACGTGTTTTGAAAGATACTTTGTTGTGGTAGACTTTAAACGATACTTTGTTGTGGTAGACTTTAAACGATACTTTATTGTGGTAGACTTTAAAAGATACATTGTTGTGGTAGACTTTAAAAGATACATTGCTGTGGTAGGCTTGAAACGATACTTTATTGTAGTAGACTTTTAAAAGATTTTGTGTTGAGTGGGAATGCTATCATTAAATAATGTTTACTGCTGCTGTTCTTCATTTTAACGTAATTGGCTTTCATATCCACAGACGCCAGATGCCGAAATCTCATTCCAGTTCAGATAGACAAAGACATCGGAGAAATTCCAAGTGTTCTCAAAGGGATGTCCATAATCAGGTACAACCAAGCCTTTCGTCTGGGCTGGTTGAAACAGAAGCTGATAGACGCCATATCTGCTTGACAGGTGCATGGGAGAGGCGCCACAATTCTCTATGCCTGACAACACAACATTCCCATTGAATACACCGTTATGTGTAATACAAGTCAATATGAGGAGATACATATGTCGGGAGTTGTTTTATTCAGACAAAGATGGGGAACAAGAACTTCATTTATATATAAACGTGTGTTTGTGATATTATTTAAACCAGAGACCAAAAACAGATGAGAGTATTATATTAATGATTAAATATTTTTCTGATTTTAAAGGATGGAAGGGTTTATCTTTGGTTATGACATTCTAAGGTATTAGATACCTAGTAATAGAAGTCCATTGGAAACAGTGTAACCATAACAATACCATACGTTTTCATATTCAGGGTTTATTATTTTTTAAGCTTTTCATTATTTAGACCATCCTCTTTCAGCTTAATATTTTGTTATAACGCTTATTATGTGTGTTATAGACTTTATTCATTTTTGTATTTTTATTTGTACATACATTTTATTGTAAACCAATAAACAACATTCATGGAATATACATATCATACTTTGTTGTGTTTTTTTTTTAATAAAAATCCACATTGATTATTGATTTAGTAATTCAAGATCATTTTAGGATATCATTGTAGTGATAGGCTTTGAAATGAATTTAGTTTACTGAATTGAGTAGCTAGTCAGTTTTATTAATACAGTCGATTCCGCTTAATTGGGACACATCGGAACCGAGGCTTTTTGTCCCAATTAAGCGGCTGTCCCAATTAAACTTACAAATTTACTATTGACTTATTGGTTTGGTTCCTTTGAGATTTGTCCCAAATAAGCGGCTGTCCCAATTAAGCGGTGTCCCAATTAAGCGGAATCCACTGTATTGTACAAGTATGATTGGGTTTTTACTAATATTATAGAAATATGATTGGGTTTTTACTAAAACTATAGAAGTATGATTGGGTTTTTACTAAAACTATAGAAGTATGATTGGGTTTTTACTAATACTATAGAAGTATGATTGTTTTTTTTTACTAATAACAGTATAAAGATTGTACTAACTGTAATTCATTGGGACATCTCAGAGAAAGAGAGAGAGAGAGAGAGAGAGATTGTTTTCAAAAGTAACTACAAATAATTTCCCAATAGCGCCAGTCGATAATGTGATGCAGTGAGTGCACATGTAATACAGTGGAGACCAAATGTGTGCCAAGAATATTAAATAAGTTTACAATGAAGCATTTTGGCTTTTTTTTTCTAAACCGTGTGCAGTTTAATGGTACGGAACATAAATGTGGTAATATGTAATGTGGTAATATGCAATGTGGTAATATGCAATGTAGTAATATGTAATGTGGGAATATATGTAATGCGGGAATATGTAATGTGGGAATATGTAATGTGGCTATAAAAATTGCACAGAGTTATGTTTAAATATATAGACCAGATAGTTAATTGCATCAATACGAACACAGAGAAATAAATAAAACAATGACAGTGATAGTGGGGTCATTAATACACACTGGACACTGGTTTAGGACAGTGTAGACTGTAGAGTGTCTGTTGAAGACACAACTTGGTTGATCCGATTGTCACGTTCTCATGTTCTGGCTGACCAGTACTAGTACAGTTAATCATTCGGCCAACAATCATTGGGGAAGTCAAGTGTCCAAGCTGTAATATATCTTCAAATCGTTTTTGTGATGCCATTATTGTTTGAATTCAGCGGAGAGGAGCGGAATGGATGTATTTCAACTCCTCCTCCCCTTTCCCCTCACTATGAAACATATTTAGAGAAGAAATAAATGTAATTTTTTTAAGGAAATCAAACACTGAAATGTAGAATAGAAAGTCAGTTACATATGAATACACTATAGCCTACCTGTTTTATAACATTTTAGCTGCTTGTTAAGTAGCGTTAAGTGGGACGGATTGCCGAGTGGTGTAGATACTCGACTGTCGACCTGAGAGACCTGGGTTCGATCCTCGGTGAGGCCCGTGGAATTTTTCCAGGTGACATTTGGTACAAAGTCGTCCCACAAGTCCACCCAGCTTTAAATGGGTACCTGACTTAAGTTGGGCGTTGTGCTAACCACACAACCCCTTCATATGCCGAGGTTATAGAAACAGATGAATTCTACACTTCATCTGCCCCGTTAGGGCTAAGGGAACTTTTTAAGTAGCGATATTTAATTTATACAATGATTCAATAAATAAACTGATCAGTTCGTGTTTTATTTCATTCGGCCTGTTAGTACAAGGCAGTGGCGTAAACTAGGTGGGGCATGGGGGCGGCGGGAGGGGGGGGAGTCCAGCCGCTGTGACATCAGCCGTTTTTTACTACATTTAGGTACTGGTGGCAGGCTTTCTAGCAAGGTCTTTTAACCGCCCCCCCTACCCCCTCAAACGGAGTGCGAGAGTGCAAAGATCTGGTTTGAACGCAACCAGTGGTTCTGAAGTTGGGACAATGGGGGATGACGAGCAGAAATGTCCGTCCGACCTTAATAAGAGTTACGCCACTTGCTGCTGGGCATCTAATTTACATCTATCATCGTTTCTCCTTGGTCAGAGCAGACTTCTGTCCATTTAATTGTACAACTGAACAGTGTTGTCTATACGAAGCTTATCATTGCGTTTTTAATTGAAAGTAGTAGCTATTTTTAACCCTCTTTATTTAAATCTATGATGTTTGTGGCGTTCAGATTTTTTTAATATATATATATATATATATATATATATATGTATATATATATATATATATATATATATATACATATAGCAGGCTCGCCAGGTAATTTAAACTTAATTACAAAATATTCAACTATACGATACTCTTTGACATGAGTTTTACTAGTATATAGATAACACAACTTTGGTACGGGAGTGCATACAGTACAACACTGATTTAATGCACTATGATCCAAATTCTAGTGAAATAGTATGTGTTTTGCTTACAGTCTATAACTATTTAAGTCACTTCCCCTACCCAGAAACATTCCATTCTGTCTCGTGGCCGACTGCTCCAAGTATGCGGGGCAGACTCCCCACTCCCCCACTCTCTCTCTCTCTGTCTGTATATCTTCTGGTCCGGCTTTTATAAAGATCCGTGGTGCGTGGCGTGGGCTAGCATGGAAGGGGTTAAGTTAGACACGTTAGATTGGGGGGGGGGGGGAGAGGTGCGGTGAATTCTTGACGTAACATGTCCATGTACTTGCTATCCCATGGTCAGCACATGATGAGGGCAGCGAGAGGGTCCATATTGGCGGGGGTAAATTCTAAAGTGGCAGTGGAGTGTGGGAAAGGGGAGGGGGTGAATTCTAGGTAATGGCACATTTCCTGACCATGACACTGGGTTATGTTCCATGGTCAACCGATGAGTCACTCGCTTGGGCGGTGTGGGAAGGGGCAGGGAAGGTGGAGGGGTGGGGTTAAATTCTAAACGTAACAATGTTACTGGACTTAGATGTACAGAGGGAATTTTTACATACCTATTTTTTTTATTGTGGTAAAACGCATGACCAATGTGGATCTTTGAAGATCCCATTTAGTATGAGATGTTTATCTCTTAGATCCTTTAAACCACCACAGGTCTGATTTTTTGTAGTGCCACGGGAGAAATGGTGGGAACTTTCACCATAATCTGACAGATTCCACTGGTTCTCACCGAAGGTAGAACAAGTTACACTCAGACAGTCGAGTGCTTTACAGCACAACAATGTACTGAGTTGCAATTATTTTTCCCCCCCCGCCCATTAGAATGCTTACAATCCATTGTTTGCCATCTCTTCCATAGCTACACATCGGAGCAAGTAATGGGTCAATGGGTCAAATGGGTCGCAAAATTGGATGGGTCACGACCCACGACCCATCCTTAGTCTCAGCCCGACCCTAAAAAAAACCCGTCGTCGCGCGATTTTTTAAAATTTCAAAATGGTTTCTATGGCGACTGCCGCTATCTTGAAAATAACAACATTCAATGGGTCATGGGTCATGACGGGTCTGGGTCAAGAACTTGATGGGTCATATGGGTCATGGGTCAAGCTCAGTGACCCATTACTTGCTCTGCTACACATAGCGACACACATAGCCACACATAGTGATAATGCCGACATACATTTACACATAGCTATAAATAGCTATACATAGTGACACCCGCCACAGTGATCATCACATAGCGCATAACCACACATAGCGCTTCACACATGACCACCAAGCGGGCACATAAGCCACACATAGCGACACAACCACACATAGCGACACATAGCCACAAATAGCGACACATAGCCACACAAAATTACAAACAGCTACACATTGTTTAAGTCACACAAAAACATTTAAAACAATGTATTTATTAATAAAACAGCACCGTCCATCTTGTTGCGTTTTTTCAATTTTTATTTGTTTACAAAGTTACATACATATGTGAATAATATCAGAACAATCTTGAATTGTGCACTTTGTTTGTTCGGACATAAATTTAAAATAATGCATCAGGGATAACGAAATGAATTGTATCAAAGTGCCGAAATTAGAATGAATTTGGCTTGGTTCCAATATATACAAATACCATATTTATAATTCAGATAATAAAGCATTTTCCCCTATTTCGTTCACATTTTGTTTTACAAACTAGTTAATATAAAACTGAAACTATGTTAAACCAAAGCTTAAAGTTGGACTAGCCCCCCACCGCACCCCACCCCCTGGGACAAGGACACATATGTATTAAGTTGTTATCTACGACCACAACATTTAATCTAATTTTGATAATTTTGGACTTAATAATTATTAGACACAAGCTCTTCAATTGTTTTTTTTTTTTGCGCATGCCGGCACGTTAAAAGTTTATAATTTGTGTTTACTAATATATTTAAACAAATATTTTGCATTTTATGGCGTGCCAGGAAAAAAAAATTCTAGCAAACCAATTTATGCCTGAATGTCATGCCAAATCTCCATTATTGGAATAGATTGGATGAGCATAAATCATTTTTATAATTGAAAATCACCTCATTTTTTCTATACACACAGACCTCCAAAACAGGTATTGCCAACACTGTAACGGATGTAACGAACCTGTCAATCACTGCAAATGGTGGTAGAGGTTACTTCGGTCATGTCGAAAGATCGTGACAGTGGTGTCTTTTCGCCTGGTTTCATTTTAACTCTATCGCCACTTAAAGATTCCGAATTTGCATTTCTCGAAATTTTACAGGACGAGAAGAGTTTCATGAGATGCTGCTTGAAGCCCCGCCCAGCCAGGAAGTAGATGAAGAAATTCACGGCGTGGGTGGAGTCGTACAGCAGGTACTGGATCTGCTGGAACAGGAAATACTCACGGTAGGTGCCGATCAGGAAGTATATGCACGACGGGAGCGTGAGGGCCAAGAATAGAACAGCAGCGGACACCAGCATGACTGTGATGGTCCTCTCGTGTCGGGAAAATTCCAGGATGATCTCCTCGTCAGACGTCTGAAGAACCGCCGGATCAGCCTCGCGGGATTCAGGGATTTCCTTGCCATAGATGCTCTTTAGTTTAAAAAGGATGGCCGAAGTTAAGGTAACCACCACAGCGTATGGTACAAAGAGCACCAGGCTTGTATTCAGCCAGTACCAGTATTTCAGCCAAAACTCGATATAAATGTCCTTTGTATTGCAGCCCCAAAAGAAGCTAGAATAGTATCGCATTTCGAAGAAAATTGGAACGAAGACACACAGCAAGCTCCCAGCCATCATCAAACTGCACACGCAGCACCTCGGCAGCGTCACCAGCCGCTTCTTCTTTGCCGGGAAAACGACGGACATGAATCTCTCGGCGCATATGGTGGCCAGGGTCCAGTTGGCCATGGTGGAAAAGAAGATGGAGACGAAGTCCAACTTGCACATCAGCTCGGTGACGTGGTTGGCCAGATACAGCTGATTGAACACCAGCTTGGTGACCAGGGCGCTGCAGTCGCAGAAGGCCAGCACCGCCACCAGGTAGGTCGCCGGCGTCATGGCCTGCATGGTCAGGATGGTCACTATGGCCATAATGTTGGCCGGGACGCCTACGCCGCATAGTACCCACAGGTAGTAGCGTTGAATGGTCTCGGCGAAGCTGTAATCGTAGCTTAAAAAGATAAGAGAGAGGGGACGATATCAATGCATGTTGATAAATAGTTTCCTTATACAGCCCAATAGATTTATGACTTCCGACAGTCCGGCCTAATTCGGTGGTATCACAAATATAAATCTAGAGCTCATCTAAATAAAACTATTAAGACAAACACGACATGAAAGTCCTCTGTATTGATGCGTCAATCTTACGATAAGCAACATACTTTTGATGACGTCATTTGGTAATTACTTATATATTCTCGTCGAGAAACCTCCAAACCATCCAGCAAAAATAATAGGCCTTCCATGGGCACTTCGCTCAAAGACCGTGGATAATTTTACCCATAATTCCTTTATAATCAAATTAGGGATTTACTCTCCAGTTACACAATGACCTCAGTGACCTCAATGTAATCTAGTTAGACCAGAGCTAATTACATTCTTTCTGTACGCTAGAAATATGTCATATCGATATTTTGAGTGGCATATTTCTGCTGTCAGTCATCTTTTGTTTCTGACCCTCTCAGACCACAACCAGTTTTAGTTGGGTACCATACAATAACACACAGTGAATCCCTTTACATGCAGTGGTTAAAGAAACAGATGAATTCTACACTTCATCTGCCATAATGGATTTAATTGACTCTAATTAAACTTCTGTAGTGAAGTGAAGTAATCCATCCATCACTGGATGACGGAACAAAGGTTTTTTTCTTTTTTACCAGGGCCGAAAAATACGGTCAAACTCGGAGATTTTATAATTGTGAGTCCACTACTGCAAGTACTATTACACACATATACACAAACACACCCACATACACACCCACATACACACACACACATATATATATAAATATATATATTTACGCACTCTGTCACACATACACATAAATATAATAAAACTTAATTTCAGTTAGACAAGTAACAATAAAGTTTTCTCTTTTAAACAACACTAATGGTTTTATGAATTGGACAGGGAACCAAAGACTTATGCGATTTGGTTTACATATCAAAGGGTTAGGTTTTAAATAAACTACAATTTAAACTGCTTACGTATAAACTATGCTGTACTTTATTCTGAGTAATTTTACTAAAAAAGTACTGAAACATACTTGTAACTCTGAGGGCACGTGACGTCTTTAAAAAGTACTGAAACATACTTGTAACTCTGAGGGCACGTAACGTCTCTAAAAAGTACTGAAACGTACTTGTAACTCAGAGGGCACGTAACGTCTCTAAAAAGTACTGAAACATACTTGTAACTCTGAGTCACGTGACGTCTTTAAAAAGTACTGAAACATACTTGAAACTCTGAGTCACATGACGTCTTTAAAAAGTACTGAAACATACTTGTAACTCTGAGGTTAATGTAACGTCTCTAAAAAGTACTGAAACGTACTTTTGTAACTCAGAGGGCACGTAACGTCTCTAAAAGTACTGAAACATGCTACTTGTAACTCTGAGTCAGGTGAGGTCTTTAAAAGTACTGAAATACTTGAAACTCTGAGTCACATGACGTCTTTAAAAAGTACTGAAACATACTTGTAACTCTGAGGGCACGTGACGGTGTAAACAAAAATAAACCCTCATAATGAGTGCGGTTGTCCTCACCGAACTGAGCACCTTGACACATTTAAACGCAGACAAGTCCTAGACACAGATAACACGGAGGCAAGACAGGTTAATTAAAAACAACAACTTACAACTCCATGGCAGTTCACCTGATGCGCACCTGAGGTTTTCTCACAACGGATCAAACGGGTACAGGTTTCCAATGAGTCTAAAAAAAATAGAAGTAACAAAAAAGTAAATAACTAGATAAATATAATGGTTTCCGTTATCTGATTGTAAATAACTAAATAAATATAATGGTTTCCGTTATCTGATTGTAAATAACTAAATAAATATAATGGCTTCCGTTATCTGATTGTAAATAACTAAATAAATATAATGGTTTCCGTTATCTGATTGTAAATAACTAAATAAATATAATGGCTTCCGTTATCTGATTGTAAATAACTAAACAAATATAATGGTTTCCGTTATCTGATTGTAAATAACTAAATAAATATAATGGTTTCCGTTATCTGATTGTAAATAACTAAATAAATATAATGGTTTCCGTTATCTGATTGTAAATAACTAAATAAATATAATGGTTTCCGTTATCTGATTGTAAATAACTAAATAAATATAATGGTTTCCGTTATCTGATTGTAAATAACTAAACAAATATAATGGTTTCCTTTATCTGATTGTAAATAACTAAATAAATATAATGGTTTCCGTTATCTGATTGTAAATAACTAAATAAATATAATGGTTTCCGTTATCTGATTGTAAATAACTAAATAAATATAATGGTTTTCGTTATCTGATTGTTTGTTATTTTTCCATAAAATGCAATAAATCAATTATACACACATGATATCAATCGTCAATGTGAAAGTTCCTTATAACTGATTGAGAACCACTGACTAAACTGTAAAATAGCCTGAAATTGAAATATATTTTACTACTTAAAACTGAAGTCCTTCAACACTATAAACTTTTTATGATTGTCGACCGGTAAAATGACAATGAATAAAACTGATTGGTTATGATGAATGTTAGAGATAATGCCCCCGTTGTTGCTCTAAAGGTGGTAACACCTTCGACATTAATCAGGAGATTTTAGAGGAATAGACATTAGATGAAGACATTAGATGAAGACATTAGATGGAGACATTAGATGAGGAAAAGATTGGGGGATAAGCTAGGTGCGTCTCTGTAGTTATCGGCTCATCTCTGTCTAAAAGTATAATCTAGGCCCGTCTCTGTAGTTATCGGCTCATCTCTGTCTGTAAGTATAGTCTAGGCCCGTCTCTGTAGTTATCGGCTCATCTCTGTATGTAAGTATAGCCTAGGCCCGTCTGTAGGTACAAGCTAGGCCTTGGTACAAGTTTGTGGCGTCTGTGTCTGTAGGTATAGTCTAGGCCGTGTCTGTCTGTAGGTACAAGCTAGGTCTAGGTTCAAGTTTGTGGCGTCTGTGTCTGTAGGTATAGTCTAGGCCGTCTGTAGGTACAAACTAGGCCTTGGTACAAGTTTGTGGCGTCTGTGTCTGTAGGTATAGTCTAGGCCGTGTCTGTCTGTAGGTACAAGCTAGGTCTAGGTTCAAGTTTGTGGCATCTGTGTCTGTAGGTATAGTCTAGGCCCGTCTGTAGATACAAGCTAGGCCTAGGTACAAGTTTGGGGCGTCTCTGTATGCAAGTATAGTCTAGGCCCGTCTTTGTCTGTAGGTACAATCTAGGCCCGATTCAGTCTGTATGTATGAGCTATTCGCGTTTCTAATTATTCTGCTTTATGGTAGAGTCGTAGAGTACTTATATGCTAGCAAAAAAAGCCCGAGTTCAAAAGCTTTGGTGACTGCTGTGTCTTTTCTCGGGTTCAATTGATATCCCTTAGTCCACATAGCTAAATAAAATTATTACCTACCAATTGTTGGAGACATTAAAGGCGGATTGGAATTATTACACTAAAAAAATGAAAAAAAAACAACACAATGATTGACATGATAGATAACAGAAAACGGACTGGTTATTAAAGTTAAACTTGTTCGTTATCATAAAGAAAGTTATTATTTTATTTTGCACTAATGCAAATTTGACTGAAAGGTTAGGACGAACTCAGATTTCTATTTTACTTTACTTCATTTTCATAACAGAGACAAAAAAAAAAGAAAACTGAAGGACATTTTGTCTATAGGGGATTTTTTTTAATGCATACAATGTAGCCGCCATATTGGTGTCTGACAGATGATAGAGAAACCTAATGTTGGCTTGTAGCCGCCATATTGGTGTCTGACAGATGAAAGAGAAACCTTATGTTTGTTTTTAGCGGCCATATTGGTGTCTGACAGATGAAAGAGAAACCTAATGTTTGTTTTTAGCGGCCATATTGGTGTCTGACAAATGAAAGAGAAACCTAATATTGGTTTTTAGCCGCCATATTGTTTTTAAAACGCTTTAGAATGTGACATTTCTTTCTTTAGTCATGTTTTAATGAAAGAGTGATTTGGTTATGCCGTTAAACTCACTCATCTTTTCTACTTCATTCGCAAAGACCGAACTGTCGTTAACTTACAATGTCCTTTACAATTATCACATCATTTTCTTTGATACAAACAATGGCTACACACCAGTTTAAGCCGCAAGATTTTACAGTTGCCACCACATAATATGTAATTCTATATTTATTCAGTTGTGTTCACTTTTGATTTTTTTTTTAAGAAAGAGACCAGCCAATAAAATAAAAGAAACTGTCGATGAACAAAGATCTATGAACGAAATAAATACTGTCAATCAATAGATACACACCATTTAACATTTTCATTATAGGAGTTTTTAATGAATGACTACATCTACTAAGAGCAGCGGCGTTAATAGCTTTTGTGACCTTTTCTCCCGGGGGATGGGTGGACTTAGAAAATTCCTCCCCTCCCTTTCAAAATCGAAACGCTTTTAAATTAAAACAACTTGGACACCGAACTGAATATATTAAAATGCCTTAGAAAACGATAATGCCTTAAAACACGTCCGGCGTGTTTGTTTTTTTTTTTAATATTTTTATACCAGTTATAAAATTGCTCTGTGTACTGAAAGTAACCGACGTTATTTTTGTAGCTTTTTTATTTCTATGTTGATTTGAAGCTTTCGTTTTTTTTTTTGCCTGTTTAAACTTTTATTTTTTTTTTATTTACAATCAACCTGTTCATTCATCATTCCAATATCGGGGTATCATTAAAATGAAAACCACAACAGCGGTTGAAGTGAATGGCACCTGTGGCGACAGCACGGAGCCACACGCCTGAAGGGTACGTGCTTAGAGATATGTTTTTGTTACTTAACAGTGGTTTAAATTTAACGATTGTTTTTTTTCAGGCCTAGTAGACCAACTAATCATTTCGCCTTACAGCCCGCACCTGTTATTCTTTAAGTACTTTTAAAAACGTATCAAAATACATCATTTTTTATGGCTAGATTAGATTATTTCATATATTGGTTAGTTCATTTGATGTCTTGGTTAGTTCCTTTGTTGTCTGGATTAACTCCTTTGATGCCTGGATTAGCTCCTTTGATGTCTGGATTAGCTCCTTTGATGTCTGGAATAGCTTTTTGATGTCTGGAATACCTCCTTTGGTGTCTGGATCAGTTCCTTTGTTGTATGGATTAGCTCCTTTGATGCCTGGATTAGCTCCTTTGATGTCTGGATTACCTTCTTTGATGTCTGGATTAGCTCCTTTGATGTCTGGAATAGCTTTCTGATGTCTGGAATATCTCCTTTGGTGCCTGGATCAGTTCCTTTGTTGTATGGATTAGCTCCTTTGATGTCTAGAATATCTCCTTTGATGTCTGGATCAGCTCCTTTGCTGTATGGATTAGCTCCTGTATGTATGGATTAGCTCCTTTAATGTCTGGAATATCTCCTTTGATGTCTGGAATCTCCTTTGATGTCTGGATCAGTTCCTTTGTTGTAAGGATTAGATCCTTTGATGTCTGGATTAGCTCCTTTGATATCTGGATCAGCTCTTTTGATGTATGAATTAGCTCCTTGTATGTCTGGATTAGCTCCATATTTGATGATCTGGAACTTCAAAAGTTTCACTTCACTGATGTATTTCACTTATGTACTTCAATTTTTGCATGAGGGATATAGCTATAGTTAATGTTGATGTATTGACTATTTCCCTCTCCTACCCCCCCCTCCCCCCAATCAACACCAATTATTCCCCGATTGCAGCACGCGGGGGTATAAAATGTTGAATACAGATCCATTCAAGATTTTGTTCAACATTCTGTTAATACATTTTTCTTTTGAAAATGATCTTAATATTAATCTTCTTTTTAGTTGAAACATTCTGTAAAATGTTGACGGTATTTTTTTTTTACCAGCGTACCGTTAAATTCTTTATTTTACAGGTGAGTGGGAAATACACAAAGCCGGTTAGACCCAGTGTTACGTCGTCGGATGGATGGTCCTTAATGCCAATCCTGGCCACGTACTGATCGTTGTCTAGAAGTATGAGAGAGTAAATGTAGATGTTCTGGTGACAATATTTCTATTTTCACAGCTCACGTTCAGTCTCCGCTAATAAGTCAACAAAATACCGGTTTCTTTGCTGATAACACAAGTTTATTAGGTAGATATGTTGACGCCAGTTCTCACATACAGACTTCAGCTTACGTCCTACTCTGCTATCTCACTCGACTATCTAGTCCTCAGTCTCTCTTCTCTCACCTCCTCTCTGACTTCCACATAAAACGTCCTGCTTATATACAGTACACAATTGGCTGTGACATCGGTGATTAATTAGTTGTAATTAATTCTCAATCCAACTGACTCTACACTCGGGATAATTTATGTGACGGGTCTGGGGGTGGGAAATCTAAATAAGGAAACCTATGACACCCTCCAACTCAAACCTATGACACCCTCCAACTCAGTTATCCCTCGTGAGAAGATTCTGCCCCACAATGATGCACCCCCCCTCCCCACGCACATTTTGTTCCTAAACCGTAAACTATTGTGCTAAAATAACCTACATCGTAACACCCAGAAATAGATAAAGACGGTTAGATTCAGTGCAAATAGACACTGGGAGGAAGCGATGAAAGAGAACAAAAATAACTAGAAATAAAATGATAACCTGATAGACTTACAAAAGGAAGAGTAAAACAAACAGACAGACTAACCAACGACCAGAGAATACTTTGTTATGAATTGACACGACGTCAACGGCTTGAAGACGTGATCCATTTGAAAAAAAAATAATAAACAAACGGTCATAACATCAGCTGTTGGAACTGTAAAGTCAGGATGACCTAGCTGTCCAAAGTGTGATATTTTGTGGTTTGAATTATATCTCCTTTTTGTCGATATATACAATATATATATATATATATATATATATATATATATATATGTGTGTGTGTGTGTGTGTGTGTGTAACATACTGCATGAATGCTGTTCGTATGTTCGTAATCTCGTATGTTTGTATGCGTTTTTTTAATACTTTGATGTTCGAATTTGGATTTTATGACTCAGATACCATAAAACTACTTACCTACACATATTTAATCTTAGAATAAGACACAAAACAGAAGAGTTAAAAGCAGTCATATGTATCTTCGTACATTATGTGGTGTTTTGGAGCTGCTTTCTTAATTAACACCATCCTCTACTCCCATAATTTCAAATTTAAAAACATAATCCTTTGAAACACAAAACTCTTAACACAATGATATAAAAACAAATATTTCTATTAGATATTCTCCGTAACTTATAAATCGCTATTTGTACACTGGTATCCCGCTAAGTTCAAATTCACTTGAAATAAAAAAATATTTATGGATTTATGAGACAATAAAAGTACATTGTATTTTGAATGTACTATAAGTACATACAAATAAAATAAAATTAGAATATATATTAGTTTTGATATACATTGCACATACCAATAAATTGCCATTTGACTGTAAATGAATCTGTAGGTCTATTTGTTTGTCTTTGATTTAACTGCTATACAGATCGGAAGTTTGTTTTATAACTTACCTAATACATGGAATGACGTTCATAGAGAAGTCTGGTTTGTTTAAATTAGACAATTGCTGGTTTGTTCATGTCTGTCACAACGTAGTCTGAATGCCAAATGCTAAGTCTTGTGAACGGTGTGATTATTAACTGGAAATAATTGACAATTAACACAATTTACAGTCCTGGTTGTGAAGTGAGTGGGTCTTTACCCAACACCTCCCCTTTCCTCTTTATTTGGCCTATAATATTACGAGTTAAACTGGTTTCTTATATGGCATATGAGTGAGTTTGATTGGTCGTGCCTATATGTTTTGCGTGAGTTTAACTGGTCTCGCTTATATGATATATGTTTAACTGGTCTGGTTATTTCATTTGAATAAGTTTAACTGGTCTATATGTTTAACTTGTCAGGCTATTTCATTTGAATAAGTTTAACTGGTCTTACTTACATCATATGAGGGAGTTTCACTGGTCTGGTTTTATGAAAAATGAGTTAACTCAACTGGTCATATATCATATGAGTAAGTTTAACTGTTCTTGCTTATATCATCTGAGTTTAACTGATCTTGCCTATGTACATACTAGTTTAATTTGTCTTGCTTACGTCTTATGAGTTTAACGGGTCTCGCCTATATTATACGAGTTTAACTGGTCTTACCTATATCATATTAGTTTAACTGGCCTTGCCTTTAATCTACTTTTGAACACTGAGATAACGCATTTCCTTGTTAGATACAAATAAATTCGTTTGAAGTGAACACTTCTACGAGATGATGATTTAATAAAATATAGGTTTGTTGTTAATATATTTATATATGAACTATATATATTATCCATACGTTTCTTACTTTTCCTTTAATTACAATTGGCTATAATTCCTTTTGAGTTTTTTCTACTATCTTGAATCACTGGGCTTCTCCTCTTTAAAAGTCTATTTCAATCTGATTGTAAGGCAAAGTGTAGAACATTTAAATGACGAATAGCATTAATTGAGTTTTTTAATTAAAAAAAAAACAACAAACAAATTATACACATTTAAATATCTAATAGTTTGAACATTTTCAATTACAAAAAAAAAAAAAAATTTGTAATTATTTTATTATTTTTATTATTATTGTTTCTATTTGTTTTATACATTTCTATTCAATAACTGTCAATGACGTTTGCGCCAGGTCAGCCATTATGTTATCACGTGAGAGGATCAAACTGTTGTGCACGTGTTCAGTTTAAATCCACCCAGTGGATTAGGGAGATTGTCGCTGTACCATGATGTATTATCTTTTATTTTGGATGATAGAGTCTTGATGCAGTCTCCTTGTAAACTGAAAAATAAATAAAAATATTAAAGAATTAGAGAATCAATTTAATGTAGTCTGATATTTTGTGTGGCAATTTAGGTATACATGTTGAAATATTTTAGCATTAATATTTGTCTATATATTCTCTTTTATAATTTCGTTTGTTTCCATGTTTGTAAATATCTCTTTTTGTAAGTATCTTTGCTTGTAAGTATCTTTGTTTGTAAGTATCTCTGTTTGTAAATATCTCTGATTGTAAGTATCTCTGTTTGTAAGTATGGGGCCGTCCATAAAGTACGTCACGCTATTTTTGACCATTTTTGACCCCCCCTCCCCCCGTCACAAAGTGTCACAAATCTCGGGACCCCCTCCCCCTAAAGTACGTCATACTTTCAAAAAAACTTTAAATTAACAACTAATTAAAATTTAATCGAAAACTTTAAACGCACTTCACTATTAAACTTAAAATATAAACATTAAAAGAACTATCAGATTATTATATGACTTTACTATTAGAATAACTAATTGTCAACAGTTGTCACAGTTATTCTTTGAAACAGTAACTCGATTGAATTTGAAAAAAAAAAATTGCAAAAATCATCGTTTCCTGGAAGAATAATTGCAGACAGATCAACTTCATCCTCGTCTAGCCACTCAACATCCTCTGAATGTGCATTTTCCATTCTGCCAATAATTGTCATGAGTTCTCTTTGCCTTCTAGCAGCGATTCTCAAAGGACGGAGGCGTTTTATCTGAGTTGATTCTGGAAAATTTTGGGTTGGCACATTCTCCTGTGCCTGAGCTCTGTGTTGTCATGTATGTTTCTTCAACATTGTTTGTGAGGCAAAGTATAAGTGACACACTTTGCAAATTCGATCATGTAAGTTGGTCATCAAAGATGAACGATAAAGATCATATAATCGTTCTTTTAAAGCTCCCGTTGATCTTGGCATAATGTCATCAAATTTGAGAGTTTGTACCAAAAACAATGAAGGAAATTTATGAGCATCGCCATCTTCTCTTTCTGAAGCTCTGAGTCTATCAGTTCACGGCCGTTTTAAGGTCATCATAGGCCCTATGCACTTTCAAAGTCGTCGGCCCTCCACATGTTCATTTTTAATATTTTTCAAGTATGCACCTGCACTTCTTTGCTAATTGCTATTTGAAATCTAAACTTTTGAGGACGTCATATGCTAAGACAAAGAGCCGAAAAGTTAACATACTGTTAATATACTGTAATTTACAGATCTGCAGCTTGACGTGCTCATTCACAAGGTTATATATAGTTACTTTAATGCAAACATTATTACATTTTATTGGCATTTTGAACTTGTTTTCACTTTATGCTCTGGCTTTCGTAGGCCCTTGAAAAGTCCGTAGGCCCGAGGCACAGTGCCTACTGTGCCTAGATGATGAATGATAAAGCGGCTTTGCATCAGTTGTTTGGTAGATTGGGATTAGAGAAGGAAAAAATCTCGAAGGTAAAACGTTGAAATGTGAACTCCTAACTAACATGTGGAATTGTAAACAACACCTTGAAAAGATATGCATTTCATGCTATTTTCACAAAAAACGAATTTAAGAGTTTCACACAATTTTTGAAAATTATTTTTAAAACTATTAATTTTTGCTAAAATAAATAATAATTTAAATTAGAAACATAATTAAAAAAATATATATATAAATGAGACGTCACACTTGGCCTGACCCCCTCCCCCCCTGTCACAAACTGTCACACTTTCTTACACCCCTCCCCCCCCCTTTGGAGCGTGACGTACTTTATGGACGGTCCCTATCTCTGTTTGTAAGTATTTCTGTTTGTAAGTATCTCTGTTTGTAAGTATCTCTGTAAGTATCTCTGTTTGAAAAGTAACTCTGATTGTAAGTATTTCTCTTTGTAAGTATCTCTGTTTGTAAGTATCTCTGTTTGAAAAGTATCTCTGTAAATATCTCTGTTTGTAAGTATTTCTCTTTGTAGGTATCTCTGCTCGTGTTTCTGCTCATTTATATTTCCAGTAGTCCAATATTTTTATTTGTTTATCTTTTCATCTGTCTTCCTGTTGGTCTCGTATCTCAATTTGTCTATTAATCCTTTATATTTCTTTTTAATCCATTATTTCATTTATATAACCGGTTCTTTAAAAATACACGTTTAGTCTCTGTAAGATTTAAACTAATATAATATTGTTTTCTCTTTTATATCAATTTATTATACAACAGAACAACCTGCAATAAATCTTCACTTTCTAAAAAATATTCTGACAAACACTTCCCTGCACACACAACTTAATCTAAAAATTATAAAAAAAAAACAAAACAAACATTTGAATAACAAATAAAAACTCAATAAAACAAGAGCACTGCCAATAAATCATCCCTCCCCCCTTTCTATATTGAGATGTAATGAATTATTCATCTTGAGAAAATATATATTTTATTATTTTTTTTTGTTTCAGAACAAAAAAAAAAACAAATGAATGTTTTATTTATTCTATTGGACACTTTGTATTTTGTTTCCACACAGGCAGCCGTTAGTATGGTCCACCGAGCTCTTGCCGGTGGTCTCGATCCTTTATGGGGCACGCCGCTATTAATATTTATTTTATTCAATTGTTTTGCTGCAAAGGTAATGGGCTCCTTTTTGGGTGTAAGGAAAGGGGGGGGGGCGGAGGAAGAGAGGCCCCAGTTTTTTTAGAGGTCCAAGATTTTCGGGGCTGCTTTCCAGATTGCAAACATTACGTTATACATTTTTTTCAAAATAATTGGTAGGGCGCTATTCGCTATTCCTACTTGTGTTGCTCTCAAGAGAAAGTACCCGGATAGGGTCATACCCTTCCTTAACTCTGCCCTCGTGCGGTGGACAATATTTGCAGTGACCTATTTACACTGTATCCACTTGTATTATCGGTCAGACGTTCCAGGATATCCGGCAGCTTCGTTGATGTTTACTCTTGAGACACATTCTAGACACCTTCTTCATGAGTTGCATTGTGTCGTGATATACAGTCTGCGGCCGGCTGGTTGATTTATTTACCCCTGATGTTGCCCCACTGCTCTTCACCAGTGATTTTCAAACCTGTCGTCCACTGCACAACTTCAAACGTTCATCGGAGGACAATGAAATGTCTGATACAATAGATAGTGGTGTCACATGATGTTGATACTCTTGTGGATTTTTAAAAAAAGCATCCACATGGACTAATAGACGAGTTTCGCAGTCCCGTGGTAACAATTGTTTGTGATATATATTGATTTGTAATGTAACGGGTCCATGGTTTCTTGTATTTTTATTCAGTCTGACTCCATATTTGTAGACCTTCTTTAATATCGAGTTGTTTTTTTTTTTCATTCAGCAAATGTTCGCATCTACAGTCAGCTTTTTCATACGCGTTCGCAAAGGCCTGATTTAAAAAAATGTAGTGTATTAGTGGGAGTATTAATGTGAGAATTAATGTGGGTATTAATATGGGTATTAATGTGAGTATTAATGTGAGTATTAATGTGAGTATTAATGTGAGTATTAATGTGAGTATTAATGTGAGTATAAATGTGAGTATTAATGTGAGTATTAATATGAGTATTAATGTGAATATTAATGTGAATATTAGTGGGAGTAAATTGCTTAACACAAACAAACAAACACACACACACACAACAGTCACAGTTTTAAATAGGCCGAGAACCGTTTGCTCCTGTCAACCTACTTGTGGCTTTTCGAAAGGCCACCGCGTTCCATTTCTTCGCTGTCGGTCAGAACATTTTCCCCTAACCCCATTGTTCAAAGTGAAGTATAGTATTTCTACACACACAGAGACGGCTGTAATGTGACTTAAAAAAAAAAGAGAACGGGTTCACCTTTGCCCCAAACCCCCCCCTCTCCCCCCCCCCCCTTTGCTTTCAATGGTGTGAGTATATAGCCAGCCATTTAAGATCAATGCAGCAGAGACCACTGAGCAACTAACGCAGTGGAACTGCAATCACAAAGATTTGATCTTTCTCTGCGTGGCCGTATAACATTGACACGCGGGTGCTACATTAGTAGCTGGAGCGATGCTCAATTAGTCGAGGCCCCCCCTTCCCCCCACCACCACTCCCTACTGGGAGTAACGGGTTCAATTGGTTCATGACAGGCCATGAGGGTCTCTGCTGAGAGATAGGGGCTCAGTTGGTTTATAGCCGACCATGCGTAGCCAGCATTCTTTTTATTTTTTGCCTTCTTCTTCCAGTGCCATTTCAGTTGATTCACAGGTCATACATGTACGATATACGGTTGTCGTTGATATGCAACAAATCAAATTCACATCCCCTCACACTTAATTTAAGTTAGATTTAGATGGTTTGCTATAGTTTGAATAGATTGACAAATACTGATATATATATATATATATATATATATATATATATATATACTTGGTAAAATTTAACATAATAAAACCGGTCTTACTTCTGCGTAATATCGAAAGTAGAAATCAAGAATTCAAAATGGCATCTTGAAGGCGTCTTGATTCAATTAATTTTTTTTTTTTTTTTAAATCTACAGTTTTGAATAGTTTCTGCTTTTTTCAAACTTGAAACCCAAAGGCCAAAATATGAAATAATTCCATTAAATTTCTACAACATACTGCATCTTTAAATTGTAATAAAATCGTGAAAAAAATCGGATGTGCCCGAAATAAAAAATAACCAAGCCTACTGATCAAACCTAAGGGGATATAACTCTATACAAAGGTTTTGCAGTATACAGCTAATAGAAAATATTTTTGATTTACGGGACCGAATGGTCCCAAAACTGCCCAAAACCTTTTGGGCCCCTGAGCGTATGTCGTAAACACATAATGTGTCAAGAACTCACTTCAATGCAAAATATTTGTGTGTCTTGGAACAAAACTAATTCGTCTCAATCATACCACAATCTTCTAAGACTGGCTTTACGTAGCAGACATTTAAATTGTTTGCCATAACATGACACCTTACCACAATACTCTTCGCGCAATTCATTCTTGTTATTGTAAAATTTTTACTTATAAATAAAAACCGTTATTACATTGAAACCGTTTTCCACTTTTAACATTAATTCGTGTTGCAAAAAAAAAAAAACCGTTACCCAAGTAATCGTTATTAAATCCCCAATCTTCGTGGTTTAGAAAAAAACGTTAACCCTAACGAGTGCCATTCTCCTAGACTAGAGACATTTAGCCTGGACACATAATAACCTTTGTAAATATCACACCGGTGCTGATAAATGCCGCCTCATTCATTAAGTCTAATTGGTAATTTGAGTTACAGAACTGTTTTGTTGTACGCGGATCATGTAGTGATGAAAATGTTGACCAAGGTTTCAGTAAGTCATTTCGTTAAAGAATACGAACAATTGCTCAATTTTCTTTCTTTTACGTATTAAAACTATAACAATTTGTTCACTTCAGTCACATTCTTAATTTTAACTTGAGATATTATTTAGTTTGAATTAATCAATACCAATCACCCAATATACTAATATTCTAAAATGTATTATTCATGCATGAAGTGCACACATGGGGATACTAGAACTGTTTAAGAGAAATTACTTAATAGAAATTTTAAGCAATTAGATTAAAACACAATCATGTGAAAGTTAAGTATAACATACGTCGATTAAGTGTTTATAAAATAAAATCAACTGAAAGACGCTTTGAAAAAATAAATGAAACGAGCCGCACCAGAATCAGCAAAGAGTCGCACCAGAATCATCAAAGTGTCGCACCAGAATCAGCAAACAGCCGCACCGGAATCAACAAAGAGTCGCACCAGAATCAGCAAAGAGCCGCACCAGAATCAACAAAGAGTCGCACCAGAAAAAACAAACAGCCGCACAAGAATTAACAAAGAGCTGCACTAGAATCAACAAAGAGTCGCACCAGAATTAACAAAGAGTCGCACTAGAATCAACAAAGAGTCGCATCAGAATCAACAAAGAGCCACATTAGAATCAAAGATAAGCTGCACTTGAATCAACGATGAGCAGCACTAGAATCAACAAAGAGCAGAACCGGAATCAACAAAGAGTCGCACCAGAATCAACAAAGAGTAACTCCAGAATCAACAAAGAGTCGCACAAGAATCAACAAAGAGTCGCACTAGAATCAACAAAGAGCAGCACTAGAATTAACAAAGAGTCGCATCAGAATCAACAAAGAGCCACATTAGAATCTAAGATAATCTGCACTTGAATCAACGATGAGCAGCACTAGAATCAACAATGAGCTGCACCAGAATTAACAAAGAGTCGCACTAGAATCAACAAAGAGCATCACTAGAATTAACAAAGAGCAGCGCTAGAATCAAGAAAGAGTCGCACAAGTATTAACAAAGAGTCGCACCAGAATCAACAAAGAGCAGCACTAGAATCAACAAAAAGTCGCACCAGAATCGACAAAGAGTCGCACCAGAATTAACAAAGAGTCGCACCAGAATCAACTAAAAGTCGCACCAGAATCAACAAAGAGCAGCACTAGAATCAACAAAGAGCTGCACCAGAATTAACAAAGAGTCGCACCAGAATCAACAAAGAGCCACATTAGAATCAAAGATAAGCTGCACTTGAATCAACAATGAACAGCACTAGAATCAACAAAGAGTCGCACTTCGAGGGGGGGGGGGGTACTCATTCTTTACAATAATTACCTTAGAGTGAAACCCTTATAATTCTCACAATCAAGAAAACGTCAGTTTTATATATTCAATTCTCATACTTTCTAAATATGAGTTCAGAACGCCCTGACACGTACCTTATAGATAATATAGTCATGTGTTACACAAACATGTATCAACCCTTAAAACACAAACGTGTATCAATCACTCCTTCGAACACATAAAAACACTTTTTAAGATTTTTATATTGTTTCTTTGACATAGATAAACCATTTCTTCAAAAATAACAGGTGAGAGACCTATATCGAGACGTGATAGAATTATAGATGTACCAAACATCAGTTTTTTCCAGTGGACTTTGTTCCTCTGTTGGAAAAAGGTTATATGGTAATTCATATTAAGTGGTAGTTCAAGTTTAAATGCCCGAGTGGTATAGATACTCTACTGTCGACCTGAGAGTTCTGAGTTCGATCATCGGTGAGAACAAGGAAATCTTTTCAGGTGTCACTTGGTGCAAATTCGTTCCACATGTCCTCCCTGCTTTAAATGGGTACCTGACCTAAGTTGAGTATAAGTAAAGGCGGCTTGGCGTTCTGCTAACCACACACTCCCTTCTTATGCCGAGGTTATAGAAACGGATGAGTTCTACACTTCATCTGCCCCGATAACCCAACAAGGCTAAGGGAACTTTACTGACTCAAGTTTAAAATATTAATTGTTTGTCCAGTAGTTTGTCTATATGAATTAAATTTTAGTGATTAGAATGGATGTCATTCTAATCTTTTTTTATGTAAATGTCCATGACCCTAAAACTTGTCAAGTAGCTTGTCAGAATTATTACCCTTTTGAGAGGAGTTTGACAATAATTGTACTTTTGGTTATTTCAATAATGTGTCATTAATAATAATCTTTTGATTAGTATAGTGTACATATAACTAGACTACTGTAATGTAATCTGTCTAGTAAGTGTGTCCAGTTGTTGTCGTAATCTGACTATGTAAGTGTGTCCAGTTGTCGGTCTTAAACACAAAACTATTATCCAGTTGTTGGTCTTAAACACTAAACTATTATCCAGTTGTTGGTCTTAAACACTAAACTATTATCCAGTTGTTGGTCTTAAACACTAAATTATTATCCAGTTGTTAGTCTACAATTCTAAACTTTTGTAGAGTAGTTTATACTAATAGCCTACTGCCAGTGCCGACTAATGAAAAAAAAATATTTGTACAGTAACTTGATTATAATTAGTAGTGTCCATTGAAAAGGACGCAACCTAATGATCTAATTAATTATATAATATGTTATATTTTTGTATTTTTATATAGTAAATTCAATTCATACCTTTCTCGATAGACTTTTTTTGCTCAGAATGTTAATATGGAAAGAGTTATTAAGTAAAACATATTTTATGTGCTATTCTTTACTGAATATACTGATTGGCCGATATTAAAATAATTCCGATATGAGTCATCGAACTGATCAACGTGGTGTTGTTATTTATTACTCCAGTTCAATAAGTCAAAACAAAGTCTGTAGAATTCATCCCTTACCCTGCATCATTAGCTAATTTTTTTTAGTTTATTTATCTTTTACAGACACAATAAATACACTGTCATCCTCAATATCCACTTGACTTTCCTTTTTATTAGATAAATGGAGCCACACACTAGCCTATATATTTTGAATTCATTTGAATCAACATTTCTACTTGCAGCTGACGTTTCCGGTACATTCACAGGCAATCGATACTTGTTGTGACATGTGTGCCAGATGAAATTGATAGTGACACCCTGGGGGATTTTAACGTGCTCACATTTTGATTCTAATGTAATCAAACTGGTACTTGTGTCCAGCTCTGGGGAGGAAATTTTGTTTAGGCACGGAATCTGTCTGTAAGATTGTGGAACTTCTGTGAAAAGATCAAATAGATTAGCCGTCTAGATATCGGACTCTAAATTCATGTTTGTTGTTACATTGTTTTCAGTTTCATGCACCACTTAAATAAACCGGTTTCAGCAGTGTGGACTTTTAAAACAGAAAAAAAAAATTTAGACACATAACATAGGTGCAGGTTTCTTATCCAAAAATGAAACAAATTATTTAGTTGATTCCCAGCTTATTGTTGATATTGAATTATGTACTTTATTTGAAAGAGATTTAAACAAACAAGCAATTAAGCCTGTTCCATTCTGGACTCAGGACGTGTTAGCGCATTTTCGTGTTATGTATCAGTACGTTTGTTAGCTTTCAGTAAATATTTGTAAATTTTGGAAATGTTTATAAATTCAATTGTGTAATGCATATATCTGTAAAAAAAAATTATAAAGACGTTTCTTTATATTTGAAAAAAAATTATTGTCTCTTAAATCTAACTACAAGTGGTTTGTGGTTACTGAAATAGGACTCATAATTGAAAACATTCGAAATTATAGTCATTTAATCGTCCGAAAACTCCGTCAATTGTTGCATAGCTCTGATACTTTCAATTAAACTCAGAACAAAAGCTTACTATTTCATTTGATGAGTTTCTTAATAAATCTTGGTGAAACTACGTGCTGCAGTATTTCGCACCAAATGAATGGGTTATTGAACGTACAAGGTGTATATATAATATATAAGCCCCTTAGGAGCCCTGAAGCCCGGCCCTCAGAAATGAACTTTTGATGTACACATGGCAGGCCAAGACCTACAAAATGATATATACATCATGGGTCTAGGACTTATAGTTGCTGAGATATAGGGCGCTCCTTTATTAATATAGCTTATATAGTAAAAAACGGTACTTTATAAGCCCCCCTTTTACGGCCCTCAGAGGTCAGATCGCGAAATGGAAAAAAGTCATTTCTTGGCAGGCCAAGACCTACAAAATGATATATACATCATGGGTCTAGGACTTATGGTTGTTGAGATCTAGGGTGATGACAGACAGACAGACAGACAAAACGGGGACAATAGAGCATTTTTTTTCGAAAATGCTCTAAAAATTATAATACAGTTAGTGTTTCAGAAATATTCGTCTGAAGAAAAGCACTCGTTAAACAAGTTAGAATCTAATGAACTTATCTCAGTTTAATTACTTTTTATCATAAGAGGTTGGATGTAACAAAGTGATAGAGAACTGCAGTACAGGTTGCAGTTTAGTGTAGCATAAGAGGACATGAGATCCAGTTTTGTGACCGAAGGAATGTAAGATGCCCGGTGAAAATATATTAACGTATTTACAAATTATATCCTATGAGATACTTGAATTTTTGTTATTAAACTAAAAGCGAGAGTTTAATGTGCTTTTTGAATAGTCCTATGTACTCCCGTGAAAAATGACCATCATTATGATTAGTATTGTAGACATAAGTCAAGATAATAATTATTTCTAGTTAGATCTTATTTTTACAACCACAATTTTGAACATTTATAAATGCCTGGAAATTATTTATTCAAAACCCCCATTTCAACCAGATAATGTTCTAAATCAAACCATCTGTCTGTTCCCTTATAACTCAAGATCCAGAAAACCAAAAAACGTGAAATTCGTTACACATACACATAATTACATGGGGAAGGTTATAGGACAGGTTTCGTTTCATCTCAACGGGTAGTTTAATTGTAATAAATTATTTTTATTTTAGTATATTTTACTATATAAAAGTAATCTCGACGGCGCGATAGATAAAACTCTTCTGTGACGTCATTTCCAGATGATCGAATAGAACTTGAGCGCTGGTGCTGTATTGTGCCTTTGTGATGCGAAGAATTGTTGATGTTTTTTCATGCTTCCCGATTTGTACAGTTTGAGGAAGGTAAATGAATGAGGAAGGATTTTAGAAGAAGTGTGAAGCCATAATAATATGTATATATATATATATATATATATATATATATATATAGAGAGAGAGAGAGAGAGAGAGAGAGAGAGATAGAGAGAGAGAGAGAGAGGAGGGAGAGAGATAAAGCGAGAGAGAGGGGATGGGGGGGGAGAGAGGAAAGGATGGTTGGAGGGAGGAGGGAAGGAGGGGGAGGGAGGGGGAGAAAGGGAGGGAAGGAAAAAGAAAGGAAGGGAGGGAGAGTGGGAGTAGAGAGGGAGATAGAGAGGAGGGAGGGAGAGAGAGGGTGGGAGAGAGGGAGGGATCGAGATAAAGAGAGAGGGGGCAGGAGGAGAGAGAGGAAAGGAAGGTAGGAGGGAGGGAGGGAGGGGGAGAGACGAGGGAGGGGTTGGACAGGGGGGAGAAAAGGAGGGAGATGGGAGAGGGAGCAGGGGGGAGAGGGAGTGAGGGAAAGGGAGAGAGGGGGAGGGAGGGAGAGAGAGAGAGAGGAAGCGAGAGAGGGGGTAGGGAGAAAACAGAAGGTAAACAGAAAACCTTATTTTAAACCCGGGCAAAGCCGGGTACTTGCAACTAGTATATATATATATCTCAATTTTTAAAAGGTTATGCGCGCAAGTTCTATTCGATCATCGGGAAATGACGTCACAGGAATTTTATTTATGGCGCCGTCGAGATTACTTTAATATAGTAAAATACTAAAATAAAAAAAATTAATGACAATTAAACTACCCATCAAGATGAAACGAAACCTGTCC
This sequence comes from Bulinus truncatus, assembly GCA_021962125.1. Classification (NCBI taxonomy): domain Eukaryota; kingdom Metazoa; phylum Mollusca; class Gastropoda; family Planorbidae; genus Bulinus; species Bulinus truncatus. The sequence goes on from JAGDYQ010000252.1 coordinate 409,704, forward strand.
TATAACCTTCCCCATGTAATATATATATATATATATATATATATATATATATATATAGAGAGAGAGAGAGAGAGAGAGAGAGAGAGGAAAGACAGGGAGGGAGAGAGAGATAAAGAGAGAGGGCAGGGGGAGAGAGAGGAAAGAAGTGTAGGAGGGAGGGAGGGGGAGAGAGGAGGGAGGGGGGATGGACAGGGGGAGAAAAGAAGGGGGGAGAGGGAGATGGGAGAGGGAGCGGTGGAGAGGGAGCGGGGGGAGAGGGAGAGAGAAAGGAAGAGAGAGGGAGATAGGGGGTAGGGAGGGAGAGAGAGGGAATGAGGAAGGGGGAGAGATGGGGAGGTAGAGGAGAGGTGGAAAGGGGGAGGGCGGGAGAAAGGAGGGAGAGAGGGGTTAGGGAGGGAGAGAGGGGAGGGAAGGAGAGAGGGAGAGGATGGAAGAAATGTGAGGAAGAGATAAAGAGAAAGAAGAGGCTTGGAGGGAGAGAGAGGGAAGGAGGAGGGAGGGAGGATGGACGGGGGGAGAGGAGGGGGAGAGGGGAGAGAGGGAGATGGGAGAGGGACGGAGAGAGTTGGGAGAGAGGGAGGGAGAGGGAGGGAGGGAAATGGAGAGAGGGGGAGGGAGGAAGGGAGAGAGAGGAAGGCAGAGAGGGGGTAGGGAGAAAACAGAAGGTAAACAGAAAACCTTCTCTTAAACCTGGGCAAAGCCGGGTACTTGCAACTAGTATATATATATATATATATATATATATATATATATATATATATATATATATTAGAGGCATTATATACGTTTTTCTTTAACCAACGACAATGTAATGATTTATATGTTCATTCTAATGCTGCACGCCCGATTCGCAAGAGTGAGTAACTGAGCGCACCCTTCTTCAACATACTGTATAATAATTTGATAATGAAAACAACCAATGAAACCTTCAGACCTGACACATGGTTCACATGCCTATATAACCGTTCCTCTAGAAAAGCAAATTATGCGACTCTACACCGCACGACCTTTCAGTCCCTGGACAATCTAAATCAAATTAATGGTTTTTTTCCGATTGTTCTCCTATAGATGAATTTTGTTTCACTATATGTATAAATAACACCAGAACTGTTATTTTTTTGTTGCGGTCTGAAAGATTGTTGATTTAATTACAAACTCGTATTCAAGAAACCCACGAAAATTTTTTTCCATTCAAAACAAAATACAGCTTAGTTAAGTATTAAACTGACATTTGACAGATGTTTAGAGAAGTGCTGTCATCTTTCTTTTTCATCTTACTATATCTTGATAAATGTCTTGTTTGGTTACTATATCTTGATAAATGTCTTGTTTGGTTACTATATCTTGATAAATGTCTTGTTTGGTTACTATATCTTGATAAATGTCTTGTTTAGTTACTATATCTTGATAAATGTCTTGTTTGGTTAATATATCTTGATAAATGTCTAGTTTGGTTACTATATCTTGATAAATGTCTTGTTTAGTTACTATATCCTGATAAATGTCCTGTTTAGTTACTGTATCGTGATAAATATGTTGTTTAATTACTAGTCAAATATACTAATGTCTCTGGTTTCCCAAGATTTGGAAACCACTTTTGTAACGTGTCATCCAATGCAGCCCGTGGTTCGCAATGTTTGTCCCTCTCTAGTCTAGTATTGTAAAAGTAAAGTTCCCTTATCCCTGGGGTGGGGGGGGGGCTTCGGGGCAGATGAAGTATAGAATTCATCTTCATTAAACTCGGCATATGGAGGGTGTGTGTGGTTAGCACAACGCCCCCAAATTCCCCAACTTAAGTCAGGTACACATTTAAAGCTGGGTGGACTTGTGGGACTGGGTGGACTTGTGGGACTGGGTGGACTTGTGGGACTGGGTGGACTTGTGGGACTGGGTGGACTTGTGGGACTGGGTGGACTTGTGGGACTGGATGGACTTGTGGGACTGGGTGGACTTGTGGGACGACTGTGTTCCAAATTTAACCTGGAAAAATCCATAAGTCTCACCGAGGATGGAACCCAGGACTCTCAGGTCGACAGTCGAGTATCTACACCACTCGGCCATCCGTCCCACTGTCTAGTAGTGTGTTTATAGTTAAAATAAAAAAACAACAACCATTGTTAAGTACTGTAGTTATTATTCTTTCTACTTCTATAGTATAGAACTTTTATTCAGTAATTAATCTTGAGTTATAGTAACAGACGATTGTCAAGTATATTGTAATAGAAAAAAAAACACCATTTTATAGTAGTTTGACTAAGCCACAACACTTTGGTCCCATTCTAGCCTAAACCATTGACAATAATGAACACTAGCACTAGCAGTAGTTATACTATTTAACTGCATCCGAAGTTCTATTCAATTACCTTGGCGTGTTAACCAAAAAGAAAAAAAAATGAGTCCCCCCCCCTCCCCCCATCTATTAAAGTTTCAGACCAATGTATCTCAAACAGTGGAACTTGACCAACCCCAATTTCGAGCGCTGACTTTTATAACGACCATCCAAAATGTGTCAAGTAAAAACTAGAATCGAGATTATGTACAACTAATTTAAGGCTTTCTATTTTTAATTATTTTTCTTAGTTTATTATTATTTTTTTTTACACTAGGGTCGCGAAAAACGAGCAGGTTTCTTAGTAGGTCGCGGACTCAAAAAAATCTTAAGAACCACTGTTTTTGACATCATTCTTAACGCTTTACAGTGAGTTATGTTGCATTAACTAGCTCAGCGTGTGATGAGTTCTCGCTGATGAGATAACATATGGGGCCTGCTGTCTTGTGAAATGGACTTTTTCATTCTTAAGAATTTTCAAACTAAAACTTGTATGTGTGTAAGATCTTTCTTTGAAAATCTATAATTTTTATTTTACATGCCCTGTCATCGGTTGCCATAGAAATGGCGGCCATCATAAAACTTAACATTGTTTTCAAGAATTTAAAAAAATTGATAGCAAAACTTTGTTTTAAAGTGTAGGAAATGATAGAAATACGGTTCCCTTGGCTCCTTTAAGACTTTAAGTAACTGCCTTTTTTTGGGGTTTTTTTTTAAACAAATTTTTTTGAAAGTTAATTTTTTTTCTTTTCTATTGAAGTTGGAGCCCCTCCACCTGTATACAATTTCTCAAGAAATCAAACATCCGAACAAAAAATATCATAACCTTTCAATAAATCGATATTTTTGAAAAAGCAACTATCTTGTCAGAGCAATAGTTCAATCTAATCTTATAAATAAATGAACCCTGTATTGTGCGCTTTAGAATATTTCAAGATTTTAATATGGCAAAAAAAATATACATTCTTTCAAGAATGACAAATTTATACACATACATACGTTTTCGTTAGAATAGGACAAAAAAATAAAATTAAAAAAATCAAAACAACCAAAGCCTAGCTGCCTAAATCACTTGTGAGTTCAAAATAATAACACAATTTTAAAATCCTCACGAGAGACTTGGAGGTAACATTCATCAAGACCTGGACAACCATTCATCAAGACCTGGACAACCATTCATCAAGACCTGGACAACCATTCATCAAGACCTGGACAACCATTCATCAAGACCTGGACAACTCCATTCATCAAGACCTGGACAACTCCATTCATCAAGACCTGGACAACTCCATTCATCAAGACCTGGACAACCATTCATCAAGACCTGGACAACCATTCATCAAGACCTGGACAACTCCATTCATCAAGACCTGGACAACCATTCATCAAGACCTGGACAACCATTCATCAAGACCTGGACAACCATTCATCAAGACCTGGACAACCATTCATCAAGACCTGGACAACTCCATTCATCAAGACCTGGACAACTCCATTCATCAAGACCTGGACAACCATTCATCAAGACCTGGACAACCAATCATCAAAACCTGGACAACTCCATTCATCAAGACCTGGACAACCATTCATCAAGACCTGGACAACCATTCATCAAGACCTGGACAACTCCATTCATCAAGACCTGGACAACTCCATTCATCAAGACCTGGACAACCATTCATCAAGACCTGGACAACCATTCATCAAGACCTGGACAACTCCATTCATCAAGACCTGGACAACCATTCATCAAGACCTGGACAACTCCATTCATCAAGACCTGGACAACTCCATTCATCAAGACATGGACAACTCCATTCATCAAGACCTGGACAACTCCATTCATCAAGACCTGGAAGACCATTCATCAAGACCTGGACAACCAATCATCAAAACCTGGACAACTCCATTCATCAAGACCTGGACAACCATTCATCAAGACCTGGACAACCATTCATCAAGACCTGGACAACCATTCATCAAGACCTGGACAACTCCATTCATCAAGACCTGGACAACTCCATTCATCAAGACCTGGACAACTCCATTCATCAAGACCTGGACAACTCCATTCATCAAGACCTGGACAACTCCATTCATCAAGACCTGGACAACTCCATTCATCAAGACCTGGACAACTCCATTCATCAAGACCTGGACAACTCCATTCATCAAGACCTGGAAGACCATTCATCAAGACCTGGACAACCATTCATCAAGACCTGGACAACCATTCATCAAGACCTGGACAACCATTCATCAAGACCTGGACAACTCCATTCATAAAGACCTGGACAACTTCATTCATCAAGACCTGGAAGACCATTCATCAAGACCTGGACAACCAATCATCAAAACCTGGACAACTCCATTCATCAAGACCTGGACAACCATTCATCAAGACCTGGACAACCATTCATCAAGACCTGGACAACTCCATTCATCAAGAGCTGGACAACTCCATTCATCAAGACCTGGACAACTCCATTCATCAAGACCTAGACAACTCCATTCATCAAGACCTGGACAACTCCATTCATCAAGACCTGGACAACTCCATTCATCAAGACCTGGAAAACTCCATTCAGCAAGACCTAGACAACTCCATTTATCAAGACCTGGACAACTCCATTCATCAAGACCTGGACAACCATTCAACAAGACCTGGACAACCATTTATCAAGACCTGGACAACTCCATTCATCAAGACCTGGACAACTCCATTCATCAAGACCTGGACAACCATTCATCAAGACCTGGACAACCATTCATCAAGACCTGGACAACTCCATTCATCAAGACCTGGACAACTCCATTCATCAAGACATGGACAACTCCATTCATCAAGACCTGGACAACTCCATTCATCAAGACCTGGACAACTCCATTCATCAAGACCTGGACAACTCCATTCATCAAGACCTGGACAACTCCATTCATCAAGACCTGGACAACTCCATTCATCAAGACCTGGACAACTCCATTCATCAAGACCTGGAAGAACCATTCATCAAGACCTGGACAACCATTCATCAAGACCTGGACAAGACCGGGAAACCATTCATCAAGACCTGGACAACCATTCATCAAGACCTGGACAACTCCATTCATCAAGACCTGGACAACCATTCATCAAGACCTGGACAACTCCATTCATCAAGACCTGGACAACTCCATTCATCAAGACCTGGACAACTCCATTCATCAAGACCTGGACAACCATTCATCAAGACCTGGACAACTCCATTCATCAAGACCTGGACAACTCCATTCATCAAGACCTGGACAACTCCATTCATCAAGACCTGGACAACTCCATTCATCAAGACCTGGACAACTCCATTCATCAAGACCTGGACAACTCCATTCATCAAGACCTGGACAACCATTCATCAAGACCTGGACAACCATTCATCAAGACCTGGACAACTCCATTCATCAAGACCTGGACAACTCCATTCATCAAGACCTGGACAACTCCATTCATCAAGACCTGGACAACTCCATTCATCAAGACCTGGACAACTCCATTCATCAAGACCTGGACAACCATTCATCAAGACCTGGACAACTCCATTCATCAAGACCTGGACAACTCCATTCATCAAGACCTGGACAACTCCATTCATCAAGACCTGGAAGACCATTCATCAAGACCTGGACAACCAATCATCAAAACCTGGACAACTCCATTCATCAAGACCTGGACAACCATTCATCAAGACCTGGACAACCATTCATCAAGACCTGGACAACCATTCATCAAGACCTGGACAACTCCATTCATCAAGACCTGGACAACTCCATTCATCAAGACCTGGACAACCATTCATCTAGACCTGGACAACAATTCATCAAGACCTGGACAACTCCATTCATCAAGACCTGGACAACTCCATTCATCAAGACCTGGACAACTCCATTCATCAAGACCTGGACAACTCCATTCATCAAGACCTGGACAACTCCATTCATCAAGACCTGGAAAACTCCATTCATCAAGACCTGGAAGACCATTCATCATGACCTGGACAACCATTCATCAAGACCTGGACAACCATTCATCAAGACCTGGACAACCATTCATCAAGACCTGGACAACTCCATTCATAAAGACCTGGACAACTCCATTCATCAAGACCTGGAAGACCATTCATCAAGACCTGGACAACCAATCATCAAAACCTGGACAACTCCATTCATCAAGACCTGGACAACCATTCATCAAGACCTGGACAACCATTCATCAAGACCTGGACAACCATTCATCAAGACCTGGACAACTCCATTCATCAAGACCTGGACAACTCCATTCATCAAGACCTGGACAACCATTCATCAAGACCTGGACAACCATTCATCAAGACCTGGACAACCATTCATCAAGACCTGGACAACTCCATTCATCAAGACCTGGACAACTCCATTCATCAAGACCTGGACAACTCCATTCATCAAGACCTGGACAACCATTCATCAAGACCTGGACAACTCCATTCATCAAGACCTGGACAACTCCATTCATCAAGACCTGGACAACCATTCATCAAGACCTGGACAACCATTCATCAAGACCTGGACAACCATTCATCAAGACCTGGACAACTCCATTCATCAAGACCTGCACAACTCCATTCATCAAGACCTGGACAACTCCATTCATCAAGACCTGGAAGACCATTCATCAAGACCTGGACAACCATTCATCAAGACCTGGACAACCATTCATCAAGACCTGGACAACTCCATTCATAAAGACCTGGACAACTCCATTCATCAAGACCTGGAAGACCATTCATCAAGACCTGGACAACCATTCATCAAGACCTGGACAAATCCATTCATCAAGACCTGGACAACCATTCATCAAGACCTGGACAACTCCATTCATCAATTCCTGGACAACTCCATTCATCAAGACCTGGACAACTCCATTCATCAAGACCTGGACAACCATTCATCAAGACCTGGACTACTCCATTCATCAAGACCTGGACAACCATTCATCAAGACATGGACAACCATTCATCAAGACCTGGACAACTCCATTCATCAAGACCTGGACAACTCCATTCATCAAGACCTGGACATCTCCATTCATCCAGACCTGGACAACCATTCATCAAGACCTGGACAACTCCATTCATCAAGACCTGGACAACCATTCATCAAGACCTGGACAACCATTCATCAAGACCTGGACAACTCCATTCATCAAGACCTGGACAACTCCATTCATCAAGACCTGGACAACCATTCATCAAGACCTGGACAACTCCATTCATCAAGACCTGGACAACCATTCATCAAGACCTGGACAACCATTCATCAAGACCTGGACAACTCCATTCATCAAGACCTGGACAACTCCATTCATCAAGACCTGGACAACTCCATTCATCAAGACCTGGACAACTCCATTCATCAAGACCTGGACAACTCCATTCATCAAGACCTGGAAAACTCCATTCATCAAGACCTGGACAACTCAATTTATCAAGACCTGGAGAACTCCATTCATCAAGACCTGGACAACCATTCATCAAGACCTGGACAACCATTCATCAAGACCTGGACAACCATTCATCAAGACCTGGACAATCATTTATCAAGACCTGGACAACCATTCATCAAAACCTGGACAACTCCATTCATCAAGACCTGGACAACTCCATTCATCAAGACCTGGACAACTCCATTCATCAAGACCTGGACAACTCCATTCATCAAGACCTGGACAACTCCATTCATCAAGACCTGGACAACTCCATTCATCAAGACCTGGACAACTCCATTCATCAAGACCTGGACAACTCCAATCATCAAGACCTGGAAAACTCCATTCATCAAGACCTGGACAACTCCATTTATCAAGACCTGGAGAACTCCATTCATCAAGACCTGGACAACCACTCATCAAGACCTGGACAACTCCATTCATCAAGACCTGGACAACTCCATTCATCAAGACCTGGACAACTCCATTCATCAAGACCTGGAAAACTCCATTCATCAAGACCTGGACAACTCCATTCATCAAGACCTGGACAACTCCATTCATCAAGACCTGGACAACCATTCATCAAGACCTGGACAACCATTCATCAAGACCTGGACAACCATTTATCAAGACCTGGACAACCATTCATCAAGACCTGGACAACCATTCATCAAGACCTGGACAACTCCATTCATCAAGACCTGGACAACTCCATTCATCAAGACCTGGACAACTCCATTCATCAAGACCTGGACAACTCCATTCATCAAGACCTGGACAACCATTCATCAAGACCTGGACAACTCCATTCATCAAGACCTGGACAACTCCATTCATCAAGACCTGGACAACTCCATTCATCAAGACCTGGACAACCATTCATCAAGACCTGGACAACTCCATTCATCAAGACCTGGACAACCATTCATCAAGACCTGGACAACCATTCATCAAGACCTGGACAACTCCATTCATCAAGACCTGGACAACTCCATTCATCAAGACCTGGACAACTCCATTCATCAAGACCTGGACAACTCCATTCATCAAGACCTGGACAACTCCATTCATCAAGACCTGGACAACTCCATTCATCAAGACCTGGACAACCATTCATCAAGACCTGGACAACTCCATTCATCAAGACCTGGACAACTCCATTCATCAAGACCTGGACAACTCCATTCATCAAGACCTGGACAACCATTCATCAAGACCTGGACAACCATTCATCAAGACCTGGACAACCATTCATCAAGACCTGGACAACTCCATTCATCAAGACCTGGACAACTCCATTCATCAAGACCTGGAAGACCATTCATCAAGACCTGGACAACCATTCATCAAGACCTGGACAACCATTCATCAAGACCTGGACAACTCCATTCATCAAGACCTGGACAACTCCATTCATCAAGACCTGGACATCTCCATTCATCAAGACCTGGACAACCATTCATCAAGACCTGGACAACTCCATTCATCAAGACCTGGACAACCATTCATCAAGACCTGGACAACCATTCATCAAGACCTGGACAACTCCATTCATCAAGACCTGGACAACTCCATTCATCAAGACCTGGACAACTCCATTCATCAAGACCTGGACAACCATTCATCAAGACCTGGACAACTCCATTCATCAAGACCTGGACAACTCCATTCATCAAGACCTGGACAACCATTCATCAAGACCTGGACAACTCCATTCATCAAGACCTGGACAACTCCATTCATCAAGACCTGGACAACTCCATTCATCAAGACCTGGACAACTCCATTCATCAAGACCTGGACAACTCCATTCATCAAGACCTGGACAACTCCATTCATCAAGACCTGGACAACCATTCATCAAGACCTGGACAACCATTCATCAAGACCTGGACAACTCCATTCATCAAGACCTGGACAACCATTCATCAAGACCTGGACAACCATTCATCAAGACCTGGACAACTCCATTCATGAAGACCTGGACAACCATTCATGAAGACCTGGACAACCATTCATCAAGACCTGGACAACCATTCATCAAGACCTGGACAACCACTCATCAAGACCTGGACAACTCCATTCATCAAGACCTGGACAGCTCCATTCATCAAGACCTGGACAACTCCATTCATCAAGACCTGGACAACTCCATTCATCAAGACCTGGACAACTCCATTCATCAAGACCTGGAAAACTCCATTCATCAAGACCTGGACAACTCAATTTATCAAGACCTGGAGAACTCCATTCATCAAGACCTGGACAACCATTCATCAAGACCTGGACAACCATTCATCAAGACCTGGACAACCATTCATCAAGACCTGGACAATCATTTATCAAGACCTGGACAACCATTCATCAAAACCTGGACAACTCCATTCATCAAGACCTGGACAACTCCATTCATCAAGACTTGGACAACTCCATTCATCAAGACCTGGACAACTCCATTCATCAAGACCTGGACAACTCCATTCATCAAGACCTGGACAACTCCATTCATCAAGACCTGGACAACTCCATTCATCAAGACCTGGACAACTCCAATCATCAAGACCTGGAAAACTCCATTCATCAAGACCTGGACAACTCCATTTATCAAGACCTGGAGAACTCCATTCATCAAGACCTGGACAACCATTCATCAAGACCTGGACAACCACTCATCAAGACCTGGACAACTCCATTCATCAAGACCTGGACAACTCCATTCATCAAGACCTGGACAACTCCATTCATCAAGACCTGGAAAACTCCATTCATCAAGACCTGGACAACTCCATTTATCAAGACCTGGAGAACTCCATTCATCAAGACCTGGAAGACCATTCATCATGACCTGGACAACCATTCATCAAGACCTGGACAACCATTCATCAAGACCTGGACAACCATTCATCAAGACCTGGACAACTCCATTCATAAAGACCTGGACAACTCCATTCATCAAGACCTGGAAGACCATTCATCAAGACCTGGACAACCAATCATCAAAACCTGGACAACTCCATTCATCAAGACCTGGACAACCATTCATCAAGACCTGGACAACCATTCATCAAGACCTGGACAACTCCATTCATAAAGACCTGGACAACTCCATTCATCAAGACCTGGAAGACCATTCATCAAGACCTGGACAACCAATCATCAAAACCTGGACAACTCCATTCATCAAGACCTGGACAACCATTCATCAAGACCTGGACAACTCCATTCATCAAGACCTGGACAACTCCATTCATCAAGACATGGACAACTCCATTCATCAAGACCTGGACAACTCCATTCATCAAGACCTGGAAGACCATTCATCAAGACCTGGACAACCAATCATCAAAACCTGGACAACTCCATTCATCAAGACCTGGACAACCATTCATCAAGACCTGGACAACCATTCATCAAGACCTGGACAACCATTCATCAAGACCTGGACAACTCCATTCATCAAGACCTGGACAACTCCATTCATCAAGACCTGGACAATCATTCATCTAGACCTGGACAACAATTCATCAAGACCTGGACAACTCCATTCATCAAGACCTGGACAACTCCATTCATCAAGACCTGGACAACTCCATTCATCAAGACCTGGACAACTCCATTCATCAAGACCTGGACAACTCCATTCATCAAGACCTGGACAACTCCATTCATCAAGACCTGGAAGACCATTCATCATGACCTGGACAACCATTCATCAAGACCTGGACAACCATTCATCAAGACCTGGACAACCATTCATCAAGACCTGGACAACTCCATTCATAAAGACCTGGACAACTTCATTCATCAAGACCTGGAAGACCATTCATCAAGACCTGGACAACCAATCATCAAAACCTGGACAACTCCATTCATCAAGACCTGGACAACCATTCATCAAGACCTGGACAACCATTCATCAAGACCTGGACAACCATTCATCAAGAGCTGGACAACTCCATTCATCAAGACCTGGACAACTCCATTCATCAAGACCTAGACAACTCCATTCATCAAGACCTGGACAACTCCATTCATCAAGACCAGGACAACTCCATTCATCAAGACCTGGAAAACTCCATTCAGCAAGACCTAGACAACTCCATTTATCAAGACCTGGACAACTCCATTCATCAAGACCTGGACAACCATTCAACAAGACCTGGACAACCATTCATCAAGACCTGGACAACTCCATTCATCAAGACCTGGACAACTCCATTCATCAAGACCTGGACAACCATTCATCAAGACCTGGACAACCATTCATCAAGACCTGGACAACTCCATTCATCAAGACCTGGACAATTCCATTCATCAAGACATGGACAACTCCATTCATCAAGACCTGGACAACTCCATTCATCAAGACCTGGACAACTCCATTCATCAAGACCTGGACAACTCCATTCATCAAGACCTGGACAACTCCATTCATCAAGACCTGGACAACTCCATTCATCAAGACCTGGACAACTCCATTCATCAAGACCTGGAAGACCTCTCATCATGACCTGGACAACCATTCATGAAGACCTGGACAACCATTCATCAAGACCGGGACAACCATTCATCAAGACCTGGACAACCATTCATCAATACGTGGACAACCATTCATCAAGACCTGGACAACCATTCATCAAGACGTGGACAACTCCATTCATCAAGACCTGGACAACTCCATTCATAGAGACCTGGACAACTCCATTCATCAAGACCCGGACAACCATTCATCAAGACCTGGACAACTCAATTCATCAAGACCTGGACAACTCCATTCATCAAGACCTGGACAACTCCATTCATCAAGACCTGGACAACTCCATTCATCAAGACCTGGACAACTCCATTTATCAAGACCTGGACAACTCCATTCATCAAGACCTGGACAACCATTCATCAAGACCTGGACAACCATTCATCAAGACCTGGGCAACTCCATTCATCAAGACCTGGACAACTCCATTCATCAAGACCTGGACAACTCCATTCATCAAGACATGGACAACTCCATTCATCAAGACCTGGACAACTCCATTCATCAAGACCTGGACAACCATTCATCAAGACCTGGACAACTCCATTCATCAAGACCTGGACAACTCCATTCATCAAGACCTGGACAACTCCATTCATCAAGACCTGGAAGACCATTCATCAAGACCTGGACAACCAATCATCAAAACCTGGACAACTCCATTCATCAAGACCTGGACAACCATTCATCAAGACCTGGACAACCATTCATCAAGACCTGGACAACCATTCATCAAGACCTGGACAACTCCATTCATCAAGACCTGGACAACTCCATTCATCAAGACCTGGACAACCATTCATCAAGACCTGGACAACCATTCATCAAGACCTGGACAACTCCATTCATCAAGACCTGGACAACTCCATTCATCAAGACCTGGACAACTCCATTCATCAAGACCTGGACAACTCCATTCATCAAGACCTGGACAACCATTCATCAAGACCTGGACAACTCCATTCATCAAGACCTGGAAGACCATTCATCAAGACCTGGACAACTCCATTCATCAAGACCTGGACAACCATTCATCAAGACCTGGACAACCATTCATCAAGACCTGGACAACTCCATTCATAAAGACCTGGACAACTCCATTCATCAAGACCTGGAAGACCATTCATCAAGACCTGGACAACCAATCATCAAAACCTGGACAACTCCATTCATCAAGACCTGGACAACCATTCATCAAGACCTGGACAACCATTCATCAAGACCTGGACAACCATTCATCAAGACCTGGACAACTCCATTCATCAAGACCTGGACAACTCCATTCATCAAGACCTGGACAACCATTCATCAAGACCTGGACAACCATTCATCAAGACCTGGACAACCATTCATCAAGAGCTGGACAACTCCATTCATCAAGACCTGGACAACTCCATTCATCAAGACCTAGACAACTCCATTCATCAAGACCTGGACAACCATTCATCAAGACCTGGACAACTCCATTCATCAAGACCTGGACAACTCCATTCATCAAGACCTGGACAACCATTCATCAAGACCTGGACAACCATTCATCAAGACCTGGACAACCATTCATCAAGACCTGGACAACTCCATTCATCAAGACCTGCACAACTCCATTCATCAAGACCTGGACAACTCCATTCATCAAGACCTGGAAGACCATTCATCAAGACCTGGACAACCATTCATCAAGACCTGGACAACCATTCATCAAGACCTGGACAACTCCATTCATAAAGACCTGGACAACTCCATTCATCAAGACCTGGAAGACCATTCATCAAGACCTGGACAACCATTCATCAAGACCTGGACAAATCCATTCATCAAGACCTGGACAACCATTCATCAAGACCTGGACAACTCCATTCATCAATTCCTGGACAACTCCATTCATCAAGACCTGGACAACTCCATTCATCAAGACCTGGACAACCATTCATCAAGACCTGGACTACTCCATTCATCAAGACCTGGACAACCATTCATCAAGACATGGACAACCATTCATCAAGACCTGGACAACTCCATTCATCAAGACCTGGACAACTCCATTCATCAAGACCTGGACATCTCCATTCATCCAGACCTGGACAACCATTCATCAAGACCTGGACAACTCCATTTATCAAGACCTGGACAACCATTCATCAAGACCTGGACAACCATTCATCAAGACCTGGACAACTCCATTCATCAAGACCTGGACAACTCCATTCATCAAGACCTGGACAACCATTCATCAAGACCTGGACAACTCCATTCATCAAGACCTGGACAACCATTCATCAAGACCTGGACAACCATTCATCAAGACCTGGACAACTCCATTCATCAAGACCTGGACAACCATTCATCAAGACCTGGACAACCATTCATCAAGACCTGGACAACTCCATTCATGAAGACCTGGACAACCATTCATGAAGACCTGGACAACCATTCATCAAGACCTGGACAACCATTCATCAAGACCTGGACAACCACTCATCAAGACCTGGACAACTCCATTCATCAAGACCTGGACAACTCCATTCATCAAGACCTGGACAACTCCATTCATCAAGACCTGGACAACTCCATTCATCAAGACCTGGACAACTCCATTCATCAAGACCTGGAAAACTCCATTCATCAAGACCTGGACAACTCAATTTATCAAGACCTGGAGAACTCCATTCATCAAGACCTGGACAACCATTCATCAAGACCTGGACAACCATTCATCAAGACCTGGACAACCATTCATCAAGACCTGGACAATCATTTATCAAGACCTGGACAACCATTCATCAAAACCTGGACAACTCCATTCATCAAGACCTGGACAACTCCATTCATCAAGACATGGACAACTCCATTCATCAAGACCTGGACAACTCCATTCATCAAGACCTGGACAACTCCATTCATCAAGACCTGGACAACTCCATTCATCAAGACCTGGACAACTCCATTCATCAAGACCTGGACAACTCCAATCATCAAGACCTGGAAAACTCCATTCATCAAGACCTGGACAACTCCATTTATCAAGACCTGGAGAACTCCATTCATCAAGACCTGGACAACCATTCATCAAGACCTGGACAACCACTCATCAAGACCTGGACAACTCCATTCATCAAGACCTGGACAACTCCATTCATCAAGACCTGGACAACTCCATTCATCAAGACCTGGAAAACTCCATTCATCAAGACCTGGACAACTCCATTTATCAAGACCTGGAGAACTCCATTCATCAAGACCTGGACAACCATTCATCAAGACCTGGACAACCATTCATCAAGACCTGGACAACCATTCATCAAGACCTGGACAACTCCATTCATCAAGACCTGGACAACTCCATTCATCAAGACCTGGACAACTCCATTCATCAAGACCTGGACAACTCCATTCATCAAGACCTGGACAACTCCATTCATCAAGACCTGGACAACTCCATTCATCAAGACCTGGACAACCATTCATCAAGACCTGGACAACTCCATTCATCAAGACCTGGACAACTCCATTCATCAAGACCTGGACAACTCCATTCATCAAGACCTGGACAACCATTCATCAAGACCTGGACAACTCCATTCATCAAGACCTGGACAACCATTCATCAAGACATGGACAACCATTCATCAAGACCTGGACAACTCCATTCATCAAGACCTGGACAACTCCATTCATCAAGACCTGGACATCTCCATTCATCCAGACCTGGACAACCATTCATCAAGACCTGGACAACTCCATTCATCAAGACCTGGACAACCATTCATCAAGACCTGGACAACTCCATTCATCAAGACCTGGACAACTCCATTCATCAAGACCTGGACAACCATTCATCAAGACCTGGACAACTCCATTCATCAAGACCTGGACAACCATTCATCAAGACCTGGACAACCATTCATCAAGACCTGGACAACCATTCATCAAGACCTGGACAACTCCATTCATCAAGACCTGGACAACTCCATTCATCAAGACCTGGACAACTCCATTCATCAAGACCTGGACAACTCCATTCATCAAGACCTGGACAGACCATTCATCAAGACCTGGACAACCATTCATCAAGACCTGGACAACCATTCATCAAGACCTGGACAACTCCATTCATCAAGACCTGGACAACTCCATTCATCAAGACCTGGACAGACCATTCATCAAGACCTGGACAACCATTCATCAAGACCTGGACAACTCCATTCATCAAGACCTGGACAACCATTCATCAAGACCTGGACAACTCCATTCATCAAGACCTGGACAACTCCATTCATCAAGACCTGGACAACTCCATTCATCAAGACCTGGACAACCATTCATCAAGACCTGGACAACTCCATTCATCAAGACCTGGACAACTCCATTCATCAAGACCTGGACAACTCCATTCATCAAGACCTGGACAACCATTCATCAAGACCTGGACAACTCCATTCATCAAGACCTGGACAACTCCATTCATCAAGACCTGGACAACTCCATTCATCAAGACCTGGACAACCATTCATCAAGACCTGGACAACTCCATTCATCAAGACCTGGACAACCATTCATCAAGACCTGGACAACCATTCATCAAGACCTGGACAACTCCATTCATCAAGACCTGGACAACTCCATTCATCAAGACCTGGACATCTCCATTCATCAAGACCTGGACAACTCCATTCATCAAGACCTGGACAACTCCATTCATCAAGACCTGGACAACTCCATTTATCAAGACCTGGACAACTCCATTCATCAAGACCTGGACAACTCCATTCATCAAGACCTGACAACTCCATTCATCAAGACCTGGACAACTCCATTCATCAAGACCTGGACAACCATTCATCAAGACCTGGACAACTCCATTCATCAAGACCTGGACAACCATTCATCAAGACCTGGACAACCATTCATCAAGACCTGGACAACTCCATTCATCAAGACCTGGACAACTCCATTCATCAAGACCTGGACAACTCCATTCATCAAGACCTGGACAACTACATTCATCAAGACCTGGACAACCATTCATCAAGACCTGGACAACCATTCATCAAGACCTGGACAACTCCATTCATCAAGACCTGGACAACCATTCATCAAGACCTGGACAACTCTATTCATCAAGACCTGGACAACCATTCATCAAGACCTGGACAACCATTCATCAAGACCAGGACAACCATTCATCAAGACCTGGGCAACTCCATTCATCAAGACCTGGACAACTCCATTCATCAAGACCTGGACAACTCCATTCATCAAGACCTGGACAACTCCATTCATCAAGACCTGGAAGACCATTCATCAAGACCTGGACAACCATTCATCAAGACCTGGACAACCATTCATCAAGACCTGGACAACTCCATTCATCAAGACCTGGACAACTCCATTCATCAAGACCTGGAAGACCATTCATCAAGACCTGGACAACCATTCATCAAGACCTGGACAAATCCATTCATCAAGACCTGGACAACCATTCATCAAGACCTGGATAACTCCTTTCATCAAGACCTGGACAACTCCATTCATCAAGACCTGGACAACTCCATTCATCAAGACCTGGACAACCATTCATCAAGACCTGGAAGACCATTCATCATGACCTGGACAACCATTTATCAAGACCTGGACAACCATTCATCAAGACCTGGACAACCATTCATCAAGACCTGGACAACTCCATTCATATATATATATATATATATTTCTAGTTTGAAGTAAATGACACAGCAGTTTCAAAAAAATATTGAAAAAAAAAAATAACAACATAAGGTCATTCTGACATGAATGTCACATTCTATACTCTGCGAACTTCCACTAACTTGTAAATTGCTTTTTTTTTTGGGTACATTTTTTTTTAAGGGAAATTAATAAATTCCAAGTTAAACTGACCTTTGTAAACTTTAAAGATAGAGTTGACTAGCTGTGTTTCTTGAATATCTCTGAGATCAAGATGGCTGCCTTATTTCTCTCTATGGAAGGTGGGCTTTGTAAATTGTAAATTTTAAGTGAACTGATGTATTTGTCTTGTAAGTCTACTTTCAATGTTTTTTATTTTAAACTTCGAAATGTAACTTTACTCTGAAGTAAGCTTTCTATTTATAACTCTCAATCAGAAATTTACTCTACATTTTATTTATATTTTTTGCCCAGAAATCAAATACTTACAGTACTAAAGTGGGTGCGAAGCCCGCTGAAAACATTGTTCCAGAAGTTAATGTAGGATCTGTAAGGAAAGGCGAGAGAAGCTGATTGTATCATGACATATCTCAAACTTTACACACTTCACATGATGCAGATCTTTTCTTTTTTAAACAGATAATCTCTCAAACGCAGATATATGTTGATAGATGTGTAAGGTGTAAGTTGTAAGGTGTAAGGCGTAAGGTATAAGTTGATATTTCTACCCAGTGCATTTTTAAAAAAAAAATAAGTAGGTGCCGGTACTCGGTGATGGATTGCATAACTTTTAACTACCAGTTCGCACCTCGATCAGGCCCGTAGCGTGCGAGGGGGCCATGGGGCCGGACCCCCCCCCTGCGTTTTGTCTGGCCCCCTCTGCTTATTTTCTCTACTTAGTAAAATGTATTACCTGGCTCCTCCTTCTATTGCCTGGCCCCTGCTGTAGAATGCATGGCCCCTGCTGTAGAATTCTCACGCTACGGGGCTGACCTCGATGCAAGCTAAATATACTATTTTAAAATAACTAAATGCTAACAAATTAATAATATAATTAATTAATAATAAACGTTAAAATACAAGAAAAGTAATAATTCCCCCCCCCTCCCACAATTGAAAAAAGTGCCGGTACGCCGTACCGTTGCGTATCGGCACAAAAAAGCACTGTTTCTACCAGTCGCCATCTGTTTCGGCGGATTGACTTGCCAACTATCCCCTTACTGCGGACTGATTTACTGCTGTCTGTACGTGCATTCTACCTACGCTGTTAAAAAAAACCCCACCCACCACCATGAATAACAAAACATAAAAGCAGCATTCTTTGTTTTATGTTACCTACAAATATTGCACATCATTGTTTATGGGTTACACTTGATGATCAAGATATCGCTTTACTTTGAAAAAAAAATTGTAGCTAAACGAGGAAAGAATATACAAAAGAAAGTTAACAGAAACTTTTAGCATATGCAACTAACGTTAAATGTTGTCTCAAATGCTAGGGTAATAAAAAATAAAGTTAAAGACTGACTTCTACTTGCTGCGCCTTATCGTAGTGCAAAAGGGTGCAAAACACCCGGAAGGCAGAATCTGAAGGGCGGAGAAATCCATTCTTGAAAAAATAAATTTTAAACGAAAAAAAAACAACTCAGTAATCAATTCTTAATTCATGTAATAAGTCTTTATCAATTTGTTATGCTTTTATAGGCTTAAATTAATATATGTTGTTAAATTCAATGAAGTCTAAATGTTAGGTTTTAAGAAAAAGAGGATTTTTTTTTTTTTTTTGGAATGAATAGGTTGTGGGAAAAATTGCTAAAAATGTGCATGGGAACACAACAAGCAGAGTTTGAAAAAAAATTAATGGAGAACTGAAGTTTTCACAATGAAATTAACCCAACTTCTCATTGGGACTTGGACCCTACTTTGGGAAAAACCTATGGTATACAATACTGCTGGAAACAATGGCTATCACCAGTGGCGTGGTGAAGTGGAGGATTGATCAAATCAGATTTATATTGACGAATGACGCAAACATAACAGTTATTAGTTCACTTAGAGCAAATGTCCCCTGTCCACTAGACAGGAAAATGAAGAATTTAAAGTCTTACGCTAGGGGTGGCCTCAGGCATGTGAAAACTGTGCACATGCACAGGGGCCTCTCAATCCTAGGGGCCGCCATGACATATTTATATTTATTAATTAAAAACATAAAACATTGAAGTTTGCGGGCGAAGGGGCCACAAATACTTTATCTGCCCAGGGCCGCCCCGAGCATATTGCCCTTACACCTTACATCTTACAACTCCGCACATAATTCAGTTTTTCTCTCAACTGTAGACAGCACAACAGATTAGACATCAGGCCATAATAATAATGTGCAGTGCAGACTTTGGTTGTGTATGACGTATGAACAACTCAATTTGTAATCCAGATTATATTTATTAGCTTTTTTTAAATAAAGGATCAAAAAGGTGATATGTGTATGATTAAGAAAAAAGCATGTACGGACACTTTGTAGCAAGAGTACTTCACTTTAAGCACTTTTAACCAAAACGTCTTTAGCAATATAAGGCATACATATTTGTATCACATACATTGTATACAACATATATATGTCATACATTGTATACAACATATATGTCATACATTGTATACAAAATATTTATGTCATACATTGTATACAACATATATGTCATACATTGTATACAAAATATATATGTCATACATTGTATGCAACATATATATGTCATACATTGTTTACAACATATATATGTCATACATTGTTTACAATATATATATGTCATACATTGTTTACAACATATATATGTCTTACATTGTATATAACAATTATGTCATACATTGTATACAACTTATGTATGTCATATATTGTTTACAACATATATATGTCATACATTGTTTACAACATATATGTCATACAACTCATTAAATCCATTTAAACCAACAGGAAAGTGCAGAATAAATTATTGGTCCCATAAAATATATTGCAGCATAAAGATATACATCCCATATAGGTCAGGTCTTTTCGGGGCCACTGACAAACCCTGCACCCAGGTTGACTCAAAGGGCTCCCGACATTTAATCCTGATCTGAAACCGCTACAAAAATACCCATTACATCATTCACATTGATTACTCAGCTATTTTTAACAAAATCTATTTTTTTTTTGCACCCGGGCGGCAGATACATTTGAGGCGGCTCTGTGCGTATACATAAATATACTAGCTTTGTGAGTTGTGAGGCAGAAAGACAGACTTGAGTCTCACAAATATACAGATTCCTTTTCCGTCGTCTTAAAATAGTATCTTGAAAGGTAGTATACCCCCCCCCCCCCCAAACACTCGCCCTCAACCCTTCTCACCGGCCCAAAAACAAATATCCTGCGTGCATTGATGAAGAAAGTAGTTCACACCTCCATCACACCCCCCCCCCCCGTGGATTACTAAGGTTAACAGGTAATTTTCATTGGAAGTAATGTACATTTCTGTGGGTTATGTTGTAATTTTGAAGATCTTCTTCTGAAGAGATCTCAATTATATCTCGTAGGTCTGACTAAATCTTGTTAAGTGCGTTGTACATTATAGGCCTATCTAAAGTCTTCCTAAGTGTGTTATACAATATAGGCCTAACTGAAGTCTTCCTAAGTGTGTTATACATTTTAGGCCTAACTGAAGTCTTCCTAAGTGTGTTATACATTATAAACCTACCTGAAGTCTTCCTAAGTGTGTTATACATTATAGGCCTAACTGAAGTCTTCCTAAGTGTGTTATACATTATAGGCCTAACTGAAGTCTTCCTAAGTGTGTTATACATTATAAACCTAACTGAAGTCTTCCTAAGTGTGTTATACATTATAGGCCTAACTGAAGTCTTCCTAAGTGTGTTATACATTATAGGCCTAACTGAAGTCTTCCTAAGTGTGTTATACATTATAGGCCTAACTGAAGTCTTCCTAAGTTTGTTATACATTCTCAGGGTCGTTCATACATTTTGTGAGGGTCTAGGCAACGGTACATTTAGGAGGTAGATGTGCGTCGGATTTCTGATGACCGACATTTGTTACTGGAAATACTAAATTATAAGTTACTGAAAATACTAAATTAAAAGTTACTGGAAATACTAAATTAAAAGTTACTGGAAATACTAAATTATAAGTTACTGGAAATACCAAATTGTAAGTTACTGGAAATACCAAATTATAAGTTACTGGAAATACTAAATTATAAGTTACTGGAAATACCAAATTATAAGTTACTGGAAATACCAAATTATAAGTTACTGGAAATACTAAATTGTAAGTTACTGGAAATACCAAATTATAAGTTACTGGAAATACTAAATTGTAAATTACTGGAAATACTAAATTGTAAGTTACTGGAAATACTAAATTATAAGTTACTGGAAATACTAAATTGTAAGTTACTGGAAATACCAAATTATAAGTTACTGGAAATACTAAATTGTAAGTTACTGGAAATACCAAATTATAAGTTACTGGAAATACTAAATTATAAGTTACTGGAAATACCAAATTATAAGTTACTGGAAATACCAAATTATAATTACTGGAAATACTAAATCCATAACTCCAGTCGCTAAAGTGTAAAAAAAAATATATGGCAACTGATCATTCATCCAATACTTAATATACAGCAGATAATGATTGTGAAACATGATAGTTAAATGTAAAGCAGATAAGGTATGAAAATATAGTACTTAAATTTATAGCTGGTAAAGATTGGGATAAATTATATTTAAATAATTAGCTGGAAATTATTCATATACAGGTAGTTTACACAGAAATGACATATCTGGTTCATGATCTAAATTTATCGAGTGCGAGAGGAGAGAAAGAGAGAAAAAAAAAGAATGTGATAGAGAGAAAGAGAAAAAAAAGAGGATACAGTTTAGTATTCTGGCTTTAAATGCAAATTGTTTTCCAACGTAAAAATTGTTTTTGTAACAAACTACGGTAAAAAAAAAAAAATCTCTGCTTGCGCCATTCTTTGTTGGTGACGGCTCATCGTGTTACTGTCAAGATATCTGTTTACTGTAGCAGTTGGCAATAATCGCCTACAATATGAATAGTGTGGTCTCTGATTCATCCAGGTCAGCGGTTGGAGGAACCTGGAGCGTTGGCCGTTTGCTATAAATAAGTTGTTTTTAGGTTGACTTTTTTTGGGCACGCGGCACCACAAAGGTTCGCCACCCATTGCTATAGATGAAGTTGGGCACGCGGCACCACAAAGGTTCGCCACCCACTGCTATAGATGAAGTTGTAACGTACTTCCTCTCAGTAATTTTATTCTAATTATACTTATTATCAAATCTTACCGGTGGCTTAATCTTATACATGAAATGAATCCTAGCTAAACACGTAGACACTGTTTAAAGACAATGAGACATGAGGTTAAGGATAGGGCGGAGCCTTTCTCAGGTTTTTGTTTCATTGGGAAAGGGGATGGGGGGGTGGTGCTAGGTTAAACACACCCAAAGACGTTTAGAGCTATTTTCTAAAATACCTTCGGGGCTCTCATAAGAACAGATTTAAGATAACTTTTAATAGCGATGCTATCGGGCGACTAGGGCCTTGGAAGTCACTTATATTGTTCATACATAATAATCATTATTTTGTACTGATTTAAAAACTTTATGGACATGCGCATTGGGGAAATTGATGTGAGCTTTTGTTACACTTTGTTGTTTTCTTGTTCCTGGAGATGAATGAGTTCTAGAACATGACATCAAACATGACATCAAACATGACACCAAACATGACATCAAACATGACATCAAACATGTCTGGCAGCTGAGAGATACACAGGAGAAGTGGGACTGACAGGGAATAGTTCCCCCACCTCCGTAGTCGTCCAAGTAAAATGTATCTACCTACTCCCCTTACCGGGATAGCCTTGATTAAAAAACACCATGTTAATGTCAAAGGTAAAGCTAATAGACGTATAAAGCTTCAAGGATGGATATTTATAGTTACATAGATAAACATTGTCTTGCCCGATGAAGTTATGGATATCTCATTCAGCACTCAGTTGCAATTGTTCTATAAATAGAATTGACTCATTGATATATATTGACGTAACCCCCCTCACCCCCCCCCCCCCCAAAAAAAAAAATAAATCTGTAAACAGTTGAAGGATGAGCGTGGAAAAAAAAATGTGTAAAAATGTATTATGTTCGAGAATGATTAAATATTATGGTCTTTGTTTACCAGAGTAATTTAACCATGATTCGTTTCAAATTATTACATTACTAGATATTAAGCCCGGCGTTGCCCGGGAAATCTAGGTGTAATGTGAAACCCCTTCCTAATCAATTTAATTAATTTAATTATGTGCTGATTTTTGCAACCTTCCTAATGTGCAGAAATGACCTACATTTCATACGTCAAAAGATGAGGCTGCCATAACCAACAAACCATCATCAAAATTAATCCATCGAGGGAACAATAACCGCCAGTACACAATGTTAACAAACTATAATAAGCGAGCATGATTATCAAATGCGCAGCAGATTTACGTGAAATGCGTAGCCAATTTACTTGAAATCAAGTGCAAAGTTATTTTTTTTTATTTGACGTCTATTTATAGTTAAAATCAAAACAAAGCATTAAAAAAATGCTCTGAAAAGTAAAAAAACAAGCAATTAAGCCTGTTCCATTCTGGACACAGGACGTGTTAGCGCATTTTCGTGTTATGATTCAGTACGTTTGTTAGTTTCAGTAAATATTTGTAAATTTTGGAAATGTTTATACATTCAATTGTGAAATGCATATATCTTAAAAAATATTATAAAGACGTTTCTTTATATTTGAAAAAAAATTATTTTCTCTTAAATCTAACTACAAGTGGTTTGTGGTTACTGAAATAGGACTCATAATTGAAAACATTCGAAATTGTAGTCATTTAATCGTCCGAAAACTCCGTCAATTGTTGCATAGCTCTGATACTTTCAATTAAACTCAGAACACAAGCTTACTATTTCATTTGATGAGTTTCTTAATAAATCTTGGTGAAACTACGTGCTGCAGTATTTCGCACTAAATGAATGGGTTATTGAACGTACAAGGTGTAGAATGGGGCCATATATATAATATATAAGCCCCTTAGGAGCCCTGAAGCCCGGCCCTCAGAGGTCCTATCGCAAAATAAACTTTTGATGTACACATGGCAGGTCAAGACCTACAA
The DNA here is from genome assembly GCA_021962125.1 of Bulinus truncatus. Taxonomy (NCBI): domain Eukaryota; kingdom Metazoa; phylum Mollusca; class Gastropoda; family Planorbidae; genus Bulinus; species Bulinus truncatus. The sequence goes on from JAGDYQ010000252.1 coordinate 434,969, forward strand.
AATGATATATACATCATGGGTCTAGGACTTATGGTTGTTGAGATCTAGGGTGATGACGGACAGATAGACAGACAGACAAAACGGGGACAATAGAGCATTTTTTTTCGAAAATGCTCTAATAACTACTTTACTATGTCATTTTGTAGCGCGAAGGCACTCATCGGGAAATGACGTCATAGAGGATTTTTTTTATTTACAGCGACGGCGCTCCCATTCTTCAAATGACGTCATAGGTCATAGGTTATTTACGAACACGCTCGCTAGTGACCTAGTCTGATTAGAATGCTATCTGTTGTAATAAAAACTAAAATAATCGGAATGATATAATATTATTATATATTATTATTATTTAATATTTAGGACTTTTACATTTCAAAATAAAAAACCACAGAAACTATTTAAAACTGTAGATTTTAAAAAAAGAAAAATCGAATCGAAGACGCCATTTTGAATTATGTTTTCGTGACCTCGCTGGTCACGTGATTACTTTATCAAATACTATTGTTTTATTTATTATTTCTGGAGGTCGTTTATTTATAGAACGTTTTCCCCACACGCGACCCGCGACCCGGACAAGCTTAGCTGCTTTATAAGTTAAGATATTTTTTCTATGTATTATTTTTTTCTATAAACAACTTCCTAAACATTAGTCTAGCATTATTATTATTTTAATATTATTTTTTTTAAATGCATAAACAATTGTCGATTCATACCCATCATCAAATCACACATAAATAAACACTTACCTCTAAGTACATGAAACATATGTTTACATTTTTTTACTTCTTGTATTTACATTTCATTGTCATCCTGTAGCTCTACAATCTAATTTGGAGCTAACGAGGAGTTCATAACTTCGTTTAATATTCCCCCGAGCGCACAGAAATGAAAGGAGAAGAGATAAAAGGAAAGACATAAAAACTGATTTGACGTTAGACAATTCAAGAAATAAGACATCTAAAACATATGCTTACCAAAAAAAAAAAAAAAACTACTAATAGTTATACATAGATAAACGACACACGAAAAAGATTCAGCAATTTTCTACCCCTATCCCTACCCCCCACCACCCTTCCGCCGAGTGCTCGATTTAAGAAAAATACCAGTGCCAGGGATGAAAAAAATATTTCTGCAGAGCCGGGGTTAAATGTCTATGGTTTCATCCCCGGAAGGGATATATTAGCTAAAGCAGAGCCGGGGATAAATATCTATGGTTTCATCCCCGGAAGGGATATATTAGCTAAAGCAGAGCCGGGGATAAATGTCTATGGTTTCATCCCCGGAAGGGATATATTAGCTAAAGCAGAGCCGGGGATGACAGTTTTCAGTGCCGGTGTTATCCCCGGCATAACCGGCGGTAAATCGAGCCCTGCTCCCCCTCACCCATACCCACACCCCTTTCCAAAAATCCAATGAATCGTCTAGAGCGAAATACTTTCCCAGTCACAAGATGAAATAATTCCAAAAGTGTTAATATATACATACAACATATATTCTATTCCACATTAAACAGTTTGCTGTGATGAGTCCTAGACTAAACAATAAATGAAGCTGTCCCCAACATTACACTAACATGTATTACTAAACAATAATGAAGCTGTACCTAACATTACAGTAACATTTATACTAAACAATAATGAAGCTGTACCTAACATTACACTAACATGTACTACTAATCAATAAATGAAGCTGTACCTAACATGTATTTCTGTACCTTTGAACAGTCTTCTGAAATGAATGAAATATACATTATATACACGTTCATAACGATGCGGCATACAGTCATAGACTTTGTTTAAATCATTTCTTCATAAATTACATGCATTTACATTATTGAACTGGAAGTTTCATATTTTCCTTATTTACCCCCCCCCCCAACCCCACTATGGCAAGACATTGCCACCCACCCCCTCCCCCAAGGCTGCCTCCCTGGATTTTCGCACCCCTTGCATTAAGGTTCGTTGATGCCCTGCATTCAGTGTTCACAAAAATAGGTTGAAATCCAATCACTCAAATGAGTGCTGCAAATAAAAGTTGGCAGATACCCAAACAGGTCTGTGGGTACGGTGTAGTAACCAGGTGTGTTTATATGCGATAAACCAAAAAAAAAAAAGTACATGTTCACAATAACCTTTCTTCGGCGGCATCGGTACAAAAATAAATTTCGTAGCTCAGAGTCACTTTAACTATTCTTCTCTCTACATAAATAAATTGTCTCCATAGAAAATAATTTATTTCATTGCCATTTTTTTTTACGATATTTGAAAGTTATAAAAAAATGTATAACTAAAATAGAGATAAACTTACCTACAGATTTTTTAAATACAAGATCACTCATCGAGATAATTCTACATAGTAATATTTAATAAGTAATGACTGTGCACAAACATATGTTAGATACAGTGGCGTAGCGAGGGGGGGGGCAATATGCCCCGGGCGCTACTTACAAAGGGGCGCCTAATGGTATATTTTACCTATATGGTTTTCGAGGTGGGAGTTGCGCTAAAAAGGTATTGTGCCCCGGACGTGAGTTTAGCTCGCTACGCCACTGGTTAGATAAGCCGTGGGCGTACCACCGCGTACGGCCAGGTCGGCTGTCTCTTGTATCTCGCGACCCACTGTCCCCTATTTCTTCTGTCTCGCGACCCACTGTCCTCTATTTCTTCTGTCTCGCGACCCACTGTCCTCTATTTCTTCTGTCTCGCGACCCACTGTCCTCTATTTCTTCTGTCTCGCGACCCACTGTCCTCTATTTCTTCTGTCTCGCGACCCACTGTCCTCTATTTCTTCTGTCTCGCGACCCACTGTCCTCTATTTCTTCTGTCTCGCGACCCACTGTCCTCTATTTCTTCTGTCTCGCGACCCACTGTCCTCTATTTCTTCTGTCTCGCGACCCACTGTCCTCTATTTCTTCTGTCTCGCGACCCACTGTCCTCTATTTCTTCTGTCTCGCGACCCACTGTCCTCTATTTCTTCTGTCTCGCAACCCACTGTCCTCTATTTACACCAATGACGTTGAATTTTTTTTAGTTTATATGGAAAAAAAAATCACATTATAGAAGTAGAGAAATTAATATTTAATATCACGTGGCGTCTTCACGGCCATTACACAATCGACTAGGCTTGGTATGAAAGAAGGAAACTACAAAACAATGTCCCATTAGTAGTGTTTAGAATTTGAAATAAACATTGCATCCTTTAGTGACATTTTTTTTAAACGTAATAAAAATACTTGTGCCAATGTACATATCACCACGACAACGGATTCACCCACACAGTCCTGACCGCAGATTGGATATTATATATACAAATTGTGCAAGCCTCGTTTTGAAACAATGTTTTCGTCGCCGCCATTAATGATATTTACTTTCATCAGTCCATTCATGGAATAGAATTATTTATTATATGTATATATAAAGCCCCTAAAAATCCATGAACTCATGAATTGAATAATATATTATTACTTGTTTATATTTATAAAGCAAATTGAAAGCATTTTTATTCATATTTCATTTCTTGAAAAATAAAAGTGGTGTATGTTTATTTTTATGAATGGAAAGCGTCATTGGAGAAAAGTGAATAACAACAATGGCGCGAGAGTTTTAAACACAAAAACCGAGGACTATGTACATATGAATGCGATCTATCTGTATTATATATAATCTGTGGTCCTGACCTTCATCAAAATTTTCTAAACATGCGGAGTGGTGATGGGAAGAATATATCAAAGACTGCTGTACTCTTTTGCTCAGTAGGAAATTATTTCAAATTTTATGTTGTCTTCATGTTTTTTTCAAGCCTCTACTCACATTTTAAGACGCACGCAACTCGATTTACTACAGTGTCCTTGAGTTGGCATCATGTCTAATATAGGCCGCTCTTAGATTGTCTGTCGCCCGGGGGTTTAAACTGTTCTGAAGATTAATGCCCCAATCCCCCCACTTATTTTTCTTATGATTATGCATCAAAACAATACAGGTTCAAGTAGCCCCAGTTTAAAATATTTTATTTTCAAGTTTAAAAATAAAGATTGCTGACCTCCTTGCATACTTTGCTAATATTTGTTTACACCACCTGCAATACACAGAATAAAACCAAGATTTTACACCACCTGCAATACACAGCATAAAACCAAGATTTTACACCACCTGCAATACACAGCATAAAACCAAGATTTTACACCACCTGCAATACACAGAATAAAACCAATTTTTATTGTAACATCAATTAGAGTGGTATTTTTAAATGGCCACAGGTTTGATATTTATCTTTTAAGTTTATTGAACTTACATGGTTGGCAATTTTTTTTCCTTATTGCAATTTTTTAAAAATATAATTGAACTCATTTAACACTTAATAAAGTATACGTCCTAACATAAAACATAAAAAGTTCTAAAGTAAGATCAATGCTTAAGACGTGTTCTCCACATAAGTTTCCCGATTTAGTTTCAATGGAACAATATGTCTGTCTGTGAGGTCCATGTATGTCTGTCTGTGAGGTCCATGTATGTCTGTCTGTGAGGCCCATGCATATCTGTCTGTGAGGTCCATGAAAGAATGAGATGTTTTTTCTCTATCAGTCACTATTGGCTGTTTTTGTAGATCCCTTCTTTCATCCCCACTTAAGCCGATAGTGCAATGACCATGGAGGCACCACGGTTGACATGTGGGTAATTTTCAACATGACCTGAAAAATTCCCTTGGTTCTCACCAGAGATTGAACCCGGAAACTTTAGGTCGACGGTCGAGCGCTTTACCGCAAAATCATCCGTCCCCTCGATACTGTATGTAGACCTAAATTAGTCCAAACCAGTGCTCGATTTAAGAAAAAAAACCAGTGCCGGGGATGAACACAAATTTCTGCAGAGCCGGGAATAAATGTCTATGGTTTCATCCCCGGATGGGATATATTAGCTAAAGCAGAGCCGGGGATGACAGGTCTCAGTGCCGGGGATATCCCCGGCATCACCGGCGGTAAGTCGAGCCCTGGTCCAAACTCATTAATTTATATAGAAGGAGTCATTTGAAAAGTAAACAAATGTTTGAATGTAAACTAAATTTAGCACATTTTTTTTGCAGGGTACAGCTATTTATAATCTTCATATCAACAATAAGACCATTAGAAATATTGGTGCGGGAAGCCCATAATAATTATCTTTGACTATTTCACGGTGACAAAATCTAAATTTATTGGAGCTACAGTTTCATTAACGCACTAAATTTCGGATGAGTTCTTTCAATTATAGTCACTTCCCGCATCTAACTATGCCATACAGGAGTCCATCAATGAAGCTACAAACACAAAACATGTCCGATAAACTACGGATAGTCCGGTCCGAGCTTAAGTATCGTATCGATGTTCGTCAAACACACCGAGTGAAATGAGGCATCGAATCGACAAACACTTGTCTGTTAGTACAGTTAGTTCGTTGGCTGTTATTTCACACCAAACATTCTCTCCAGGGTACTCGTTGATAATTTGATCTTAAATAATGGAAACAATATGTCCCAGCATTCCTCATGATTTCAGTTGCTTCACTCTCGCAAATTAATTCATGCTCCTTGTAATAAAATGAAATAGTATCCTATCGAGGAGACATAAGCCAGCTGCAATCTCGCACAACTCCCATAATTATCAAGTATGGTCGAGACCAGGATATAAATTATTGAGGCGTGTTAAATGTTATTGGTTACAGACCCACCCCCACCTCCACCCACTAACTCCACTAATCCGTTTAGATTTAAGTTGGTCCATGGGCCATTTAAGGTTTCTGCTAGTTGTTTTTTCTATTTTTTTTATTTTTTAAGCTACACTAGCCATTTTTGGCACATGCATACAACATACCAATTAATGAACAAAGAAATAAAAAAAAATATAAAAAAAAATTATTTAAAAATGTATTTTGTGACTTTTTTGAGAAAAAGTTGCATTTTTTTTGGGGGGGGGGGGGTAGGTAAGAAAAAAATTTATAAAAAAAAATTCTATTTAATATTTCCAAAAAAAAAAAAAACAATTGGACGTTTGTTTGAAACACACTCATTAACATGTGTGCAAGTATTTTATGATATCTACAATAGATTTTAAAAATTGGTTCTTTGAAAATTTTTGAAAACATTTCTTAAAATTACACTTTTTTACCCAAAAAGTCACAAAATACATTTTTAAATAAATTTTTTTATATTTTTTTTATTTCTTTGTTCATGAATTGGTATGTTGTATGCATGTGCCAAAAATGGCTAGTGTAGCTTAAAAAATAAAAAAGATAGAAAAAACAACTTGCAGAAACCTTAAATGGCCCATGGACCACCTTAAGACTTTCAGGATGATAGGTTCTTTTGGGGGTGGGGGGGGGGAGCTTTTTTTCTTGTGTACTCTTTTGAGATCAGAGGAAACAAAAAGTGTGTTATCAACATGCAAGTTATCAACATGCAAGTTATCAACATGCAAGTTATCAACATGCAAGTTAGACGCTTCAAGTAAATTCACACAAAAAAAAGTAAATAAATGTTATCTCCCCCTTACACCCCCATCCATCTGTGAGAACACAAATATGTTTCCTGTTAGCTGCATGTACAAAATGAATACAAGAGAATCTACTCTCTACTTTATGACATCTGCTGTCTGGTATTATTCCCCTCAGACAGCGATAACACAAACACCCTACGTTGGCGAATTTACCATGAAGATTATAGAAGTAAGATTAAAAATGAAAACAAAAAAAAATATAGGAATAATTAAGAATTCATAAAAAAAAATAGAATATGGTGCCAACTAAAATAATATTCAGAATGTACCAAGAACTCGTCTGATTTAAAAAAAAAATAGAATTTATGAAATTTGTGTTTGTTTTGCATCTAGTGGATACATAAAATATAAAGAATGTAGTTGTGCATAAAATGTAAAGAATGCAGTTGTGAGCCGACCAACATTTTGAAACATTTTACAAACTTTGCATCACTTGCAAAATTCTAGAACTATATCTTCAACAGAACGAAAGTCTTGTTGTTTACTGCTATTGATGGCTGGAAATAGATTCAAATAAGACATTACTGTGTTTACTGCTGTTGATGGCTGGAAATAGATTCAAATAAGACATTACTGTGTTTACTGCTATTGATGGCTGGAAATAGATTCAAATAAGACATTACTGTGTTTACTGTTGTTGATGGCTGGAAATAGATTCAAATAAGACATTACTGTGTTTACTGCTATTGATGGCTGGAAATAGATTCAAATAAGACATTACTGTGTAGAATAAACTCTATTAACAATCCCATTCGTTTGTTGCCGTCTTGTAATTTTTTTTTTCTAAATTCCTTTAGCATTCTGTTAGTAATTTAAAAAAATTACAGATTTAGCCCTACATTTTACTTCTTTCTTTATTTTTATTTCCACGCATTAATATGTCTACAATTTGTAAAATGTGGCCGAAAAATAATTTATTAGATTGCAATTTAAATATCCTGACACAATAAAAATAAAAAAAACCCACGAGTGTTGCTAAAAATAAAAAAAAAATATCTCAGGGGAGGTCACCAAAATCGATTACCTGTTTTCTGCAACATTTCATAGCGATACAGCGATTTTTTTGTGTTTATAAGCAATTGGATCCGTTTTATTTTGAACTTTAAATTTAATTTAATTAAAGCACTTGAAATGAGAGAATTGGGAGTGCAATATAGATTGGTAGCTTTACCGCCCACAACCGTTAATTGTGACGTGTGGGTGTCGCGCCATCTGCCCAACTGCCTAATAGTCAAAGTACTACTTAGCAGATATAGACAGGAGCTCTTATTAGAGGTTCACTGTTATAACATGGTTATTTTTCTGTATCTGGCTCTTAATTTAGCAGACAGCTAAGAGCTATTTTTAGAGGGGAAAAAAGTGAGGTCGTGCGGTGTAGAGCGCTCGACTGTCAACCGGATAGTCCTGGGTTCAAACCTCAGTGAGACCCTTGGGATTTTTTCAGGTCCTGTTGTAAATCCCCAAGTCCACCCAGCTTGAAATGGGTACCCGACTTTAAGTTAGGGGATTAAAGGCGGCTGGGCGTTGTGCTAACCACACAATCTATTCATATGCCGAGGTTACTTAAACATATGAATTTTACACTTCATCTGCCCTATGAGCCCTTTGGGGCTTAAAGGAAAATTAAAAAAAAAGTGTGAGCTCGTGAGCATGCATGCGTTCTAAAGTTGTTCTACTTCTGAAATTAGACCAGGACTTCACCAATTTTTAAGAAGCATTTCATATTTATTGATTTCTGCAATGAGGTGCAAATACAATTTAAAACAAAGTGTTTTAACAAAACTGTGAATTACAATATACTTACACATTAATTATGTAATACAATAATATACTTACACATTAATTATGTAATGCAACAATATACGTACACATTAATTATGTAAAACAACAATATACTTACACAATTATTACGTAATACAACAAGAATTTAATAATACATTTATTTTTTTTTTCGATAGTAAACAATTAAAACAAATATATCGCGATGATAAAAAAAAGTGTACAAATAATAAGAGAAGTTTTACCCAATGCCATTCAGGTACCAATAGAAATGAATGTTTGGTTGTTTTCAGACATGCGCACCAGGCACATTGATACAATAGACACAGTGATTAGCGACAACCGTATGATGACAATGAACATGTCATGGCTTCATAGGCCTTTGTTTATATGTGAAATATGGGCCATTATATAATTTGTTTAACCTATTTTGTAATACCATGTGATCTCATGTCTCACTGTGCCATGAACATCTAAAGCAAAATATGTTCTCAAAATATATGTTTGTGTCATTACTCTCATATATGTTATATTTGGTCATAATATAAAATATTTTATCACACTTACATGAATGTTTATGAAAAGTATGTCATATAGTCATCTTTGTATTTAAGTATTGCTAAGAACCTCAAACCTGTTACCTTTTTTTTTCACTTAACGTCTGTAGCTCAACCAGACACTTACTTAAACACTGGCTTTAGAAATAACTAGTCGTCCCGCATCGTAATACGCCGCCTTATGAATCAATATAAACAACACGCTTGCTGTGATCCATCTTGACCCACTTTAAACAACAAGCTTGCTGTGATCCAGCCCCCCCCCCCATAGTCTCTACACTATAGTGTTTTTTTCGGGTGTCGCGAGTCGTCGACGCATTCGGGAATTCCACAATCTATAAATAGCCCTGCGTCTTCTCAAAGTTGTGAAATATATATATAGGCCTAGATATTTGCATTTAAAGTTATTGGATTAACTATGCATATATATATATATATATATATATATATATATATATATATATATATATATATATATATTCATGAAATATTTTTAAAACTTGTTTGAGAATTTATAAAAACAAATTGATGCCCCTCAGTTAGCAAGTATTTTTCTTTAAATGTACTTTGAGTGAATCATATGTGAGACATAAGGCTTTTAATGAGCGGTCGAGGAACCGGGGTAAATGACCCCAAATGGGGTAAAAATGAAACTTTTGTGAATAAAAAGTACAGTCGATTCCGCTTAATTGGGACACATCGGGACCGAGGCTTTTTGTCCCAGTTAAGCGGCTGTCCCAATAAAAAAGACAAATTTACTATTGGCTTCTTGGTTTGGTTTCTTTGAGATTTGTCCCAAATAAGCGACTGTCCCAATTAAGCGGTGTCCCAATTAAGCGGAATCCACTGTATATGTTTTTAATTTGCTATGGGGTAATATCAACTTACACAAAAATATTTTGGGGTAATGATTAAAAAAGTTCCCCGGCCGCTGATTTAAATAGAACAACCATTACATGCATACATACAGCAATATTTCATGACATTTTTGTTGACATATGCAAAACACAGACCTTCACATTAAAATAAGTTCAATACAGCATGAAACAAGTAACAATAAACTCGTCTCAATGAAGATTGGAGTAACAAATAAATAAAAGGTTTACTTATTAATTAATCATTTCTTTCAGGTTTCGGTTGAGAGATTTTTATTTTTTTTTTTGTAGACAAACCTCATTGACAATCAAACTGACGGTCATGCTGAGCGGATTCTTCCGGTCAAAGCTCCATATTACACACTCAGCGTCATTAACGACGTGCTGTGTCCAATGGCGGGGAGAGGGGGGGGGGTATTATGTTTTTCACACAAATAGCGACCCACCCACCCCCTTCTACACACGGTTGGGGTTCCATTGACACTCATTCATCTGGTCTGTTTGGAGAGTCTGGTATTCTTTTTCAGTTTCCGATGAATTTTTTAAGAATGTCATCGATATGCTTGCTTATCGATAAAGGAATTTAAAAATTAAAAAAAAAAAAATAAATTTTTGATCAATTAGGTAAATATATTGAAGGAAGCTGAGCTCACTGGATTTCAGTTTCTGCGATCGATCTTTTGAGTGCGTGAACAGGTTATTGTGTTTCTTCTGTTGTTATGCAAACTATATTTGAGCTAATGGTAAAAATCATTGAACTAGGATCAACCTTGATAATACTATTGAGACCGTCACGTGACTTTCAGCCAGACTGATGGAATTGAAAATATGGTATTGGAATAATCAAGTGACTTTAAGTCATATTGATATATTGAAAGAATCAAGTGACTTCAAGTCATGTTGATATATTGAAAGAATCAAGTGACTTTAAGTCATGTTGATATATTGAAAGAATCAAGTGACTTTAAGTCATTTTGATATATTGAAAGAATCAAGCCACAAGTCCGCCACATTGGTGGTAACGAAAATATCAAGTAACCATTCAGCCATATTGATGGTATGAAAACTATCAATTGCTAATTGAGCTATATTGATGGTATATAAAAAAAATCACTTCACCAGCAATATGTGTATCAGTGTGTTTGTGTTCCCCCCCCTCCGGGTCAGTATGATACGTACCCACGTCCGGTCAGTATGATACGTACCCACGTCCGGTCAGTATGATACGTACCCACGTCCGGTCAGTATGATACGTACCCACGTCCTCAGACATTATCAGTCGTGAGCAACGTATCCGGTGTTCGCTCGTCTTCTTCATCAGCGCCATTTCCTTTATTCACTGACTTCCGTTTTGTGAGTCTTGAACACTTACCGCGGCAGATGAGCTCAAAGCACCTGTTCCTGAACCGCCTGGCTGCCATAAAGTACAGGAAAAAGTTCAATGCGTGAGAGCAGTCATACAGGATGTACTGCGCAGTCAAGAATACTTCTTTGTCGGGAGGTGTAAACACCATGAAGTAAACGCATGCTGGAAACGCGAGGGCTAGAAATAGAAGAGCCGTCAAGACCAGCATCCACGTGAGAGCTTTTTCCGCTCGCTCGTTCTCGTGAAGAATTTGTGCGTTGAAGCTGTTGACGTTGGAGTTTCGCGACGAAGTGTTGGGGGACCCTTGGAACGTCCGACGACGTTGTTTCGCGAAGAGCTTGAGTTTCGTTACTATTATTAGCGTGAAGGTGGCGATGAGAAGAAAAGGAACGAACATGACGGTGCTGCTTCCTATGGCAGGGAAGACATTGGTCATAAAGGTGATGTAGCCTTCTCTTATTAAACACGTCTGCTTGTTATCTTTTTCACCGGCATAAATCGCAGAGAAGTATAACGCCGCATGGTAGCTGAAGAAAACCGCAGACATCACGGCCACGCAGATGTAGCATCTTGGCAGCGTCACCAGGTAGCTCTTCTTCAGAGGGTAGCAGACCGAGATGAATCTCTCCACGGAGATGAACACCAGCGTCCAGTTAGCCAGGTGGGAGAAAAAGAATGGCACAAATTGGAGCCCGCAATACAGGTCAGTGGGTTCAACGTGAAGATGCAGCTGCAGGAACAGGAGCTTGGTCAGCAGCGCGGCGCCGTCGCTGAAAGCCAGGAACGCGACCAAGAATGTTGCCGCGGTCAGGGATTGCATAGTTAAGATGATTATGATGGCCATGGTGTTTCCCGGAAGGCCAATGGAACATAGGACCCACAAATAATTGGTTTGGACGGCATTTAGCATGGTAGTGTTTGATGAACTGTCAAAATATAAGGTTTAATAGGATGTAAATACAAACTGATGTATATATATAAGGTTTTTACACTGATGTGAGTATAAACTGATGTAAATATAAACTGATGCAAATATAAACCGATGCAAATATAAACTGATGTAAATATAAACCGATGTAAATATAAAGTGATGTAAATATAAAGTGATGTAAATATAAATTTATGTAAATAAATGAGTATAGAATAAATGTAAAATCTGTAAAAGAATTAATAGATAAAATAAAATAAAAAAAAAATAAATAGCATTGAACAAATTGCATTAAATTAAGATTGAAAAAAAATGGCGGGTTTTTGGCGGGTTTCTTACAGATTTTTGACAGTTGACATAAAAAAAAAACTGTTAACACGGCTGGAGTATCCGGTTTGCATTTAAATGGTATTTGTACATTCCAGTCCAGTTCTGAAAAAAATCTAATAACATAATAGCGATTTGGGTTGTGCGTTAAATCGAAAGACAAAAATTAATACAACAGTATCCCAGTTTTTAAAAACAACCATGAAAAAAATCGGATCTTCCCGAAACCAAAAATAACCTAGCCTACCGATCACGCCTAAGGGGTTATAACTCTATGCAAAGGTTTGGCAGGGTACAGCTAGTCGTAAATAATTGGGCTATAATCTAGGTATAAAACCGGTGTCATAAATGGTATTTCTCATGTGCTGACATTTTTTAGTTGCTTCCAGGTGGCTGGGCGTTGTGCTAACCGCACGATCCCTTCATATTTCATGGCTACATAAACAGATGAATTCCACACTTCATATCCCCCGAGGCCTACCAGATAACTTTTTTGAATATACCTTTCTGGAGAATTATTATTATTGGTAAGGTAAGAAATGGACGAGATATAGAAAGATTGTTTATTGCTAAATTGAATTGTTCAAAATTTTATCAATTTCCATGAGCACATGTTTCAATTTATTTTAGCCTGGTAATTTATTTCCATTTATTTTGTTCATATAAATTTTTATAAATAAGTACATGAGCTTGCAATTATTTTCTGGAAGCTTTTGTTTTTTTAAATTTACATTAAAACTTCCAGATTTTAAATTTATTAATAGGTAACACAGTTATACTTACTTATCCATTTTCTCTGCTAATAAATTCACTATCTGTGCTGATAGTTTTGGTTTTGAATATGTTTTGGCACAACAGTCTGATGGTGTCCTGACCTATTTTGTCTCCACAGTCTTATGGTGTCCTGACCTACATTTAACGAAGTCTCCACAGTCTTATGGTGTCCTGACCTACATTTAACGAAGTCTCCACAGTCTTATGGTGTCCTGACCTATATTTAACGAAAATCAAAGATGTTGTTTTAAACATTATCCTAAATTTTATTTTCAGTTTTGAGAAAGTAAAATTAGATCTAGCTCAAAGAAAAAAAATGTGTCGACATTTTCATTGAATTAACACAGATATGACACACATATGCACACAATAACAAACACACACAACTACAAACACAAACAACTACAAACACACACAGATACACACACAACTACAAATACATCGGCGGCGGAACGAAATATATTAAGGGGGGGGGGCAAGACAAAATATGACCGAAAGATACATTTTACCACCTTAATTCAATAATAGAATATAGTAATTCTGTAGCAAGTATTTAATCGATATTATTAAAAAAATAATATATTGAAAAAATAATAATGAACATTGCGCACTTCTGTCGTCAACTGATTCGTAATGACAGTTTGTTTACAAATTTAATAGTGAAATTAGATCAGAAAATTACTGATAATTATCATGAATGATGATGAACATGAAACTGAAACCGGAAACGGGAGACTCAATAAACAAAATAAATTTATGAAAAGATAATAAATAATTGTATTTTCTTTAAAAATTACATTTGCCGTCATTCGGTAGATGGCAATACTTCTCTATACTTATAAGACACATTTGCTGTCTGTTTGTCTGTACCCTTAAAACTCAAGATCCAGACAACCAAATAACGTGAAATGTGGTACACATACACAAAATTACATGGGGAAGGTTTTTAAACAGGTTTCGTTCCATATCAATGGGTACTTTATTGTTATGAATTATTTTGGATATCAAAGATACGATAATTGGCAAACTTTTAACCGATTTCAGGTTTTAAGAGCTTCTCTCCCACATAGCTAACTTACTATACATATGATCGGTACGGGGAACCAAATATCACATTACTTACTACATCATTACATTCCATTCCTTCATCCATAGGAATTGTCAGCTTTTGCTACAGTCATGCTTAAGAGAGAGAGAGAGAGGGAGGGAAGGAGGGAAAGAGGGAGGGAGGGAGGGAGGGGGAGAGAGAGGGAGGGAGGGAGGAAGAGAGATGAAGGGAGGGAAAGAGAGCGGGAGGGAAAGAGGGAGGGAGGGAGGGAAAGACGGAGGGAGGGGAAGAGAGTGAGGGAAAGAGAGAGAGAGAGGGGGGGGGAACTGCCAAAAATGTTGTGTATCACATTGTTTAAGATAAATGTAACCTTTTATTGCATGCAAATAAACCCTTTTTTTCGTCTTATTTTAATTCTTAATTAAACGTCAAATTACGCTTCTTAAATAAACAGAAAACCTTATTTTAAACCCAGGCAATAATGTGATTACTGTAAAATGTAAATTAATTATAATTTCTTTCAAATATTAAATTTAAGAAATAATTCAAATGAATTATGAAAATGATACATATAAACTAAAATGAATTACAAAGTTTAAAAAGTTAAACAAAGTTAAAGTTTTAGGGGGGGGGGGGGAGACTGTACAAACACACACACAACTACTAACTCAAACAATTACAAACACACACAGATACACACACAGATGCACACAACTACAAACACACACACATACACACACAACTACAAACACACAAACAACTACGAACACACACACACACACAAATACAAACGCACACAAATACAAACGTTTCAATAAATAGCTAGCAAAATTAATAAAAACAATGAATAAATAATACATATTATAACAAATCATAGCAACAATATATTTCTACAGTATAAACCTGGATATAAAATGAACAACAAGAACATTTCCCCATTACGCACGTGCTATTTATATTCCAACATTTTGGATTAGATAGGATTCAACAAGTCAATGTAATTACACAAGTCAATGTAGTTACACAAGTCAATGTAATTATGAACAATAAATACAAACAAAAATGCTCTTTTGTAATTGGTAATCCAAAAAAAGAAGAACGCGTGTATTATAAATCTACAGACAGCTGTTGCTAACAGTGAGATTTATGAGATAGGAAGTTGGTGAGAAGGGTTGTATTCAGGTTATATTTGCACCAATTTATCTTCACGCATGTTTTATGAAAATTTTTTCCGTCCCTGCATAACAAGTCTCAAGTAACATTTTGAATGATCATGATGAATGAATTAAATATAATTTATTTAAAGGAATTGCATTGAACTCCCACCCTCATCAATATATGCCATCTCTCTGTCTCTTTCTCTCTCTGACTCTGTGTGTCTCTCTCTGTCTCTCTAACTCTCTCTGTCTCTCTCTCTGTCTCTCTCCCTCTCTCTCTCTGTCTTTCTCTCTCTGTCTCTCTCTGTGTGTCTCTCTCGGTCTCTCTGTCTCTCACTGTCTCTCTCTGTCTCTCTCTCTGTCTCTCTCTGTCTCTCTCTGTCTCTCTCTCTGTCTCTCTCTCTGTCTCTCTCTCTCTCTGTCTCTCTCTGTCTCTCTCTCTCTCTCTCTCTCTCTCTCTCTCTCTCGCTCTTACTTTTTCTCCATCTCACTCATTTATTCTCTTTTCTTTCCCTCTTTCCCGACACGAAGTTTACTTGCTAGCGAACATTAAGAGACAATACAGTCAGTGTACATGGACAATACAGTCGATGTACATGGACAATACAGTCGGTGTACAAGACAATACAGTCGGTGTACAAGACAATACAGTAGGTGTACATGGACAATACAGTCGGTGTACATGGACAATACAGTCGGTGTACATGGACAATACAGTCGGTGTACATGGACAATACAGTCGGTGTACATAGACAATACAGTTGGTGTGCAGGACAATACAGTCGGTGTACATAGACAATACAGATGGTGTGCAAGACAATACAGTCGGTGTACATGGACAATATGGTTGGTGTGCAAGACAATACAGTCGGTGTACATGGACAATACAGTCGGTGTACATGGACAATACAGTCGGTGTACATGGACAATACAGTCGGTGTACATGGACAATACAGTCGGTGTACATGGACAATACAGTTGGTGTGCCAGACAATAAAGTCGGTGTACATGGACAATACAGTCGGTGTACATGGATAATACAGTCGGTGTACATGGACAATACAGTCGGTGTAAATGGAAAATACAGTTGGTGTACATGAACATTACAGTCGGTGTATAAGACAATACAGTCGGTGTACAAGACAGTACAGTCGGTGAATAAAACTAAATGTTTTTTTTTTTCATTTTCTGTTTAAAAAATTATCTTGTATACTCACCCTTGTGGAAAGTCAAATTGGGGTTTATGGTGATGAGCCAATGTAATAAAAGTGACTGCTCACAGCATCAAACACGGGACCATAGCTATCAGCCTAGTAATTCGAACTTTCACTTAAGTTTCGTATTAAACACTACACGTTCAGAGTTCTTATTGAGCATTAACTTTCCGTACACAATCTCAAAGTAACTAATCCCTCCATCTGCTACCGTATCCTGAAAATGTAAAACAGGAAAGAAAGTCTCCACTGAACGTGCCATTTAACAATTCTTTTTTTCAAAAACCTAAAAAAGATTTGTCTTACCACAGTTATAAAAAAAAAACCAAGGAAGTTGATAAATTATCACGTACATTGATAACATTTCTTCCGGTTGTTTTTGAGCATGGCTGGTTCGAAAAAAATACGCGAATGTGCTAAACAAAGTGTGGATGTCAAGTAGCTTACGTTCTAATAACAATCCACGAACATAAAGATGGTTAGATACATAAATAGATATATAGATAGATATATAGATAGATATATAGATAGATATATAGATAGATATATAGATAGATAGATAAATAGATAGATTGGTATAGAAAAGCCTAACCTATTTCCATGTTTTCTTTCTAATCATTTTATCTAAGAGCGCAGGATCATAAGGGTCTGTGTTTTAATCAAGTGAGAAAACAGTCACTGTGATAGTAAATATACAAATATCATGAATGAAACTGAAAGTAAACATCCGCACACACACGAACACTATAAGTGAAATATGTACAGCTTTCTTTATGTCTAGAATCGATTATGACTTGTGTTACACATCAATAGACTATTTATTTACACAGTATATATACACACATCAACATTCCCAATCTCTCTTACCCCCATTTCTAACTCACGTCTCATTGACGCTCACATAGCTGGCGGTGGGGTGGGCAGAAGACTTAACCAACCATACCATCCCACCCCACCCTACCCTACCCTATCCCACCCAGTCCCCTCCTTCCCCACCCCACCCCCTCCAGTCTGTTACGAACGTCAGAAAAAAAAGCAAAAGTTTGGCATTCCTGCAAACTAGACATTTGTTAATATTAGTCTTTCTATAAAATAGATTTGTTATTTCAAGTACCGCTCCTGTACATCCGCTCACAATACTACTCCTGTACATCTGCTCACGATACTACTCCTGTTCATCTGCTCACGACCTCTATCAATAGAGGTGTACACACACAATGTCAAAGTCATTGTGTGTGTTTAAGAGAGCGAGTTGAATTATTCTACTGCTAATGATCATTTTTCGTGAAGTAACGGTTTATATATGTGAGTGATGTCAACGCATGAGGTATATTAGACTCACACTTCATTATGTGTGTTACACATGACACCTGGCCACAGTTCATTCAACTACATTGAAGTGAACAAAACAAATGAGTTATCAATTGATACTTCCCACTAAAGTTAGTGGAGAGACGCCTTTGGTTATCTATCTATCTATCTATCTGTCTATCTATCTATCTGTCTATCTATCTATCTATCTATCTATCTATCTATCTATCTATCTATCTATCTATCTATCTAATTATTTTTGTTTATCTACAATGGTCAAATGGTAAACACGTTTCTCCTTGGTGCTTATCTGTAACTCGGCTATGGTGGTAAAGTTCAAAGGTCACTGCCAAAGCCATTTCTATATAGGTTACCGGCTCGAGTCGACAGGAAGAGATAACTCTGAAATTGCACGGTATAGTACTTAAAATGTATGTTCGTTTTAACCAGCTAGTTGTACTTTGCAACTTTTACCAAGGTTGTCATGATTTGTTCTTAACCAGCTATTTTGTTCCTTTTAACCAGCTAGTCACGCTTTGTTCTCTTAAACCAGCCATTCATACTTTGTTCCCCTAAACCAGCTAGTCATACTTTGTTGTCCATTGATAACTTTGATCAGCTAGTTGTAATATGTATGTTCCATCAAACCTGTCAATTATACTTTGTTCATTTTTTAATACCTTAATTTACTTTGCATGTTCTTTATTAATTCAGTATTTTTACTCTGTGTGTTCCAATTTAACAACCTAGTAGGCTTAAATACTCTCTCTCTCTCTGTCTCTCTTTCTCTCACTCTCTCAACCTCTTTTTGTAGCACTTCATTTTATCCTTTATTTATTTTTTAAGCCACTCGGTTCCGTGTTTCATTGTCAATTTTTTAACATTTTATTTTTTTTAACCTCATGGCTCTAATTTGGCGCAACTTTATAGCCAACTGGCTCTTAATTTGGCGCAACTTTATAACCAACTGGCTCTTACTTTGGCGCAACTTTATAGCCAACTGGCTCTTACTTTGGCGCAACTTTATAGCCAAGTGGCTGTTAATTTGGCGCAACTTTATAGCCAACTGGCTCTTAATTTGGCGCAACTTTATAACCAACTGGCTCTTACTTTGGCGCAACTAGCCAACTGGCTCTTACTTTGGCGCAACTTTATAGCCAACTGGCTCTTAATTTGGCGCAACTTTATAGCCAACTGGCTCTTAATTTGGCGCAACTTTATCGCCAACTGGCTCTTAATTTGGCGCAACTTTATAGCCAACTGGCTCTTAATTTGGCGCAAATGTATAGCCAACTGGCTCTTAATTTGGCGCAACTTCATAGCCAACTGGCTCTTAAATTGGCGCAACTTTATAGCCAACTGGCTCTTACTTTGGCGCAACTTTATAGCCAACTGGCTCTTAATTTGGCGCAACTTTATAGCCAACTGGCTCTGCTTTGTTTGTTCCATCACATTCACAGTTTTTTTTTTGGTACCTTTTTAATACAAATAGCTCAGTTTGATTCCATGAATGCCACTGCGCAGGTCACAATATATGCCACTGCGCAGGTCACAATATATGCACAATAAAGATAAAATAAAACACACACACACACACACAACCTACCATATTATAGATATACCGTGATGCTAGTAATAAACATGAACTCTGACTCTAAACTGATTTATGGTGAGTGGTATTCACACGAGTCAGTATATATAACAATGATATAATGAGACAGACGGTCATGCACACGAGTCAGTATATATAGCAATAATATAATTAGACAGACGGGTATTCACATGAGTCAGTTAATATAACAATGACATTATGAGACAGTCTGATAGAACTTATCAAAACCTGGTGTAACTAACACCCTAAACCTTGCGGCTCATGTTACAGTACTTCATCAATTTTATTTTGTGTACACATTTTACTAATTCCAAGGATGAGTGCATCCATCTCATCAATTTAATGATGTTGCGAATGACACACTGAATATATTGCTGTTCTGTTGAACTGAGTTCGGGGGGGGGGGGAAGTTGATTACGTTCCGACTGTTTTAATCTAGGTTTTTGTGTTCTTCTTGATCAACAATTCATTCGAAATGAAATTGGGAAAATGTTTAGAAGGGTAAGGTTTGGGGGTGGGGTGGGGGGGGGAGAGAAGGGGAAGGTGGGAGTTACCTTTTAAACTATTCAATCAAACTTAATTGTTTTGTTTTTTTTAATTTTTAGCCTCGCAGTTGCTACCAACTTTGATATCATTGGTATATTGATGTGATACTTTCTGATACTAGATATTGATTATATCTATCTATGAACGTTCTATTTATATGAATGGTGTATTATAAATTTATCAAATTTTCTGATGTCGTGATAATGATAAATCAGTTTTTTGTATAGTTCGAAAAGTATGAACTAATTTCGGCTGATTTTAAAATGGTATATAAGACAACTTGCTAGAATATCATATACATGAGATATACATATGCGTGAGAAATACATTGCTAAGCTATCACCTATCTGAGAAATAGATCATTAAACTATCACATGCTTAGAAATTACTTTGCTAAACTATCACTTAGGCCCTACATGAGAATAAATAGCTACACACGACTTATAAATGACAAAAAAGCATGCTGTTTTGGATTCTAACAAGAATAAAACATACTAATAGTGTTTTTTTTTTGTTTACTGCAATAGTCTTTACTGCAATAGTCTTTACTGCAATAGTCTTTACTGCAATAGCCTTTACTGCAAAAAAGTATGCTTGTAAGACTGTAAGACACAGTATTAGAATATTCAGAATTAGGTTATATGTCCAGCTACATACAATTCACCATTAGTTTTGTTCACCTTGTATTAACTACCTCCGTTATCTTTTCATAATTCAACTCTTGTGACATTTTGTTTTGTCTAATTTGTGTTTTGCTGTAACTAGACTGCTGGTAATCTCACTGTCTGCCTACGCCACAATGAATTCAGCTGATAATTCCCCCGACCACCCACGCTCTTATCTCCCAGTGGATGCAGATTTGATATATTGTCTACCGCTTGTCGCTGTTTATCAATGATTCTCAGAATAAAAAAAGTTTTCTCGACCAGTTGTTTGGTCGCAAACTTATTGCAAGTGGGTCGACAAACAAAAACAAACAATTAAGCCTGTTCCATTCTGTACACAGGACGTGTTAGCGCATTTTCGTGTTATGTATCAGTACGTTTGTTAGCTTTCAGTAAATATTTGTAAATTTTGGAAATGTTTATAAATTCAATTGTGTAATGCATATATCTGTAAAAAAAAAATTATAAAGACGTTTCTTTATATTTGATAAAAAATTATTGTCTCTTAAATCTAACTACAAGTGGTTTGTGGTTACTGAAATAGGACTCATAATTGAAAACATTCGAAATTATAGTCATTTAATCGTCCGAAAACTCCGTCAATTGTTGTTTGATAAATTGTTGTTGCCAATCTTGTTTCACTTCCGTTCAATAACCCATTTATTTGGTGCGCCACCAAAGCGTATAAGGTGTAGAATGGGGCCATGAAAATGACAATTATTAATATAGCTTATATGGTAAAAAAACTGGAATACTGTTGTATTAATATTTTACTTTCGATTTAACGCAGAGCCCAAATCGCTTTTATTTATATTATTATGTTGGGGTGGAGGTGGTACGTCGACAACTTATTAGACGAGTCAGTGTGTGTCGCAAATAGCAAAAACATAAAGAAAATCATGCACCTAAACGCGATAAGATACAGCACTAAACTATCACATACATGAGAACTAAATCGTTTAACTATCACTTACATAAGAAATGCATCATTAAACTATCACTTTATGCATCATTAAACTATCACTTTATCGTTACATTACAAGAACACCGTAATCAATAAACTCAGTGAAACCCACCAAACCTTGCTTAGAATATATATACCGTGGTGGTCTCAATTAAAAGACTGTAGGGTAGGGGGCAAAAAAATTTGAAGAGAAATACCGCCATAAAATCATTAAGAAAAAATCAATATAATTATTATTTTTTAGAAATATAATATCCTAACTACATCTCCCTCCACTTAACTATCAATCGAATCGCACTTACAGTTGGCAAACCATGGCCTATACAAATATTGCTGTCTCAGTTTCGTTCACTTTAAAATAGATGAAGTATGGCATTACATATTTATGTTTTAGTGAAAGCAATCATTTGGCTGCCAACGAGTTAATAATAAAACACTGCTTCCATCCCTGTGTTTCTATCAACTAGATCTAAGCAGCATGGGAAGTCGAATGTCTTGCAGTAATTATTTATCCCTAGTCAAAGATGTGCTACATCATTTTAAGAAGTAGTGTTTTAAGGTCTTTTCCAGAAGTTTCTCAATCAAACGTCAAACAAGTAACTTCATGCAGTTTCTTAACAAGTAACTTCCTGCTGTTTCTAATTCAAACGTCAAACTACAGTTACCAGTAACTTCCTTCATATTCAACACGTCAAACTACAATTACAAGTAACTTCCTGCAGTTTCTTATTCCAAAGTTAAACTGCAGAGGACATAGTGTTGTGTACAAGGATCTTATCGGGCCGTTAATTCAACGTCGTCACTACGTCACTACGTCAAGTGTGTCAGCACTCTGACACAAGGACAACACACACTTAAATACACTGTAGCAAAACACTTCAAATGTCAAAAATCAGGGAAACAAGCCAAGTATTCCTTCCATAATAATGATCAACTACTTTAATATCAAAATACTAAAATACTAGTTTAACAATAACAACGTCGGCCGTCATCTCTTGCATCATGCACTCCTCTCGTTCATCACCGATGCATGCGTTCAACAACAGCACCCTGTGGGTATTCCCATTCTTACTCTGTTACATTTATCTCACACTTCAACTAGTGACCGACTAATGCACAACAATAGAACTAAAAAAAAAAACAGCCATGAGCTGACAACTAATAAGCTCCACACACGGATACATTACGATTTTCTTCTACAGCTAAAAAAAAAAGATCTCACATATGGGAGCAACTGATGTACGGGTCGTGCGAGTCCGGACCCTACCAAAATTCAAGCCACTGGTATTCGAACCTATCAAAATTTTGGGGCAGACATACCAATTTTCATCTTACCTAATACTTTGGACCCTACCAACTTCAACATACTGGTGGCGCCCCTGATCTCACAGATTATGCTACTTTCTCTTGCACTATTTAATGCTGCTATTTTATCTTACACAAGGTAATGCTGCTATTTTATCTTACACAAGGTAATGCTGATACTTTGTCTTACACATTTTAATGCCGGTTACTTTATCTTACACAATATAAAGCTGCTACGTTCTATTAAACAATATAATTCTGCTACTGTCTCTTACACTATCTCTCTCGGTATATAATATCTTGTCTGTAAAGAGCTCTCCGAAGAGCTTGGTTACTCTCCAGCGCGTGCAGAAATGCGAACAGCGGTTATCATCCTATAACCTAGACACAAGTTAACCTCATTACGGCCATTGTTACCTTATTAGGGACGTGTGGAACAGGTGATATCAGAGATCTAACATTTGATTCGACATCTATAGGAGTTGGCAGTGAAGACAGTATAAAACTAAACCTACTCACCTAATCACGATAGCTACCACGTCAAAGGAGACAGCTTTCTTCATTCAAGGTTTGAGTAAACTTCCAGTTCAACTTCCCCAAGATGCTGTTCATCCACATATCCGGGACACGTCCGTCTAGGTCTAAATTCAAAGGGTTAACTTTCCTGACACCCGCCCATTCTCCGCCTCTTCTCACACACGCTAAGATCGCAACCAAATCACACGGTTCGCTGATCAATCGTCGTGTTTGGTCTATTGATTACTCAGCTACCATGAGAGGAAGGGGCGGGGGGTGGGGTAGAAAGATGATAATAGACTAACAAGTGATGTCAACTTAGAATATTGGTACGGACAAAAAATAAACTATTGGGGGAGGGGGGGGTCAGAGGGCCATTTCCTTTCGTCCAGGTGATTAAGTAAATTGTGGTGGAAGGGGGGGGGAGAAGAAGCCCGGACCCGAGTAATTCTGTATAGATGTCCGGAAGACTGAAGCATTTGACGTAGATATGTGAGGGGATGGGTGGGGGGCAATAAATTCCATCCAATCATACGCCTTTTGACAGAGAGATGGGATGTTTCTCACTCTTATATACCCGGATGTGGGGGGGGCGGAGTATAGTGCTGGCTACATAACTTTGTTATCGGTGATGCTCTGTTCTTAAAATGGTGGTGACATTATTAGCCTAGAGCTGGCGTGGCCTAATGTGGCTCTTACAGCCGTTGTAACAATCTTAGTCTAGAGCTGGTGTGGCCTAATATGGTTCTGACAGCCGTTGTAACAATCTTAGTCTAGAGCTGGTTTGGCATAATGCGGCTCTTACAGCCGTTGTAACAATCTTAGTCTAGAGCTGGTGTAGCCTAATGTGGCTCTTACAGCCGTTGTAACAATCTTAGCCTAGAGCTGGTGTAGCCTAATGTGGCTCTTACAGCCGTTGTAACAATCTTAGCCTAGGGCTGGTTTGGCCTAATATGGCTCTTACAGACGTTGTAACAATCTTAGCCTAGAGCTGGTTTGGCCTAATATGGCTCTTACAGACGTTGTAACAATCTTAGCCTAGAGCTGGTTTGGCCTAATATGGCTCTTACAGACGTTGTAACAATCTTAGCCTATAGCTGGTGTGGCCTAATATGGCTCTTACAGACGTTGTAACAATCTTAGCCTAGAGCTGGTTTGGCCTAATATGGCTCTTACAGACGCATGCGGCAATCGGTTAGATTCTAGTGCGGCCCCCTAGTGAAACGGTTTATTTTTTTTTTTTTATTATTCGTTTCTTCTCTAAATCTTTTTTTTTAGTTTGAATATTGGCGGCTCGCTGGACTAGTTTTCTTCTGTAAAAAAAAATGTGGAATGTGGCCATCACGCGTGGCCTTCCCTGGCCTAGATTTTGGCGATGAAACAGATGGCGTATACAATAATTGAGTTGTACTTAAGTAAAAAAAAAATCACATAGGTGACTGAATGATTGATGTGAAATTAATGTAAGTGAATGAAATTAATTCGGAGAAAAAAAAATATATTTATTAAGTTGTTAATTTTTTTTATGAATGAACTTTTTTATATAACTATGTGCAGTTAAGTATTTTAATAATTTTGTTCAAAATTAACTATCAGTGGTGTACTTCATCATGGGCGCAACCGATGTACGGGTCGTGTGGGTCCGGGCCCTACCAAAAATCACGCCACTGGTTTTCGACCCTACCAAAATTTTGGGGGGGGGGGCAGACATACCAATTTTCATCTTCCCTAATATTGTGTACCCTACAAACATCAACATACTGGTTGCGTCCCTGTCCACCATCCACCTTTGATGTTACGTAGAGATATCTGAAGAACCATGTTATTTCAGATTAAAAATTATTGGATAGGTTTGCTTCGATTTTTTAAAAAAATATTAAGAAAATTAGCGTATCTAAATAAAATAAAAAGATATTCAATCTCTGTAAGGAAAGATGAGATGTTTACTTGTTATTCTATAGAAATATAAAACAATTAATGCTAGCTTTTGTAGCACTCGCAGCCTAAGTGTAGCCGAATGTATAATGTTTATGGAGGCACCACGGTAAACATGGCTAGGAAGCTCGACTAGTTGGGATTTCAGCCCACAACCTTAGGCGTTGCTCATAAAGCTCTCTCACACACACACACACACACATATATATATATACAGAAAAACAGAGAGAGAGAGAGAGAGAGAGAGAGAGAGAGAGATAGAGAGAAAAGATAATAGATCATTATGTTAAAAATAGTATAAAAAACTTATTATTCTAAATAGAGGCTTTTATTATCATACATTTCAGTTAACAAATGCTTAATAACAAACAGTAAGACATGCATAAATAAAAGCTCAGGGAGTTAGAAAATAGTAAAACAGAATAGAAAATTGATGCTCATAATCCAGCACAGTACCCTCGCCTTAGTTGTTGTTATTTTTTTTATCTCCATAGATCTCTTATTCATTTCTATTGTTAAATGTTATGGAGTTAACGCCGTCACTGTCTCATTTGTCTCATTGCTGCGACTAGCGATTTCTCGGAGTCTCCCGCAACGTAAGACATGGTACAACTGAAGCCTAAAACGTTTCGCCGTCAGGAAGTACATGAAAAAGTTCAAGGCGTGAGTCGAGTCATAAAGAACATACTGAACTTGGTTGAAAAGAGGCTCCTCACCCCCGGGGTACACAAGGAAGTAGACACACGAAGGGAGGGTGAGCACAAGGAACAGCACGGCCGTGAGGGCCAGCATCCAGGTGAGCGCTCTCTCTGCTCGCTCTTTGACGCGAAGAATCTGAGCATTGAAAGTGTTGATGTTGGAGTTTGTGGATGAATCCGATCGTGACCCATGGAGCGTGCGTCTTCGTTTGACGGCGTTGACCCTCAGCTTCACGATGATGACGGTTGTGAATGTGCTTATGATAATGAACGGTGCGAAGACCATTACAATGTTGTTTATCCAGTGCCAATAGTTGATCCAGAATGTTAAATATTCATCATGTACTAAGCACATTGGCCCTTCGAACAGTCCATCAGCATTATCATAGTAGTATCTCATAGTGACAAACACAGACATGCGAGGCAAAAACAGAATCAACGCCGTGACCCCGAATATGACGTAACACAGTCTCAAAGTCACGTGGTATTCCTTCTCCAGTGGGTAACACACGGCTATGAATCTCTCCACGCAGATTAAGACCAGTGTCCAGTTGGCTAGGCTGGACAAGAATTGGGCCGTGAAGTCCATTTTACACACTGCTTCGGACTTAACGTTGTAAAGCAAGAGGTTGAGGTCGACTAACTTGGTCACCAGGGCGCAACTGTCACAGACGGCCAAGGTGGCGGTCAAGAAAGTGGCAGGGGTCATCTTCTGCATGGTCACAATGACTACCAAGGCCAAAACGTTGGCTGGAATGCCAATGGAGCTGAGAACCCACATGTAATAACGTTGAATCTCGTCTGCTACTGTATTCTCTTCGTCGCTGAAATGTAATAAAATAAATTTATTATTGGTATATATATATATTCTAAAAAAAATTTTGAAATGTTGGACGCATGATAAAGTATACTCAGTCCTTAAGTTTCTTGGTTGATAAAAATAAATGTAACCAACATACAAGCTAAACATAAGCAATATGGCTTAATTGCGTTGGTTGACCAACATACCATTTATGTAATTTTCTTAAGTGATTCTAAAAAAGTGATGATAGATGCACTAACAAGTGAATCAAGTAAATAAAATAAGCAACTAAGTCTCACATTATGAACAAAAAGTAATAAAGTCTCATATTATGAACAAAAAGTAATAAAGTCTCACATTATGAACAAAAAGTAATAAAGTCTCACATTATGAACAAAACGTTACACCATTAACATTCAAGACTTACTCGGTCATTTTGGTTTTACTGGGCAGCTGCGTGTCTTTCAATGTTTGATGTTACGGACATTAATACAAAGTCAGTTTCTGTAAATATCATATAACAATGTAGAATTTAAAAACGTGGTTAATGATGAATTTTCCTATCATTCAATTGTTTTATAAATGAGAATATATGTACGCTTTTCATTTAACACTATTAAAAATTTAACATTTTACATATGAGATGTGTACACTTCCTAACCTAACCTTATTAAAGTAAAAATCATCCTCAGCCCTACTGATTTATGGTAAACCGCTTGACTGTTGGCCTGAGGGGCCCAGATTCGATCTCCGGTGAGGACCAATGGATATTTCAGGGCACCATGAAAACCGATTTCATCTCATCCTTGTAGGGACTTCACACACAAACAAACACACACCCCCACACACTCACACCCACACACTTACACCCTTCCACACACTAACACCCACACATTCACACCCACACACTTACACTCACCCACACACACTCACACACACATCCACACACACACCACACACACACTCACCCACACTCACTCACACCTACACACACTCACACCTACACACACTCCCACCCACACCCACACACTCACACCCAAACACCCACACACTCACACGCACACTCACTCACACACACAGACACACTCTCACTTAAACATACACCCACACACACCCACACTCACACCCACACACTTACACACACCCACTACACAGCCACACACACTCACACTCACACACACTCACCTACACACTCACACCTACACACACTCACACCCACACCCACACACTCACACACAAACACACACATACACATCCACCCACCCACACACACTAACACCCATACACTCACACTCACATCCAAACACACACATACACCCACAGACGGGTTCGACTTCCGGTGAGTTCTATTACATATGTCTCCCGTCCTGCGTCTATTGCACTATCCGCTGTGGCACCATAAAATAATCCCATTTGTGGTCTACATTTAATTTTATAGATAAACATCTCATCCTTAGAGGGACTTCACACATACTCACACACAAACATATGATTCTGGACTTACGCACACGCAAACTAGTCTCTGTCATTTTACCAGGACTCGGCAGCGAATTTTATGTTGCAGTAGTCTCATATATATGTACGTTAAAAAAGATATCTCGCTACTCAACATAATTTCTCTGAAATGAATTATATGGGAGTTCTACACATTCAGATAAGCCGTCACCTAGCAGAGTCACCTAGCGACGTAAAACTAGCAACGTCATTAAGCAGCGTCACCTAGCAGTGTCACCTAGCATCGTCATTAAGTAAGAGTCAGCTAGTAGCGTCACCTAGCAAAGTCACCTAGCAGCGTCACCTAGCAGTGTCACCTAGCATCGTCATTAAGTAGCGTCAGCTAGTAGCGTCACCTAGCACAGTCACCTAGCAGCGTCTACTAGCAGCGTAATCTAGCAGTGTCACCTAGCAGCGTCAATAGCAGCGTCACCTAGCATCGTCATTAAGCATCGTCATTAACCAGCGTTACCTAGCAGCGTCACCTAGCGGCGTCCCCTAGCAGCGTCATCTAGCAGCGTAACCAGCAGCGTCACCCAGTAGCGTCATCTAGCAGCGTCACCCAGCAGCGTCATCTAGCAGCGTAAACTATCAGCGTCACCTAGCAGCGTCATCTAGCAGCATCACCCAGCAGCGTCTTCTAGCAGCGTAAACTATCAGTGTCCTCTAGCAGCGTAACTTATCAGCGTCCCCTAGCAGCGTCATCTAGCAGCGTAAACTATCAGCGTCACCTGGCAGCGTAACCTATCAGCGTCATCTAGCAGCGTCATCTAGCAGAGTCACATTGCAGCATCACATAGCAGTGTAAACTAGCAGCGTCACCTAGCAGCGTCATTTAGCAGCGTCACCTAGCAGCGTGAACTATCAGCGCCATCTATCAGCGTCACATAGCAGCGTCATCCAGCAGCGTCATTTAGCAGCGTCATCTAGCAGCGTCACATAGCAGCGTCATCCAGCAGCGTCATTTAGCAGCGTCATCTTGCAGCGTCAGGAACGCTGAAGAAGTAGGGAACCTGAACAGATATTAACTGTCTTAGTCTTGAAATGTTTGGCAGCTGAAGATGTAAATTGTGCCTGTTACCAATCTGTGTGAAACTGCCAACATATACATTGTATATCATTCTGACATTTTTTTGAATGTTGATGATTTACATAGAAATGGCACTTTCAATTTGAGTAAATGGGGAATTTGTTATTCAGACCCTTTTTTGTAAATACAACTTATGCTAAATCTAAAAACAGACGATTTTATTTTTACCGCCTTCGATTGAGAATTTGGCGGTTTATTGCAGGAAGTGCCTGACGGTCAGATATTTGCCGTCTGCTGATCGGAACATCAGCTAACAAGCTAGAAATCAAATTTATTATTGCTGATTGAACTATAAAATGCACAGGGTTGCCCAAAAGTAGATTTACGGTTATCACGTAGACTATTTATATTGTTAATAACAATTATAATGTTCACTTTACATAATAAAATTAATGGTAATCAGCAAGGAAAGACCTGTTTATGTAATTTACATTTATACTCTGAGGAATGTTTTATATTGATAATAATAAGTAAATAACTTCAACCATATAAAAGGTAGTTTAATAATAACTGTAATTCTGTAAACCAACTTTTGGGGCCATCCTGTATGTGATTTAAATGTGCAATACGAAAACAATTCAAATTGTTTATTTATGTTTATAGTATTGTTCATATTTCTGAAAGTTTACGGGGAAAAACACACATTTTTTTTTTAATATTTAATGGAAAAAAATGAAATGTTCATAAAATTCTATTGCCCCCACCCACCACAACCCTCAAATGTCATATCATCTTTGTGTATATCATCTTTGTGTATATCATCTTTGTGTATATCATCTTTGTGTATATCATCTTTGTGTATATCATCTTTGTGTATATCATCTTTGTGTATATCATCAGTGTGTATATCATCAGTGTGTATATCATCTTTGTGTATATCATCAGTGTGTATATCATCAGTGTGTATATCATCTTTGTGTATATCATCAGTGTGTATATCATCAGTGTGTATATCATCATTGTGTATATCATCATTGTGTATATCATCATTGTGTATATCATCTTTGTGTATATCATTTTTTTGTATATCATCATTGTGTATATCATCATTGTGTATATCATCTTTGTGTATATCATCTTTGTGTATATTATCTTTGTGTATATAATCTTTGTGTATATCATCTTTATGTATATCATCAGTGTGTATATCATCTTTGTGTATATCATCAGTGTGTATATCATTCATCAAAATTGAAAATTGAACATTCTAAACATTGCAAAGTACATTTCAACACGCTTGCGGAGCCGAGCCGGAGCCGGAGCCGAGGAGCCGTGGAGCCGCTAATTTTTGCTGGAGCAGGAGCCAGAGTCGAAAAAGTCTGCCTGCTCCGGCTCCCAACTTTTTTTTAAAGCAGAATTTTTTTTTAGCTTTAAAATTCCAAATTTGTTTGCTAGTTTGTCTCCTAAAATTTGAAATGTTTTACGAACGCCACAACAGTAACAGCATTTAAATGATAGCGTGGCTATACTGCTTAAATAAACATTTTTTTTTAACTTTTGTAATTTGACCCATAGATTTGATAGATATCTATGGATGGACCCGAACACAAATAATTGGGATTGTCGTGCATGCGCACATCTATAGACGGAACCCGAAAAAAAAATAATACGTAGTCAGTTTAGTCGGAACCCTAGCCACTAATGATTAAATCATAAAATTCAAACAATTAACATAAAATAAATAAAAAAAACAATGATAAAGTTTACATATAGCTAAGCTGTGTGAATATTTGCCACGGGTCCGAACAACAATCGGAATTTATTGGTACCCGGGTCCGAATAGTCACTTCGAATTTATAAATAATAAATATAAATACTGAAGTCTTTAAAATATTTTTAAAGATTTATCAATTTACTATTTGCTAATTGGATCATTAAAATAACTTTTTATTACTTTTGAAAATGGCGACCAGTGAAACCTCAGTCGAAAATAATGATATGTTTCTGGACGAACTGAAATGGTTTGTTTTTAGTAAAACCAACAACGCGTATATTTTTCAAGTTCCTGACGATGGGGGTGAACGTGGCAAAATTTACATAACGTTTTCCCAGCGGCATGTTGGCGTGGCACAATTGCTAAATTTTTTTCTCATGTGATATTCCCTTAATAGGGAGCCGGAGCCGAGCCGGGAGCCAAGCCGTGAGCCGTCAAATGTTTGGGAGCCGGAGCTGAGCCGGGAAAAATGGCGGCTCCGCAAGCCTGCATTTCAAGACACGTATTAACATATAATACTACAAAATAAATTTAGTATATAAAATACTAATGTAAACATTAATTAAACTTTGTAGATGGATTTTACCTGGATGAATAATTCATAGCGTATAGAAGACTACCAGGAATTAGCAGAGCAGAGACCAGAACAGGCCTTAGGCCGATTTCAGCGATTGCTCCAAATTGGGCCCCGTTCCTGGCAGGGGCCCCGCGCATGGCCGGGCCCTCGTAATTTACTTTTAGCATTTAAAGTAATAGTTGTTATTGTAAAAAAAAGTAGAAGACGGGCCTCGCAAGCACCCGTTAAATTGGGCCCCGCAATTAGTAAGTCCGGCCCTGGCAGATTCTATTGAATATTATTAATAGATATCCGCGTTCAGAAGATTTATATGTAACAAAATTGGCAGCGAGATAATATGGCCAATAAAGAAAAGCGGAACTTTAACGAAAACACATTAATATATATATATATATATATATATATATATATATATATATATATATATGTATACACACATATATAAATTAATGACCACACAGTAAAATCAAAGTTAGACATCACATCGTGATAGTTTAGACTAAGTATTCTAAACATATGTTAAAATAAAGACAATGTTAGATTTAAATTTAAATGAAAAAAAAATGTACAAACTTTGTTGCTCCTTTCTTGACAAGTAGATTCTTCACCGTGCTCTCCTTTTCATAAGTCAATTTTTGTTTTTTTCTTTATGTTCTCTTTATGGCAAACCATCTGTCCGTGCTGTTTGCTCTCCTTGTAACAAACAAAGCTGCCCATGCAATGCGCTCTCCTTTTAACAAATCTGATTTTGCTAAATGTGTTCATATACACTTGATTTTTTTTTTTTAAATTCGAAAATAAAAAGAGGAATAAAAGATAACCCCACGTTTATTAATTGAAGGTCTAAATATTGAGGACGGAAATATGAACAAACGGCACCGGCTTGAATTTTAAATGGACACAAATTTATCTGGGTGGGGCACACTGGGTATTCATATAAAACAATGTGAACAGGGCACGGGCTAGTGGAACTAATCATGCTAGGGCTGGAGGGGTGGGGTGGGGGGTGGGGGTGGGGAAATCATGGAATCGATTAGTAACGCAAATTAAACTGCAGATGTAGGTCTCATGTTGCAAATGGCTCACCAGTGTTTGTTTTTTTGTTTTTCAGCATTTTCGATAACATTTGTTGAAAATGTTTTGGGGACTTTATTGTACAGAAACATTTTCCTGTCATGACGTACCATAACATAACATTTTAACATAACATTTTGACATAACATTTTAACATAACATTTTAACATAACATTTTGACATAACATTTTGACATAACATTTTGACATAACATTTTGACATAACATAACATTTTAACATAACATTTTAACATAACATTTTGACATAACATAACATTTTAACATAACATTTTGACATAACATTTTAACATAACATTTTAACATAACATTTTGACATAACATTTAGACATAACATTTTAACATAACATTACACTTTAACATAACATTTTAACATAACATTTTAACATAACATTTTAACATAACATTTTGACATAACATTTTAACATAACATTTTGACATAACATTTTAACATAACATTTTGACATAAACTAACATGACGACGGAACAATCGACATGATTTCAAGTGTGAAAACTAAGAAACAATTTTAGACCGATAGGGAATCTCAACTTTTTTTAGTCATGTTTTGTTTTCTGAAGAAAATTAACCCTTAAATGTTGTGTTTACCTGGCACGACCTTGCAATGCCCTTCACCCTTTTACAACATTTTCACAAGGCTCGTCTACCTATTCGTTACCATGTCATAAAATGGCCCCAATAAATAACAATATATAAAAAAAATTAATCGCTGGAAGAGTAAATTTATTGCTAAGAAGATAGCTGGCCAAAGAAAAATTAAGCCAGGTGTAAACATCTTTGCATTTAATCATCTTTCATGATAATATTCAAACCATCTATTAAAAAAAAACACCGAAATAATATGTTGATTTCCGCGGACATCAATATATTGTTGTTACATTTCTGAGGTGCATAACATTTAAATAAATGGCTACTGAGACATTGTAAAGATTTAAAGAAAAGCATACCATTTTTCTAATATGACGGTAGATAATGTATATCTTACATGTATGCTTAAAAAAATGCTCAACAATAAAAAATAAATTCCAGGAAAAAAAATTATGACAAAAAAATCTCAAAAACTAGCACACACATATTGATTATAGATAATTAATAATTGCATTTCACTTTTCATGGTCATCAAATTATTTTTACTTCTGAATTTGATTTTTTGTTTCTATGTTTCAATTTTTAAAAATTAACACAATCTTTGTCTGTTTTTATAGCTCACTCAAAACTGGAAAAAGCTATTTCGTTACTTTGGCAATACATAAACTAAAAGCCAGAGTAACTGAAGAAAAACCTGTTATGAGTAAATCCATTAGTTACGTTCGCTGTTATAGGTGCATGAGCCCTTTAAATCAATTTACTAACAATGGAACCAGGGGGGGGGGGGTACTGAGAGGTCCGATCAGGCAGGGGCGTGGAGGAGAGGTCCAACCACGGAGGAGCGTGGGGGAAGGTCCGACCAGGCACGGTTCGGTTGGAGGTCCGACCAGGGAGGGGCGTGGGGTCGAGGTCCAACCAGGGAGGGGCGTGGGGTCGAGGTCCAACCAGGGAGGGGCGTGGGGTCGAGGTCCGACCAGGGAGGGGCGTGGGGTCGAGGTCCGACCAGGCAGGGGCGTGGGGGTAGGTCCAACCAGGGAGGGGCGTGGGGTGGAGGTCCGACCAGAGAGGGACGTGGGGGAGGTCCGACCAGGGAGGGGCGTGGGGGAGGTCCGACCAGGTAGGGGCGTGGGTGGATGTCCAACCAGGGAGGGGCGTGGGGTGCACGTCCGGCCAAGGAGTGGCGTGGGGGGATGTCCCACCATAGAGGGGCGTGGGGGGGAGGTCCCCGACCAGGCAGGGGCACTTCACATTAGTCGAAATTGTAAAGTAAATAAATAACATGAATTGAATCGGAATTTCTGTAGACCTAATGTATAGACCTAATATATAGACCAATTGTATAGACCTAATGTATAGACCTAATGTATAGACCTATTGTTTAGACCTGATGTATAGACCTATTGTATAGACCTATTGTATAGACCTAATGTATAGACCTAATGTATAGACCTAATGTATAGACCTATTGTTTAGACCTAATGTATAGACCTACTTTATAGATCTATGTATAGACCTAATGTATAGACCTATTGTATAGACGTAATGCATAGACCTATTGTATAGACCTAATGTATATACCAATGACCATAACTTACTGATTAAAAAAAATCTTTGAACCCTGTGTATTTGTTGAAATTTTTGATAACATCACTATTACTGATGCAGCCATATTTTCATCAATTTTTCATTCTAGTTGAATGGGAAAGAAAGGAGCGACCCCCCCCCCCCCTCACACCACCTCTCCCGTTTTACTGTTTTCCATTTATTATGAAATAAATTATTATTCATCTTTCAGTTTAGCTTAGCAGTTACCTGCTTACCTCCTTTTCAGGGAACGGCCTATATTTCACAATATCCTTGTGAACACACACCCTCCCCTACACACCCCACACCCTCCCTCCCTCATTAATTACAGATGTAGATCTCACTGGGGGCCGCCAAGTAGTGTTAAGAGAATCACTGATGAGACAATAACATAATTACCCATCTGGACATACACACAAAAAAACAAAATGTACAAAACAGAGTTGTGTTCACTTCAAGTGATAGTTTAAATTATTCACAATGTGCAGACACGACTGGGTGGGGGTGTGTGGGGGTGAGGGGGGGAGGGTGAGGCGCTCGCAGTAATCATTGTGATAGATTAGTCACGTGGCCGGTGATGTAAAGTTTGACTCTTCCATATACAAATGGTAGGATACTCTACTCCAGTGCAGGTGTTAACTTTGCCTTTTGACCCAATGCAGTACATGTATCATAACTCCGTATGCAGAGGCGGATTTAGCTCTTTGCAGTGGCAACGGCGCGTCTCATACAGCCCCGTAGCGTGAAAATTTTACAGCAGGGGCCAGGCCAATAGCAGGGGGGGGGGCAGACAAAATGTTACTAAGTAGAGCAAAAAAGCAGAGGGGGGCGGGTCCCCCAGGCCTCCCCGCACGCTACGGGCTTGGTCTGATATGCGGTTTAGTTTAGTAGCTAACACAAAAAAAAACAACCTCCACGTTCATGGGGGATAAGGTGGGGGGGGGGGGGGTTGAGCCAGTTACCACCTCCTTTACCCTCAAGGCCAATAGTTGCTCTAAGCGCCAACCTGTTTTGGTGCAACCTCCCACCGCGCTCCCCTACTACGAATGTAATTTGAACCAAACGCGCAATGTCATTCTAGATCTTTTATATTATTCTGTCGGCCATCTTGCCTGTTCTGTTATGGATTAATTACATGGGGCCAGGGGCGACATTTTGCTGGGGACAGTGGGCAGTCTACTGCCCATGATTATTTTTTAAAAGGAAAATAAATAAATCATGTTTTCAAAATTCTTCAAATCCTGATGAAGCGATTTATGCTTTACAACCTGCCCCTGTCTTTCTCTAGAGCAACTACCACGCCGTATATTGGACTAGGTGATATGAACGAAAATTCTCTGAAACCAGTAATAAGTAATTACATCTACATAGGATACAATAACTATTTAACTGGACAGCATATACAACAACTATTTAACTGGTCCGCGGATACAATAAGTCATTGACCGGACAGTGGATACAATAAGTCATTAACCGGACAGTGGATACAATAAGTCATTAACCGGACGGTGAATACAATAAGTCATTAACCGCACAGTGGATAAAATAAGTCATTAACCGCACAGTGGATAAAATACGTCATTAACCGGATAAACAACACACACGTAGGATTTCCATTAAAAAGTCGCAGTGTTTCGCCGGGCACTATGGGCTGAAGCTTATTTTATTTTCTAAAGTTGAAACATCCAATCAAAACTTCTCCTTTGTACTATTGACCATTTCTACAATACAGCGTTATGGATTTCCAAGTGCGCTCGGTCCCCTACAGCCCTACAGCAATCACCCCAGGAAATGAAATTATATGACCCACGAGCGTTGGCTTTAGGGCCACGGGACACAATTCACTGGGGGTGGAGAAAGAGGTATACGTAAAGGAGCTTATCAAAATCCGCATCCGTCTGATTCGGATTTGGCAAATATAAATCCGTCGGATTCGAATTTGGGTCAACACTT
Organism: Bulinus truncatus; assembly: GCA_021962125.1. NCBI lineage: Eukaryota > Metazoa > Mollusca > Gastropoda > Planorbidae > Bulinus > Bulinus truncatus. The sequence goes on from JAGDYQ010000252.1 coordinate 471,984, forward strand.
GGCTAAAAGGGAGTATACCAAGGTGTCAGTACTACTGTACGGAGCTTGAAAGCGTCTGTATTTAGACCATCTATAATAGAGCGGGTGGCTACAGAGTGAAAGAATCCTAGGCAGACAAGATACTAAATACACAGTAGAAGTGGCACTTAATCCAGCACGCAACAATATATATATATATATATATATATATATATATATATATGTGTGTGTGTGCGTGTGTGTGTGTTTATATATATATATCTATATATATATATATATATATATATATATATATATATAATATACATAAATCTATATATAATTCCAAATCTTTCAAATCATTTCAAACGTCATTCCAAATCATTCCAAATCGTTCAAATTGTAATTCCATTTCATACCAAACCATTCCAAATCATTCAGAATGGCATTCCAAATCATTTCAAATGTCATTCCAAATCATTTCAAACGTCATTCCAACTCGTTTAAAATCATTCCAAACGTCATTCCAAGGTCATTCCAACTCATTCCAAATCATTCCAAATGTCATTTTAACTCATTCCAAAGGCGTTCTTCCAACTCATTCCAAATTATTCCAAATGTCATTCCAACTCACTCCAATTGGTCACACATAACCAGTTTTTCGTCATTCCAATCCACACATCCACTCCGTCATTCCAATCCGCATATTCATTCCGAGGTTTAGAAAGATCGGATGAAAACAGTGTTAGGCGTGAGGGGTGTATCTAAAATACGTTCTTGACCAAACACGACGTCTAATCTATGGACAGCTGAGTAAGGGTCCAAGAGTTTAGTTTTATCTGTTTTCTTTATTTCGGGTTTTCGAAAGTCTCTAGGTTTTTAAATTTTAGTTACGATTTCTACGGCCGTGTTTGATCTGAAAACGGTAATTTTTCATAATCGAATTCGACGGATTTTTTTTTAAAATCCGTCGGATTCGAATTTGCTCAAAAAACGTTGAAGTTCGAATGTCGTCGGATTCGAATTCGAACTTCGTCACATCCCTAGTAGTTACTGCCCTTGTAACGTTTGACGTGAACGAGATTTCTTTTTTACAGACTCGATTTGTCTGTCCACAGACATTGACAGGGAAACAAACTAAATTTACTATTTCGAGAATGTTAACATTGTTATATTTGTTATTGATATGAGTATCTGTTTCGTTGTTTATGTCCAGCATATTGAAAATAAAAATATGACTTCTGTTTTCTTTTCACTTTTTTTTCAATGTCACTAATACATTAATATTATCAGAGTTGCACTGCATGGAGCCCGGGTGCGAAACTGCAAAGATAGGCTATTGTCGTCCTTAACCACCTTCTCTATAAACAAAAGCATTGACCACTGAATTTGTAATTATTTTTTTCATTTTACTAAGTAGGCCTATTGAGCCGGAAGACAGGATCATGTATCTATCAATTTCAATAAGTTCTGAGAGTGTATAGAGTTGGCAGAGGCGTAACTATGGAAGGGGAGGGATATCCAAATTCAAAAGTTCTCCCGGGCCCCAGCTTGAGGGGGCACCCAATTTTTTTTTACATTTAATAGTAAGTACCTTATCTAAGTCATGATGTCGATTGTCAAATCGCAGGGGCCCCTAAAGAGGACGATGCCCCCGGCCCCCAAATCCCTAGTTTCGGCACTGAGAGTTGGCTGAGCTAGGTTGAGACAGAGAGGAAAGTGGATGTGGAAGTATGAAGAAGTCCACAATAGTCGAGGAATATTCTAAATTCTATCAGTCAGAGCATAATTTTAGTAGTAAAAGAAAGAAGTAGAATTATATAGACAGCATTAGAGAATACTGGAATATGTTATATCATGAACTTTTGATGTTGGAAGGATTTGATGTCGTGAACATAAACATTAAAATTAAAGAAAGAAAATACAAAGCCTGCATTTGACTCTTTATGTTTTTGTGATGTCTGTACATCGTCACTGTAATCAAACAACCGAAGTAAAACCCCTTCGCGCAACAACCACTAAATATATATATATATATATATATTCCCTAATTTGAAAAGTATTGAATGATGACGTTAATGAATTTAGAAGGCAAAATAGATTTAGAAAGGGTTACGGGAATATATGAATTTAGATTGAATAACTTAGAAGTTTTATTTGTTTTTTTTTAAATTCGAAATTTTGTTTTCAAGAGAAGATTTTGCCTCTCCTCAATGTCTGCCGCTCATGTGTTTTGAACCCACTTGTGCCATATTACGTCACGACCTTAAATGTTATAGCCAGAAAAAAAATCAGCAAGAAAATAAATAACATAGTCAATGGAAACTAATTGACATAAACTGTAACAGGACTTTTGATAGTATCGATCAATCTAATTGACATAAACTGTAACGGACTTTTGATAGTATCGATCAATCATGTCTATAAAAAGATTATTGACATTTAAATAAATTTCAGAGCCCACACATGTATATTTCATTAAAGCCTCCCCCTCCCCCAACATCTTCCGCCCCCCCCCCCCCCCCCAAAAAAAAAAAAAAAAAAGAAAACACACTAAGAAAGGTCCATTTGAAACCTGCCATTACCAAACACCACATTCCTTGATATCTCAAAGTATCGTATATTCACGGGGGAGAACTTCACAGAATGGAACGTCATTCCCTCAAGTATGATACAATGGCTGGACTTTTCTCTAGTGAGCTTTTTCTGCATGAAATTGTCATTTCTCAGCAGCGATTATCTGCAGTGTTTCCCCATAAAATTGTCACTTGACGTGAATGTTTGCCCAGAGAAGTGTTTCTGTGTAGTTTTCTTTATGTCGATTTGACCTTCAGAGCCATAAAGTACCAATAGGGAGATTTAAATTGATGTCTGTTGCGGGAATGTGACACTGATGACAAGCGGAAAGGGTCAAAGGCTAAACATTGCTGAACCAATCAAATGTCTCATGGGGTGCTCACTAAAAATGGTCATTGTTGATTGTGTCCTAGACAATTTGATAGTGTCCTAGACAATTTTAAGTTGTGGCTAATTAAAAAACTCATTACATGACTTTACAAAGGTGTGTAAACTAAATGAAGTATATATATATATATATATATATATATATATATATATATATATATATATATATATATATATATATATATATATATATATATATATATATATTACGACCGAAGCCCGAAGTTCGGCCAGTTCACAAATAGGCCGGCCATTTCGCACTTTGGCCGAGATGTGTGGCCAATGTTCGATGTACTGGAACCGGGCTGGGATATACCTGTGTCTGTGCAACTTGGTGTGAAAGAATTTATTTTTCAATAGTGTTAAGCAACTCTATTTATGACAGAAGATTATTTATAGAAATAAAAAAAAAATGAACAGTAATAATTGTGGTTTTTTTTTTAAAATAATGTCGACAGTAAAATAATATATTTTTATGTACATTAATAAAAACATGTATGTATATCATTTCACTCTAATAGTTATTGCCTTACTTGTATCAAAGAAATCTTCAAAACGAATACAAAATGTTTCATTTGATAACAGGACAATTTAGAACTTTTTAGATTTAAAGTTACTAATGGTACATTATACTGTACAACAGTGGTCCTTCAATGCAGACATGTCGACAGGTAACCTAAGAGATAAATTACCTATAGAATGTTTTGATTTTACAAAGATAATGCCACTTATAGCCAACCAGCTCAAGGTTAACCTCTCGTCCATGGACAGTCGCACTATCCTGAGAGAAATTACACCGCAGTAAATAAAGAGGAAGTAATTTAATGTTTCTTGGGCGTCCCAGTACCATTTGATTCATGGACCGGGACCATTAGATTAATGGACCGGGACCATTTGATTCATGGACATGGACCATTTGATTCATGGACCGGGACCATTTGGTACATGGACCGGGACCATTTGATTCATGGGCCGGGACCATTTGATTCATGGACAGGGACCATATGATTCATGGACCGGTACCATTAGATTCATGGACCGGGACCATTTGATTCATGGACCGGGACCATTTGATTCATGGACCGGGACCATTAGATTCATGGACCGGGACAATTTGATTCATGGACAGGGACCATTTGATTCATGGACCGGGACCATTTGATTCATGGACCGGTACCATTAAATTCATGGACCGGGACCATTTGATTCATGGACCGGGACCATTTGATTCATGGACCGGGATCATTTGATTCATGGACCGGGAGCATTTGATTCATGGACCGGGACCATTTGATTCATGGACAGGGATCATTTGCTTCATGGACCGGGACCATTTGATTCATGGACCGGGACCATTTGATTCATGGACCGGGACCATTTGATTCATGGACCGGGATCATTTGATTTATGGACCGGGACCATTTGATTCATGGACCGGGACCATTTGATTCATGGACCGGGATCATTTGATTCATGGACCGGGAGCATTTGATTCATGGACGGGGACCATTTGATTCATGGACCGGGACCCTTTCCGCTGCCCGGGATTGAGGTCAACTGAATTACATGACGAAATTTATAATTTAAAAATATATGTGCGTGTGGTGTAGAGTGGTGTAGTGAGTTTGTGTAGTGTAGTGTGGTGTGTGTGTGTAGTGAGTGTGCGTGGTGTGTGTAGTGTGTGTGTAGTGAATGTGTGTGTAGTGAGTGTGTAGTGAGTGTGTGTGTAGTAAGTGTGTGATGCAGTGTCGTGTTAACAAAAACAACAGCTAGAAGATAACAAAACAGCTCAACAACCCTTAAATTATCCAGATGTATGATAAATACATTATGTCTCCACGTGCAATCTGAGACGTAAATAGATAAGAATTAAATTATCTAAAGCACCATATTGTTCAGCAGTTTAAACTACAGCACGCCTTGCAGGTATCGAACATTTCATTGCATACACACTATGTAGCCTCAATAACAAATGTTGACCAGTAGAATTGAACACAGCAACATTCTACGTTATATCTTTCATTTCATTTCGTTAGACAGACCTGGGTCTCCTCTTTTCTTTTTTTTTGTAAATAGATAATTTAAACACAAAAATAACTTGGGAGAACGGCTGTGTGACTCCATAGGTGAGGAATGTATCATTACCCCGTGTAGAGTATGATTCCATGGGTGAGGCATGTATCATTACCACGTGTAGGGTGTGATACCATGGGTGGCGCATGTATCATTATCCCGTATAGAGTGTGACTCCATGGGTGGCGCATGTATCATTATCCCGTGTAGGGTGTGACTCCATGGGTGGCGCATGTATCATTATCCCGTGTAGGGTGTGACTCCATGGGTGGCGCATGTATCATTTATCCGTGTAGAGTGTGATTCCATGGGTGGCGCATGTATCATTTACCCGTGTAGAGTGTGATTCCATGGGTGGCGCATGTATCATTACCCTGTGTAGAGTGTGATACCATGGGTGGCGCATGTATCATTATCCCGTATAGAGTGTGATTCCATGGGTGGCGCATGTATCATTTACCCGTGTAGAGTGTGATTCCATGGGTGGCGCATGTATCATTACCCTGTGTAGAGTGTGATTCCATGGGTGGCGCATGTATCATTACCCTGTGTAGAGTGTGATACCATGGGTGGCGCATGTATCAGTATCCCGTATAGAGTGTGACTCCAAGGGTGGCGCATGTATCATTATCCCGTGTAGAGTGTGACTCCATAGGTGGCTCATGTATCATTATCCCGTGTAGAGTGTGATTCCATGGGTGTGGCGCATGTATCATTACCCCGTGTAGAGTGTGACTCCAAGGGTGGCGCATGTATCATTATCCCGTGTAGAGTGTGATTCCATGGGTGTGGCGCATGTATCATTACCCCGTGTAGAGTGTGACTCCATGGGTGGCGCATGTATCATTACTAAGTGGATAACTAACATATAACTATTCTGTTAATTAAAGGGGTAGATCTGAAGCGTGTCCTAGATGGACTCGAATCAATGTAGGCCTATTCAGTGATATGACGTAGGCTGTGGTAGAGAAATGGGTTGTCAAAATGAAGGGTCGGTGCTCCAGCCACGATGAGTAACGGGCCTACACTCGGCTACTATACTAAGTCCATCCAGAATAAAAACTGGAACAGGAATTAGCCGGGGAAAGTTGAGGCCACTGGTCAAAGTATCAGCCACACAATTTCCAAAAGCGTATCCGTGGCTACAGAGCCAGGCGAAATCTAATTTATTTAAAACAAAAAACGACAGTCTGTATGGCCTTTATAAAATAATATTTACCTTTTTTTTTTAAACAATAATATGTAACACGTGACATTGTTCTAATTTATTTCAATTTCGGAACAACTCATGAACCAGCAATAACTCCGCATCATATTTTATTCTTATATTATTTTTTTCTTAAAAAAAAAACTTAATTAGCTTTATTTTATTATTACTGTATTCTTTTTTTTTCTAATATGCGCTCGCCAGTTTGACGTGTGGTACATGGGTTCGGTACTCGGTGATAGCTAAGGGAATTTACCTAGGTAAAAGTTGGTTAGTCCTTTAAGTTAAACTAGATTTAAATGTAAACCTGATTTATAGTCGTGTATGCAAGGCCATATGCACAGGTTATTAGATAGAATACAGGTTGCGCAAGCCTCGTTTTGAAACAATGTTTACTTCGCCGCCATTAATGATATTTACACTCATCGGTCCATTCATTGAATAGAAATGATTGTTTTTTACAAATACAGCCCTACATCTAAGACTAACTATCGATGATTTCGTAATGTCTAAGTACATATCAGATTTATAAAGCAAATTGAAAGACTTTTCATTCATATTTCATGTATGGAAAAAAAACATCAAAGAGGTGTAAATAGGTCTGTGTGTTTTTATGATTGGAAAGCGTCATTGGAAATGAGAGCGAATAACAACAATGTCGCGAGAGTTTTTAACACAAAACCGAGGACTATTAATATAGCGATGCGCTATTTGTATAATAATATGTGGACATTTCGTAGCGGCACACAACAAAACCGTCGCGCTAGTGGTATAATTAGCGTTCCTTCTAGCTAGTGGTAAATTTGTTTACATTTAATTTTCTTTCTTTTTCTTTACTGCGGGATCGCGAAAATTATGTAGTTTTTGTTTTCGAGTAAGTGAATCGCGAACAAATTTGTGAATCCTCTTCTCTTTTTGAAATAAAAAATTCATTTGCTTATCTCCCCTTTGCTTTTGTTATCCATTAAACGTTGTTTCGTGGCATTGTCTCCCCTGTCTACGCCACACTATATCAATATGTGTGCAATGGGGGGGGGGGGTTGGTGGCGTTAATTGTTGCGAACATAAACACATTGCTGCACGCGCACGTGATGGTACGTGATACACTGCTCTACCTTGCTTCCAGCTTACTGTATTGTGACCAGTGCGTTGGCGTCTTTACAGGGGGGTGGGGCGTTTAGTGTAGTTAAAATAAACACATTGTTGCGTGTATTCCTGGCGGTAAGAAAACATTGCTCTCCCCTTGCTTTCAGCTAACGACCCTTTGCTGAATGGTTAGGTGTAGCTAAATTTTCATAAAAACTTTACCTCTAGACTCTAGGCTCTACTTTACTCTACTGACCGGTACGTTATTTCTTAAATGTATGATCCAAGACAAAATCCGAATCCAATACCACAAAACAAATAGTTTAAATCCAAAGATTTTTAAATGCAACTGTTCACTCTCAGAACATCTAAATGCAAAGCACGACGATGCACAGACCAAAGAATGTCCTTCGACACTGTAGTCCTAGAAGGAATGTCTTCTTGTTTTCATTCTGGCAAACAGGTCAATGACATCGTCAAAATCTATTTGTCTTGTAAGCTCGCGTTCAGTGGACAGAACTGCCATATCAGACAATCTCGACTGGCTCATGGTTGACCGGAGGTAATGTTTTATAAGTTTCATTTTGGAGAAAGTCTTCCACACGATGCTACAGAAACACATATTGTCAGAAAGAATATTAGAGTCAGCGTAAGATATGGCAATGATTCAAAAAAGTCCTACTTGATGATAAACCATAGGAGTTGCAGTACAATCCAGTGCTTGGCTTCCTTCAAGCTTATTTCGACTGCTTGTATGTGTTGCCTTAAACGTGGAATTTCTAGACAAAGGTCTTCTTCAGCTCATCATACACGGCTGTGAGCTTGGTAACAGACAACTGTATTTCTTCGTCGTTGGCACAATAAATATGGTCTGGCTGAACGGCAGAAAAAGAACCACTAAAATTGTTGTTTCAGTATTATGGTATTTGATTAGGATTAGGTATATAAAATGATATAATTATTATTATTTCCACATGGATATGGAAGGCCGCAATTTGACATCGAAAGAGCCGCAAACATTGGCGGCGGAACGAAATATTTTAAGGGGGGGGGGAAGCCAAAATTCAAGGGGGTCCTCCGCCCCCCTTAAAAATTTAAGGGGGTGGGCAAGACAAAATTTTACCCCCTTAATTCAATAATAGAATATAGCAATTCTGTAGCAAGTATTTAGTCGATATTATTAAAAAAATAATATATTAAAAAAAAAATAAAAATGAACATTGAGCACTTCTGTCGTCAACTGATTCATTACTGAAATGAATGTTAGGTATGTTACTATTTAATTTTTGGCTAAAGTGAGCAAATTCGGCAGTCTGACATGATTATTAATCATTGTGAACATTGCAGCTTTATGTGCTAACTACAAATATAACAGTTAGTAGACCTATCTCTTGTTTTTCAGGGCATGCGCACAGGCCCATAGCGTGCGGGGGTTGTCTGGTCCCCCCCCCCTGCTTATTTGTTGTACTTAGTAACATGTATTACCTGGCTCCCCCCTGCTATTGCCTGGCCCCTGCTGTTGAATGCCTGGCCCATCCTGTAGAATTTTCACGCTACGGGGCTGCATACGCATAATATCAGTTTCAAACATTACTGTATTATTTATTTCTGATAATTTATATTTTATAATAATTACATCTGCAGATAGAAAATAAAATTTATGACATTCTGAAATTTAGATCAGTTACAACTAAGCAAGATATTTAAATTTTAATATTCAATAATTTCGAACATATTTTTGAGAATTATGTTCATTATTGTTATAATTGTATTTAAATATAATGTTATAGCCCTCTCTATGACTCTATCCACTGATCAAATATTTTGTCACGGGTAAGTACCCATTTAAGGTAGCTATATTATAATTAATAAATATCGAGACTAAAAAAAGTCGTTTTTGAGTCATTGTAGAACGTAGATAGGTTTTTAGACGGCGGAGAGTCGAAAACGTTCTTTCAGCTGTAGCAGATGAAACTGAACATGTGAGATAAATACGCAGCAATGTGTAAATCTCTGAAAACATAGTTTTTCCAATTGAACTTTCAAGGTTGTGGAAATCTGTGTAACTTTTTTTTAAGTTTTAGTGCATGCCTCTCGTTCATGCTTTTAACAAAATCACAAAATATATTTATTTGTGTTGCAAGTCAAGCACAGCTAATTTCTGGATAACCAAGAAGCCATTTGTTTTCATCCAGTTCCATATTAATCTGTTGTTGTTCATTTGTTGCTGCCACAATTAATTTTTCAATACTTGTCATAACCTGCTGTCTTTCATTTTCAGTGAACCTTTCATGTATTGCTCCAATAGCAGCATCAATAGCCTGAAAATATTTCTGTCGAAAAAAATTCCTCAACAGTTGGAAATTCGACAATAAATAATTGTATTTACTTTAAAAATTACATTTGCTGTCATTCGGTAGATGGCGACACTTTTTGAAATATGGCATAACAACTCTCAATAATGTGATTACTGTAAAATGTAAATTAGTTATAATTTCTTTCAAATATTAAATTTAAGAAATAAATCAAATGAATTATGAAAATGATACATATAAACTAAAATGAATTACAAAGTTAAAAAAGTTAAACAAAGTTAAAATTTTAGGGGAGGGGGAGACTGGAAAATTCAAGGTGGGGCGCCGCCACCCCTTAAAAGATTTAGGGGGCGGCTGCCCCCCTGCTCCGACGCCAGTGGCCGCAAATCGATATCAAAAGAGCCGCATGCTGCTCGCGAGCCGTAGGTTGCCGACCCCTGATCAATCCTATTGTGAAATCCTTCACACTAATCTATGTGATGTCGACTTATCTGAAATGTATACTGACTCAACAGAGTCAGGTCTCATCTCGTAATCTATATAAATAATAGCGGTGTGGGTTCTGCGTTAAATCGAAAGTAAAGAATTAATTTAACAGTATTCCAGTTTAAAATCGTCAAACGTAAACAAAAGTAATAAAAATCATGAAAAAAATCGGATCTGTCCGGAACCAAAAATAACCTATTCTACTGATCAAACCTTAGGGAATATAACTCTATGCAAATGTTTTGCAGGGTACAGCTAATAAGTTCATAAACGTTGTTTACATGTTAGTCTTAAGAATTTCGTCGGTCCAGAGCAATTTAGGGCATCTTTAGGGTGCCCCAGCTCAAGAGAATAATTAAGTTAATTTCAATTTTAAAACTTTATTTCAGACTTTCTTGGGCCCCCTATAGGTCTGGAGGCCCTAAACACAGTGCATATATGGTACGAGAACATTGGTTGTATTTTTAGTCTACGGATGTAGATACGACTTAAGGAGAAATATCTTCTGTAGTAAAAGAGACTATACCTGAAGAACAACAGCCAATAGGAAAGTGCTGATTGTTATGAAAATAAACATATTGTTGCGTGCATTCCTGGCGGTAAGAAAACATCCAGATTGCGCTACTTCTAGCCAGATTGCGCTACTTCTAGCAAATTCGCTACTTTTTTAAAGACCATGCGCTACATCAATGTTTTTTTTTTCTAAAATTCTTTAAATTGTGGTTTATTTATAAAGTAAAAGAGGCTGAAAAAATGTCTTTCCTGCTGCTTTGTGATACATTTTTTGAGCAACACTGTGCAGAGATGTAAAAAGAAATATTTAAAAAAAAATCCAAAAGCATATTGATTATATATGCGCGTTTGTTTGAATTGATTTTCCTGTTCTGTTGGGTGTAAAGTTGTTATAAGATAAACCATGCCTCATTACATTTAGCTTTAATAAACACAGACATACCACAGACAGGGGCAGATAACAAAATGACCGCGTAATCAACATGAGTACCTTCCCCTGATTAAAACGAATATTAAAATTTAAATAAAACTATATACAGTATAGTTTTTTTTTGTTACATAGAAATAATGTTATGTATTTTAAAATAATATTTAATTTTTTTTTGCGATATTATCAACTTAATTTATTGTTAACCAGACATTTTTTTTTATTTTCTTTAATAGAATTTAAACTAATTTTGACCACTTTTTGGTTACAAAACCATCTATACTTATTTAAAGTGTCACTCTTTTTAAAACTATGATATTATCCGGATAAACATAGCGAGTCGGCCATCGCACAAGACTGGCAACTCAATTATACTCATTTCGTTAATTACAAAGGTAACCTCGCTCTAACAAAGCTGAAATGTATTGTAGCCCAAGGTACGCTAACTCAAGGCCAGTTTTCAATGTTGCCATACTGCGCTACTATTCTGGGTTATTTGGAAAATTAATATTAGAATTCGCATTTTAAACTGACAAAATTGTGTGTGCTACTTTGTGCAACCATTTGTCAAAACTTGATGGTGGTTGGCTGTGGCGGGAATCATGCGACACTGTGCAATGTTCTCTTGTGTTTCAAACACTGGCCACTTCTGCTGGTGTTCGTTTGATGTTAGACATAGAAATATGTTGATCACTGACCTATAGAGAGACAAAAATTATTGTACCGAGCTAGGCCTATACACACATCAGGGAAACACGTAAAGAACCAGTCTGTACAACTGAGCTATATAGGGACTACGTCAAGTACATTTAATGACTACACATTTAATGTTGGTTTAAAGCAGTGATTCCCCCCCCCCCCATCCAATTATTTTGTATTATCCTCATTGAACAACCACATAGCTCTACGCAACAAATGCACGTGCGACTTCATTGAAAGAAACAAAACTGTACAAGCTAATATATTATTAAAATGCGAATGTAAATAGTGAAACGAAACTTATGTATGTTATAACCGTCAACCAATCAATTCTCTCTCGAGATAGAGCAGACGACAAGTAAATTTGAAGATTGTTTCTAAAACACACACATTTTTTTAACTTCATAGTTTTATATTTATACTTATTTATATTTATACTTATTTATATTTATACTTATTTATATTTATACTGATACATTTGAAAAAAAAAATGCAATAACCTCATTTTCTTCTCTTATTGTTTATTACTCAAATAGTCTTTTATTCTCAATGTACATTAAAAAATATAAACAGTAGCCTAACTGACGTAAAAAACGTTATAGCTACGTTAGTTCTTCACTTTGTTTATCACAAGATAGTAGAGAGGCTGTTATAGTTGGAGCAGTCAACATTCATACCATGTAGTGTTATAGTTGGAGCAGTCAATATTCCTACCATGTAGTGTTATAGTTGGAGCAGCCAATCTTCATACTATGTAGTGTAATAGTTGGAGCAGTCAGTCTTCATACTATGTATTGTTATAGTTGGAGCAGTCAATCTCCATACTATGTAGTGTTATAATTGGAGTAGTCAATCTTCATACTATGCAGTGTTATAGTTGGAGCAGTCAATCTTCATACTATGTAGTGTTATAGTTGGAGCAGTCAATCTTCATACTATGTAGTGTTATAGTTGGAGGAGTCAATTTTCATACTATGTTGTGTTATAGTTAAAGCTGTCAATCTTTCTACCATCTGGTGCTATAGTTGGAGCAATCAATCTTCCTACCATGTAGTGTTTATCTCGTCAAAGCTCACTGAATCATGCATGCCGTTCATTGAAATAGGCGGACTAGACAATCGGCTATGGTCTCAGTGCCAAAAAAGCACTTTCCAGTATCAATGTGTATTTAACCTGGTGCTGAGATAACGGCCCCAGTCATACACCTTATTTCTAGATTTGCCTATGATTCTCTGAGCTCTCTGTCTAAAGCTCCCATATATATATATATATATATATATATATATATATATATCAGACCCCACTCATACAGCTTATTTCTAGATTTGTCTATGATTCTCTGAGCTCTCTGTCTAAAGCTCCCATATATATATATCAGACCCCCGTCATACAGCTTATTTCTAGATTTGCCTATGATCCTCTGGAAAGCTCTCTGTCTAAAGCTCCCATATATATATATATATATATATATATATATATATATATATATATATATATATATATATCAGACCCCCGTCATACAGCTTATTTCTAGATTTGCCTATGATTCTCTGAGCTCTCTGTCTAAAGCTCCCATATATATATATATATATATATATATATCAGACCCCCGTCATACAGCTTATTTCTAGATTTGCCTATGATTCTCTGAGCTCTCTGTCTAAAGCTCCCATATATATATATATATATATATATATATATATATATATATATATAATATATATATATATATATATATATATTTATATATCAGACCCCCGTCATACAGCTTATTTCTAGATTTGCCTATAATTCTCTGAGCTCTCTGTCTAAAGCTCCCATATATATATATATATATATATATATATATATATATATATATATATATCAGACCCCCGTCTGATATGGCACAACATATTACTGGAGGGGTCCCCATTTTTTAATCACACCCACTAATTTTTATGCCTATTTTATTAAATGAATATTTTCCCCAAATGAATGGATAAAATTTATCGTAATCACATCACTGTAGCCCTTCAGTTTTATAGAGTCCATTGCCTGTTGTGTTTAATGTTCACTAAGTATTGAAACAGTTAAAATGAAATTTGCGTTCTATATGACGTTCCCCAAGTAAGCAATTGTCAAAATTTTTTTCAATTAAAAATTATTTAAATCCTAAAACAATGTTCAGAAAAATGAGGCGAGCATTTTATAATCTGACTGCAAACTGAATTATTGATTTTATAGGAGGGGAGGGGGGGGGGAAAGGTTGTCCAAGGGGAATAACAGTGAAAAAAAAAACAAAATTAATCAGACATTTGCTTGTTCCCTTGAACTTTTGTTTCGTTAAGTGAAGCATTGTTCATGCTAATTTCAACATAAAATTCTAAACAATGTGCACCTAACTTGGTAATTCCATACAGTCTGACGAGAAAAAAATCAATAAACTTCAAGAATTCCTAAATTGCACCTCTTTTATAAAGCATGGTTTGTGTTGACACATTTCTTGCCGTGTAAGAGTGAATACGGTGTAGAATAGTGTCTATTTTCGTACCGTGTTAGAGTGAATACGTTGTAGAAGAGTGTCTATCTTCGTACCGTGTTAGAGTGAATACGTTGTAGAAGAGTGTGTATTTTCGTACCGTGTTAGAGTGAATACGTTGTAGAAGAGTGTCTATCTTCGTACCGTGTTAGAGTGAATACGTTGTAGAAGAGTGTCTATCTTCGTACCGTGTTAGAGTGAATACTTTGTATAAGAGAGTTTATTTTCGTACCGTGTTAGAGGGAGACCGTGATGCAAGAAACCATGTTATACGAGAGATATATATGAAAATATATTTCTGGAAGAGTTTATACTAACCCAGTACGGCGGGACGGATGGCCGAGTGGTGTATATACTCGATGTCGACCTGAGAGTCCTGGGTTCGAGCCTCGGTGAGAACCATGGGAATTTTTCCAGATGTTATTTGGTGCAAAGTCGTCCCACAAGTCCACCCAGCTTTGAATGGGTATCTGACTAAAGTCAGGGAAGTAAAAGTGGCTGGGCGTTAGTAAAAGAGTAGAATTCATCTGTTTCTATAACCTCGGCCTATGTAGGGATTGTGTGGTTAGCACAACGCACTGTTGCTCGGAAAATCGACAAAATGTCTAAACATTTTTTTTAATTTCTTTTTTTTTTGGCTTTTTTTTTTTTTAAAGATTATGTCTAAATCTAAAAGGATTGGATTGTTTACTCTACAATTGGATGAATGAACAAATGTAAGATGATTAACCCAGTTCTAATTTTGTCCCTTTTATTTAGAACTCTGAGCTTACGGGAGATTTGATATTCTGATGAATCGGGGAAACTATTTTTAATTTTTAAATTCTTAATGAATGCATAGAACCAATAAAGTCAATGGGATATTTTGTGTATAAATGTTTAAAGACCAGACAAGGACAAACTACGGCCCATGTAACTGTTTGATTTGACGTTTACATTTGATTTACATTCGTTCAAACCTTTTGCTGCTGGTCCGACGAATAATTCAAATTTCGGAACCCATTGTGGCCCGAGGGCCCAAGAAATGTTTCCCCAATTCCGGTAACGATGGCCCACTACCAATGTATTGGTGTAATGAAGTCACCCTACTCACTCTGAAGAGTTCAAACGCAATATGGGCTCACTGGTGTCCGTTTCTGATGGACGTGGTTTGATTTTGTTTATTGTAACCGTATTATAACAGCAGTCTGGGAACCAATGGACTTAGTTACATCAGGAAACAAACAAGAATCGTGGAACTGTCCAGATGTATGAATGTTTCATGATTTAATTAATCACGCGCTGAAGTTGATATAAAATTGTAGTCGTGGTGGTAGTTACGTCGTGTGATGCGTGAATTCAATTTGATTTTATTCCATGTTTTTTTTTATTTATCAAACGTAAAAAGAACACTTCACTAGGCCGCAAAGTCATAGAATGGTATCGTACTCGAGTATTTTTTAACGCGTTACTCTTTATCCGAATATTTTTGTTTCCAATATAAACATCCCTATAAAATAAAAAGCGATTACTTTCAGATTTCTTCAAGAAGATTACTTTGGGGCTTGAAATATTAATTAAAGTTTATTTCCATCGAGAATACAAATAGGTTTCAATTTTTTCGCGTTCTAACCATTTCAGAACTAGTCCAAATTGGAGTTACAAGATATACCTAGGGTTACAAGTATGTGGTAAAGCGCTCGACTGTAGACCTGAGGGTCACTGGTTTGATCTTCGGTGAGGACCAATGGATATTTCAGGTCATGGCTAAAGTCCCCGCTATATCTCGCAAGGTGCCTCCATATCCATTGCACTATCGTCTATTATGCGGATGAAAGAAGGGCACCATAAAAACCGTCCCATTAGTGGTTTAAAGCAGTGGTCCCCAACCCCCGGTCCGGTCCGTGGAACGAATGTTACTGGGCCGCCTAAGAAACATTAAATTATTTTCTTTTTATTTATTTCTCTCGTGATTGTAAGACGAGAAATAATCATCGTCTCCTCCCCCATTCCAGTAGGCCGGTGAATCGGGTCCGTGGCGAGAAATAGTTTGGGGAACCACTGGTTTATAGGATCTAAGAGACTTCATCTCTTCCTTACACACAATCACCCGATCGTAATCAAAATGTACTAATGAAAGTCACCATTTTTATTTTATGTTAGGAAAGGATTTTGATTTGTTTCTTATTGATCCCTTTAATTCAGTTATCTCATTATAGCACTTTCTGCCCGTTATCTCGTTTTAACAATTTGTATATTGAGTCATTTGAGTGACAGTTGGATGGTGTTTCATTTATTTATCTTTTTGAATGACCCCAGTAGCCCCAGCCAGGTTCACTCGGGACACAGATTGAAGAAACCCCACTTTTACAAGTAAAGAAGCATGGATAATACATGGATTGATTATCTAAGTACACCTACCAGACTATCTAAGTACACCTACTAGTATTCCACGTAGCTAAAATGTCGCTGCAAAGGGTCATTGAATGTACTACCGCTATTTTAGTTATCCTTCATAATTGCAATGTAAACATTTCAGTGTATTGCAGCTATTTTTGTCTCCTTGCTACGACTCGGTAATTTCCGGAATCTCTCACAACGAAATATTTTATACAACTGGAGCCTGAACGTTTCGCTGTCGTAAAGTACATAAAAAATTCAGAGCGTGTGTTTCGGACATAACATTGTATAGGAACAGGTTGGTCACCAGGGTGCAACTGTCACAGACAGCCAAGGTGGAGGTCAAGAAAGTGGCAGGGGTCATCTTCTGCATGGTCACAATGACTACCATGGCCAAAATTTTGGCGGGGACGCCGATGGCGCACAGTACCCAGAGGTAATAACGTTGAATTGCCTGGTTATAGGTGTGCAAAATATCAGAGCTCCTGCTAAGGTATAATAAGGACGAAAAACTCTCATATTGAACAAAGACAGTCAACTTACAAATATACAATCGAAATTGTAAGCTTAATAGTAGTGTGTAATTAAAAAAAATGTCTTACTGATTGTGTCATGGGTGTTATGGTAATATGATTGTGTCAGGAATGTTATGGTAATATGATTATGTCAGGAATGTTATTGTAATATGATTGTGTCATGGGTGTTATGGTAATATGATTGTGTCAGGAATGTTATGGTAACATGATTGTGTCATGGGTGTTATGGTATTATGATTGTGCCGGGAATGTTATGGTAATATGATTATGTCAGGAATGTTTCGGTAATATGATTGTATCAGTAATGTTATGGTAATATGATTGTTTTATTAATGTTATGGTAATATCAGTTCGACAGTTTAATGAATTTTAAAAAAAAAGTATGGATGTCCACAAGCCATGGATAGTCATCTTACAATATCAGTCATGGGGATTGGAAAAATGTACAATCACTAAAGAATTGTATAAAAAAACTCAATTAAGGTCTACACATCCATCTGTAGCTTCCAATGCTGTCACGTGATGTTTGAATTGCTTTGGGTTCTGTTAATGAATAATACTTTGTTGACGTTTTTCTGTAAAAAAAACAAACAAATTCAGTGAGCAAGCAGAAAGTTCATTACAAAAGTAATATTCGTTGCTACTTAATTACTTATTGATATTGCCATTTAATTATTTAAACAACATTGTCGAAATAATCTCTGTTATTATGATTAAATGTATGCACTTTAGTATAATACGAGCTGTACAATACTAGCTGTACCCTACAACGGTTATATATATATAACAACAGAAGGTGTGGGCATAGATTTGGACACAAAATTTAATGATCCGCCAATATATATGAAACAGAAAATAATTTTGTAATGTTTTCTATTTTCATTTGAAACCATAAATAAGAAATGTGGGACAGATGGACGAGTGGTGTAGATACTCTACTGTCGATCTGAGAGTCTAGGGTTAGATCGTCTGTGAGAACAAAGGAAATTTTTTCAGGTGAAAATTTCAAACACTTCCCTCAAATCCACCCAGCTTTAAATAAGTACCTGACTAAAGGAAGTAAAGGCGGCTGGGCGCAGATTTATTCTACACTCCATTACGCTTTAGGGGTGTGGTTGACATTTGGTGGTACGCGTACCCCCAAGGGCTACGAGAAAGGTGACGAAAGGTCAATCAGCCACATACAATTATCGTTTTAAAAAAACAACCAATGAGGTTGAAGGAGGTCGCCAGTTTGGGTGCGAGACTTGTCGCCTAACCAAGTAGCGAAGTATCGCATTAGAAGGTAAATGAGTTCCACTGTAATAATAAGTACATTTATTTGCAAACGTACGTGTGAGGTGTACCAGTGGACCCACTACTCTGTGGTACTGTCGCCAGAAAGGTTGAGTGCCGCTGCTCGAGGTATATTTGACTTAATATGAATATGTATGTGCCAATTGGGACAGGATAGATCGGGCTCAGTGCCTGCAAAGGATGGCTTTACTCAAACATAATGGAACATTAATGGAAAATGTATCGTTGTTCGTGTTTCTTTCAACTTTTTTATATGAACTTCATTTTTTTTTTTAAAAACCTTTACATTAGAAATAATATTTCAGATATTGATTATTGAGAAAACTTTAATGGCGTTTTCTTTCATGTATCTGTGTCATTGTGTGTGTTTATTTGTGTGATTGTGTATGTTTATTTGTGTCATTGTGTGTGTTTATTTGTGTGATTGTGTATGTTTATTTGTGTGTATGTGTGCTTATCAGAGTAATGATGGGTAATCGATTCTTTTTGCTGGAATTGGAATCGAATCAAATGATTTTAAGCCTAGTTTTCGATTCCTGACGTCGTTTTGTACACACGGAAATATCCGTACGACGCCATATGTTATCTGTTGGTGAAATGTTTGGTGTCACCCACCCACATGGTGATCAGAGATGAGCGGACAGCGGACGCGTCCGCTTGCGGTCGCAGATCCGCAGACTTTTCCGAACCCGCGGACTGACAGCGGACGCTTCGTATGGTTAAGTTGCGGACTCGCGGACTGACGCGGATCTTCTTTAGCGTTACCATTAAAAAATTTCAAGTCGTTTAAACAGCTAAATTTCAGCAATGCGGACGCGCGGACTGACTGCAAACCAATGTTGTAAGATTCTGCGGACGCGGACGCGGATCATTGATAGAAATCCATGGACGGACGCGGACGCTAAATTTCAAGATCCGCACACCGCTGATGGTGATGCGCAAATATATTTAGACAATGTCTTATGTTAAGGAATGTGTGTATGTGTCAGTCAGTCTGTGTGTATGTCATATTTATACATGTGTGCATGTGTCAGCGAATCTGTACGTGTATCTCCTTTCAATAGATTTGTCTTTTATGTCAATAGACGTGAGTGACATGGTGTATCTATATATAAGTGACTGTATTTAATTGACACCACGATGTCAAGAATCGTAGACAATAATCCGTGCTTAAAGGAAGAATCGGCATAGTTTTCAATTCAGGCATGGTCCTATTACTACATTATGTACTAGTCTACTAGTATATATATATATATATATATAGTTGACCATTGCATTGTACTTACCCCCCCCCCACCCGCGTTCCTCAGTGTTATGAGTTTTTTTCTGATTGATGGACCAGAGTCACCTAATAAAGAAAAGATGTATCACGTGTCATTGATGTGAACTAGAGGAGGGGAGACAATAGATCAGGTCTCACAGTTTTGTACGGGACGTTCTTGGCCCGAGGACCGTTGTTTACTAAATGGGGGGGGGGGAAGCTGCTTCAACATTTGGGTGGCTGTGTGGAGGTTTGCTGCTGCAGCCCGACTGCATGCTGTGTGTAGCGGGTTCGACTCTCAATTAGCCAGGTCACCTACCTATGTCTCCCCTGTGGTGCATCCATGGCCGTTGCAATATCGGCGATGGTGGGGATGAAAGTAGGGCTCCAAAAAAAAAACCGCCACCATTAGTGGTTTATAGAATCTAAGAGATTTTATCGTATCGTTACAGGGACTTCACACACACACACACGCACACAAACACTCACACCTCATAATTTAAATAAATAAGTGAA